>VWYP01017676.1:550787-609614 GCA_013400435.1 Pycnonotus jocosus | reverse complement strand
CCCGCCCCCGCAGCCAGGGCGCCGCGGCACTAATGGCCGCCGGGGGCGGGGCCGCCCAGCGCCATGCTAATGAGGGGCGGGGCATCCTTATCTGCATGCTAATGAAGGGACGCGCGGGGGCGGGGCCAGCGGGCAGCCGCCGTACAAGGAGCCGCGGGGGCGGGGCCACCACCCCGCCATGCAAATGAGCTCTTGCATATGCATGAGGTGTGCCCGCCCCGCGGCCCCGCCACGCTGCTGTGTTTGTGCCGTGAGGGTGGCGGCGGCCCCCGCGTGTCCCCTCTGCCCCCCCGCCAGACAGGAGGTAATTAGCGATGTCCTCATGGGCTTTGGTGGGGCGCCCGTCTGAGTGCCTCATCAACATTAATGAGGCTCTGGGTGCCCACGGGATGGGGAGGGAGGTGTTGGTGACCCTGCGTACAGATGCAGAGCGAAGGCTCAGAGAGGTTTGAAGCCAAATCGTCGCTAATGTCGCTTCCCACCGAGAGCTGTGAAAAAAGTCATGGCAACTAAAGCTCTTCGCCACTCTTCATCGGGTTTTCTGGTGCATGTGACAGGCTTCTTACTCATTCGGGCCTTCAGATCAAGTCTACCCTCTCCTCTGAGTGTCACCCACTGCTGGATGTCCCAGTCCCATATTCATCCCCTTCTGTACTTGGTCAGAACACTCTGGTTTCAGTGTGTGGTGAATTCACCCTTTGCATCTCCACCACTTCGGCTGAGGACAGGCTGCTGTGGTCTTCCAGTGGTGTCCTGACTCTTTGGGTAATATCTTACTGCCCAGGATGTTTCTCAACACCCAACACCTGCCAGATGGTCAAAATACAAAGCAGAAGTTTTGCTGTTAGACCTGCTTTCAGGGAATTCCTTCTTCACTTCCCTTCCCCTTTCTGTGAACTTATAAAGGAACGCTCTCCTGTCTGTCTAATCTTACATGCCTGTACATACGAGCATCCTTTTGCCCACACAGAATGGCAGAGAGCTGTTATCACTTTCCTGAATGGC
Source organism: Pycnonotus jocosus (assembly GCA_013400435.1). Lineage (NCBI taxonomy): Eukaryota > Metazoa > Chordata > Aves > Passeriformes > Pycnonotidae > Pycnonotus > Pycnonotus jocosus. Next base: position 608,609 of record VWYP01017676.1, on the reverse strand, counting down.
ATGATCACATCAGCAAGATAGACATGCTTCTCCTCCCTACAAACAAAACCCCAGAAGCAGTGGCCATGCATGGGATCTTTGCTGAAGAGACCCGACCTGTACAACACTGGAGCTGTGCGGGAAGGCAGGGACAGCAATCCATGCCACCTCCTGCTTATTCAAGAAACCCAGATTTTCAACATCCAACACATATTTCAATTGCACCAAATGAGGGAAGGGTCCCACAGGCAGGAGCCTCCTTCCCCCCACGGACCCAGGGCAGCACTGACTGCCCAGTGCAGTAACTAATGGAGAAATTATGGAGCTAATTAAGAACTAACATGATATCATATATATACACATGGGGACAAATCCATGACATAGCCTAATCTTAATTCCACTGTTACCCAATTTGTCGTGCTGAGCTTTGCAATTCTTTAACTGAGTTTCTCTGCTTAAAACCCAAAAACTTTGAAACCAAGAACAACATGCTTCAACACTCATTCTTGTCTCAGAGGAGAAGAGTGTCCAACACACAGGAAACAAACTGATACTTTGTGGGTTAATGGTGTCACTGTATGAGAAGGAGATACTTTGTCCCTGGATTCACAACAGTATTTTGGAAGAGGAATGCCAGCGCTCAGGCTCAGTTGCCTTGGTACTCTCCTGCAGTGATAAGCTGCTTTTTCACATCCGTTTCCTTATTGCTCATCCTGATCAAAAATAAGGAACAACTCACACAGGAGAGAATACATAGCCTAATATTTTCCAGTTCAGAAAAAAGATAAGTGAGAGGGAGTTAAAGCAGAGGTCTATAAATTCCTAAGCAGTACAAGGAAGTTGAACAGAGAAAGCCTCAAAATAGGAGAACTAAGAGACACCCAGTGATAGTAGGAAGAAACAAGTTTAAACAAACAAAAAAGGATAAAAGAGGATACTGTTTTCCACAGACACAATCAATGGCACTGTGGAAATCTTTGCCACAAGGGGCTGTGGAAAACGAAACTGCATGTGAGTGACAAAAGGTTAGGCAAAGTCACAGAGCAGAAAGCACCATAAACCATCTACTAAGCACAGCGAAGAGAAGTCTCTAAAGCCCTGGCAGCCTGGAGGCAGGCTGGCTAAACAAAGAACCCAGTTTCTTCCCATGTGTCCTGGTTCTGGTGTTCTCTCACCTACAAATCAATTACTGGCCACTACCAGGATCAGGGACCCATGCGAGCATTAATCCAGCAGAACAAGTTTCGTAATATTAATTATCTTCTCTAGCCTAAGGAAAATCAAAAGTACAGACCGTGAGGAAGTGAAGCTGTGGCTAATTTATCAAGTATTGGGTATTTTTTTAATCAAAATACAGCTACAATCTCACAGTTGGCCATTAGTACAGTAACCACTAAACTCCACTGCCAGGAATGGCAGTGATATGAAAAGCAGATTTTAAGTGAGTTTTAAAGACACACTAATCTCTATGCAAACTATTGGAATAGGATATCTGAGTTCTTTGTTCAAAGTTACATAGAAAGCCAAACATTTTATTATCCCTTATTTTTTAGGTTTCAGTTACATTGTACATAATTTGAAACAAATTTATTATTCTGAAAACAATAAATATTGTCACTGATACAGCTATCCTATCCTGTGAATTCTGCAAGAAAGTCTTCTTGTTCTTTAAATAACACTGAAAAATATGAGAAAATATTAAAATAATACAATAATCTATTATGATCAAAAGATTCTATCACAAAAATACCTGTTAAATTCTTTCCATTTGTAAATTTTGAAATCTAGTTTCATAAATAGAGTTATACTCTTTCAAAGCACAAAGCAGTGATCACAGAAAAACAGGAGATGGATTGCAATTAATGAACAGCAGTGGGCCTTGTAGCTTTGTAACTGCACCCAAAGATGTCAGTAAGAATTGTTTACTCTTTGCTGTGTAAACATAGGTAGAGGGAGAGAATATCAAGTATAGAGACTGTCTAAAACCAGGGCAGCCATGGCAGATCCAGCCTTGGAAGTGCCAGTCTCTACTCCCTGTACCTTGAGCCCTGACTTAACACCTTGTCTTCCCTCAGGAGCAGCCCTTGCTGTGAGCCCTGGTTTCGAAAGACAAGGGGTACACATGTGAATAAAGACATGGATACAAGGGAACTACACACTCCAGGATTCACTTCAAGATCAACTAACCTGGGAAAGACCTGACTGGGGAGGCACTTTACCCAGCAGGTGAAGACAAGAAATCTGTGACGGACAGGAGGCAGCAGGGGAAGATGATGCAAAAGGGGTTTAGAATGTTCCATGCAGGCAGGAAAATAAATTTCCCAGCACTAGTTTTCATATCCCTAGGGAGGTAGTAAGTGTGGGATTTCATAACAGAGAAGAAGAACTTGAAATAGCAAGACTTGAGATGATGAAGCCATGACCAAAGTTTTGATGAAGCAGCTGGGAAAGAAAGTGCAGCTTTTAGAAGCATTGCACGGAAAGAAGCTGCGTCACTTCAGGTCTAGCCTGAATATGCATATTGAAAAAGAGACAAAATCAGGAATGACATCCAGATGGCAGGCTTAAAAGAAAGATCACCATAGTGCTTTATATAATGACAGGAAAAAAAAATACTTCAGGAAGTGCTTGAGGGAAAGATCCAGAACGTTACTTTACATTGGCAGCCTGGCAAAGATGTGGATTTGGAAGGTTAGAAGATGTGTATGCAGTAAGTGACATATTGAAAGCTAAAAAGTACTCTGTGAGAACCTAAAAGCTTAATTACATGAAAGCTTGTTCTCAGGCTTAGCACAGAAAAAAGTTACAAAAATCTTTGGGACATGAGTCAGAGTGGCAGGTAACTTTAACTCTGAGTTATTCCACTGATTTGGGATTATATATGTACCTATCACTGGCACTCGTTTATTGACCTTGCTCAAACAGGCCTTAAACATCAGCCCTCCTACCATGTGGATAGTGTCACCTAAAGGACATCCATGTGTTGCAATTCCCATCAAGGACTCCACTGCTGAGTGGAATATTCCTCAGATATTTCAAAGAATATTTGAGGAAACTGGCCTTCTCACAGCCATAAAACAAAGAGCTTCGGAAAAAAAATAGATAAAAACCAGGAAAGTAAGACCTAATTCAGAATAAAACAGGTGATAATTTTTCTTGTCTATACAAAAAACATGAGCTTTGTAATGAGCAATGAGCACCTAGAAACTGGGAGAAAAATAAGCCATTTCTCCCCAGACATACTTATTAGTTTCTATCTGAGTAAAAAGTAAGACTATTTTCAGCCATGTAGCTACAGCTTTTTATAAATCTTGATCTATTTTTACATCTACCTATTCCAGTAAAGTAGTCTGTAGTAAACACTTCAAAATGTGTCATTTTCTTTAAGGCTTGGAACTGATCCACAAACAAAAGTCCTATTTTTTTCCTGTAATGTTTAAGATGGGCTTGTCAATTTTTATTAATTATTATGATTGCATTAGCAATTCACATGTGTTTATACCTAGGAATAATTACAGAGAAATAATATTCCAAGAGAAAAGGGTAAAATAAACTGTGTAGGAATAGGATTTTTAGACAAGATTGTTTAAGTTTGTGATGCTATGTGTTTTTCCTAACATATACATAACTGCCTTCAGTAATTAACATCTGGGGCAATATATGGGGGTTTTTTTAGAGAATGCACCAGCATCATCTCTTTTGTGAGCAGCTCCTGTTCTGCACACCTGGGCATTCAGTCAATCCTCTACCAAACCAAGCAATCCAATCTTGACTGATTTATGTGATTCCAGGTATATTTAGATAATATGTATTTATCTATTTTTACACATGTATTGCTTTATCTGTTTATTTAATTATGTTACTAGCATAAAAACAAGGGAGAAAGAAACCCAAACTAGTACCTTTTAGACCTTTCCTGTAGACTTTAAAAATGAGAAAGTGATCCCCAAAGGAAATTTCTCCACAAATCACCTCGAAATTATTACTTGAAAGAAAACTCTTACTCTGTTGGAAAGGTGTGTGTACCTTCCCTGGTCTCTTTCAAGATGAAGGCATTAAGTAGGGGTGCAAACACTGGTTGTGATACACCACAGAAATGAGCTCAGAGCATACGACATTCCCTCTGGAGCAGAGTGGTCATGTCCATGTTGCACCATGGAGCTGGTGCCTTCAATCCCTTACACTACAAACCCCCCTCCATCCAGTGTGGTCACAACTTCCCATCTTCCTCACAGTAGGGGACCTGATAGGAGCATTCCCCAGAGGCTGGTGAGTTCCACACATGTCCTTGGTTGCTCTTTGTACCCCTTGCAGGGTCTTCATGGCATTTTCTGAGAACTGTCTCTGGGCAGAGAGATCCCAGGGAAGATTGTGTTATAGTGTCCATTCCTTGGTGGATAACTGCATCCACCACTCCACGATGCAGGGACAGGCTGAGGGCTGTCTCTCAGGAAAGGCAGCTGCCATGCAACAACACAACTTGCCCCAGTGAGAGTGCAGAGCCCTGCAGCTCCAGACTTGCTGCAGAGAGCACGTGGGTGGTGAGTTCAGAGTTGAGTGCTGGGGTAACACCTGCAACTCTCTGTCCCTGTGTCCATCCTTAATGGCAGCACGTGCCACCTGCATGAGGGCAGTGTGCAGGATTCCCAGCCTGCCAGACTCACATCAGCACACCCCACAGAGCTGCCCCTCTCTCCTGTCACACTGCAGGAGGGTCCCTCCAGCCTGATGGGGCTCAGCAGCCAAGTTCACTGCACACACCACACCACAATGTGGAGGGCTTTGGAAGGGGATGAACCAGCAGTGCTGTGAAAGGCAATTCCACAAACCACAGCTGGACTTCCTTGGCCAGAAAATGAGCTACCTTAACTAATGCATACAGCCACTCCATGTCCCACCACAGTATGATCAGAACCTCTGCCCCCACAAGACTCAGAAACTGGGTTTTTTCCTTCACCACCAAAACTGCTAAACACTGTTGGTTTCTGTTCCCCTCATACAGGATATAAGCAACTTATCCCCTAATGCTATGAGCCTGTGTGCTTTCTTATATTTATTATGTTTCCGCAGAGCTACAAGAGGCAGCACAAGGAAAAGATGGTTCTTGTTTAGGAAACACAGAGCTATCCAAACCTGCCTCTGAATCTCAACCTAGGGAACCAGATTTTCATATACCTTCTCATCATTCATGATCCTTCTCCCAAAATGGAGAAGCAGATTTTACCACCTGTCCCAAGAGTACTCTGCTGCTCACTTTGCAAAAACCTGAAGGTTTGTGGGCACCTCTTAGTTGGCTTCTATTGCATTTTGGAGTTGGCAATATAGTGCAGCCAAGAAAGCCACATTTCTACTTCTCACCAAAGCTGCCACACTGGTACTGCTCGAGATCCACTTAAGTGATAGTTAAGCTTGGCTAGAGAAAGAAAGGGGGAGAAATTAGGTAGGTTGGACTAAATCATCTGAGTCTGACAACATTTGTTGTAAGGTACATGGTTAGCAGTCTCAGAGGCATTGGTGGTGACCCTTAGAGCTTTATAGAAAGTGGGTGAGAAGTTGAGGAGAATGTTAAAAAGCAAGAGTAGAAAATTGTCTATCAGTCACTCTACTCTCATTTTCTAGAAGAAAAAGTATTAAAACAAATATTTAAACTATTTGCAAATACCTCTAAGAAAACAAGGAGACAACTGACAACAAATATGTCCTTCTCCAAGAACAAATGGTGTCTAATCAAAATATTGTTCTTCTGAGATCCATTAACAGGCATTTGAGTAGGAGGAAGCAGTATGCATCCTATACCTTGGTGCTGTCTTTCAGGATTCAGTTTGTTCAGCCTGGAGAACAGAAGGCTCCAGGGTGACCTAACTGTACCTTCTAAAATCTGAAGGGAGCTGACAAGGAAGATGGAGAGGGACTTTTTACACAAGCATGCAGCGACATGACAAGGGGGAATGGCTTCAAACTGAAAGAGAGGAGGTTTGGATTAGATATTTGGAAGAAATTCTTTACTGTGAGGGTGGTGGGGCACTGGCACAGGTTGTCCAGGGCATGTGCTGGATGCTCCATCCCTGGCAGTGTTCAAAGCCTGGTTGGATGGGGCTCTGAGCAGCCTGGTCTAGTGGGAGGAGTCCCTGCCCATGACACGAGGGTTGAAACTAGAGGATCTTTAAGGCCCCTTCCAACCTAGGCTATTGTATGGTCTTATGATTCTCTGTGCTTATAATTAGGTTATTACATGATCCCTGTGTTGCGTTAGATGGCAACAGTAAAGCTGAAACAGGGCAGGTGGGACAGCTGGACCCAGTGATTTTTCAGTGGTTCACTGACAAAATTGAGGGTAGCAGCACACAACAATCCAGAAGATGTCACACAATCTAGTATTATTAAATATTTTAGTAATAACCTAGATGATAAAACAAGAAAGCACATGTCCTACATTTTCAGAAACTGCATACTAGGGAAGAAAACAAGACTTGTGAATAACCACAATAATTAAAGAAAAGTTCTAAAAAAAGAAAATGCAATTCAGAAACAATGCACATATTGTTCTGCTTGTAGACAAGAATTTGTTAGTTATTTCATTGCAGTTATGTATATTAGAAAAAAATCTGGAAAAAATACTTCCCTTTTCCTTGGTGCTTTTCCTTGCTTCTTGGTATTTTACACCATCTGAACCTGAACTCCCTCCTATGACATATATACTTTCAGAAATATCCTTCTTTGCATTTTATTTCTCTGGCTAACTTACAGTGTAATTTCTACGATAAAGGCTTGTATTACCATTTTAGTATAACTCTTTAGTATGATGACCTACATTTCATTTTCTGCATATTTGCTCCTTATGCTGAGATCAAAGGAGAGCTAATGATTGAGGCACTGGTCTGACTGAAATTCTCATCCTCCTTTTGCACCGAGGTGATGCGTGCTTGTGCTTCACGGCATTTGTTTAGCAAACTGCCTACTCTGCTATTTCCTATAAGCTCACTTTTTGTAAGGCCACTCACTTCCAGCCTTGGTTCTATTTCCCTTTACCCTTCATGACCCATTCCTACTGATTAACGTTGGGATGCAATTTTTCTAGAATTCATTGTCCCAGTATTTCTGTACCTCAGCTGGATGCAGAGATCTGTCTGGTTAATTCTGAGAACTCTAAATCCACAGAGGAGCAAAATGCACTAGGAATCATTTACTGAAATGCATGACCTTGAAATAGCATAGTTCCACAGCACAGATGGAGTTTACCAGATGTCTGAGTGTAGGAAATGATGAGATTTAAGAGTCAGTACTTCGGAATGGTTTAAAAAAATGGAGATTACTGGATAGGACAGAGATATTGCAAGTATATTTAAACAAGTATATCTACATGTGGATCCATGACTTTGGTGCCCAGACTAGTCTGCCAACCCTGCCTCTCCAGTGTGCACTTATCTGTGCAATGCATGTACATCCTGAGCAGAGTGAAAAGTTCTCTCTTCGTTGATACCAATGTGGGGCTCTTCCTTCAGCCATCAGCACTGGTCTGATGATGATAACCCCTCTGCTATTGGTTGTCCAATGTCTGGCTCTTCAAGCTGTTATATTCTGATCCCCTGCAGGTGTCTGAAATGACCAAAAATTCATGCAGTGTGGCATCACCATCTAGGCACCACAAGAAGAACTGTTCTTCAAAACAATTACATCATCCTTTAAATTTCCAGTGCTAAAAATAGGCAGGAAGGATTCTTCCCCTAAAGATGTCTTGAAACAGTACCGTTGTTAGCAATGGGGTTTGTACAGCAAGGTTCTTTCTGGAGAGAGGTTCACAGATACATAAGCATTACTCTTTCTAGGACAAAAAGCTGCTTAGGAACATGAATTCCTTTTTAAAGAACTACTTTTCCCATCTCCACTTTCTCTTTCATCCATCCTATCCCCAAAATACCACATTTCTTTGTACTTCCAAGATGCCCCAACAGTTGAGGCTTCCCTTATTATTTGGGTCAATACAGCTACTGATCATAGCTGCCTATGGAACATAACAGGGCATTTCTGCTGCTAGGGGATAAAAGACAGGTTAGTCTGGCTGTGTTTTCAAATGTCACAGCTAGCTGAAATCACAGCTATCGCTTAGGGAAACTCTGTTTTCTCAGCCTACAACAATTTCCCTCAGCACTGTCATTTCATCATGCGAGGGTTACTCGTGGGTGAACAGGAGAAGGTTCAGCAGTTAATTTTCTTTGGGTATGAGAATTGAAATACCAATGTAAAAATCTTGTAAAATGTATCTTTTTCTCCCATCTACCATTCTTGCTGTATTTTCTTCCTGTTCCTTGTTGGCAAACTCTCTCACCATTGATCTCCTCTGCCAATCTTTTTCTAAGATTCTGCCACTGAGTTCTGCAGTGTAGTGGGCTCATCAAACCCCCTGTGCATCTCAACACATGATGAATAATGAAGTCAACACCCTTTCCATGCTCTTCATGTCACCAACGGGCCAGGGAGCCCTTTCTCAGGAAAAAAAGTTATTGTGAAGCACTGCTGAATACCAGCTCAAGGACCTGGAACGCTGTGTTTCCAAAACTCAACAGACAAACACTGCACAAGTGAGATTGCTGTCTTCTGGCTTGCCCCATTTTAGGTATGGGGACATAGGAATAGAAGAATAATTGCTAGAGGAGAGGAAACAGCCTCTTGCAGAGTTGGAGCAATTCCTCTTCTACTCCTTTTGCTCCTGCCCCAATCTGCATACCTCAAGGAAACCCTACACACATAGCAAAACACCCTATATTCACAATATCTTCTGTCCAGCTTCAGAGGCACTTGAGCTTTTGGTTCATAGATGATACTAGGAGATTTTGTAAAAGCCCTCATGTTTTGACCTGTGCTGCTGTTGCCAAGCAGAAAAAAAGTGCTTGTTCAAATATGTGAAATTAGGTTGTAGTGAGATGTCAGCTGAGGAATTAGCATTTAATTTTTGTATTTGTCCAAGTAGTTACTTACTACCAATTTAAAGAAGCAGTACTAGTGGATCACACCAGTGGATTCTGCACCAACATGTTGTAAGATCCAGTTTCTGTTACAAGGAAATTACGATCTAGACAGACAGAAGAAATATTATTATTCCATTGCAGACACATATTATCCCATCCCATTCAAGCACAAACATGCCAAGGAATATGCCTGAGGACGCCCAGAAAGACTCCATCAGTCAAGTGAGCCATATTGGGGTATGAACAATACAAGCCCTTTACTTAGTGCTGATCCAGACACTCTGTATCTTCCCCTAAATCAGCATTGTTAATTCATCACCAGGAACACCACAGGTGAAGAAGCTGTTGAAATCTATTTTCTCTTTGTTATCATTATTTATGTGTATGAGAACAAGAGACTGAAGTCAATAAGAATCAATGAGATCAACATATCTGCTGTAGGAATGAACTACCTTTAAATATATATTTAAAAACAAATATTCTGCTTTTTTTATACTGTTATGTCACTGAAAATAAGGATCTATCTGAAAAACAGAAAATACATCTAACAATGGAAAAATAGGGAAATTCAGGTAAAAGTAAACAAGCCAGCTTGATAACAAGTGCATGGTAAACAGACATTTCACTGAGAAGGAGACTTCAGATATTTCCATGACATGTTGTTGCCACTTGAAATGTGGTGCCTTCTGGTGCTGTCTCAGAATATCTGGCAGGACATGTTGTATGTAATCAGATGCTATTTTTTCAATGTACAATTTTTTAAAATTCTGTCTTCTCTGATAAGCATCGTGCAAGACAAATGTTCTACTTGCCAAATAATTTCTTTCAGAAAAATTTAAAAAACACATCTCTAGAATTTTCTGTTTCTAGCAACTCCAACTCCCATCTTTAAAAGCCTTAATGCAATAAAGCAAAATATTTAAGACACTTTGGCTCGTTGTCAAATGTCCTACTAAAGGAAAGTATATTTGAAAGTTATTTAAAAATAGTAGTAGTCACACAAAATCATAATGAAAAAACTATAGTAATAATAAAATTTACCATTAAATATAAATATAACTTTCTATGACATAGAATAAACAGTCACACTGAGGAGCTTACACTTGTGAGCTCACTGAAATGTGGGCATTCACCACTCACCAAACTCACTCATGTACTCAAAACACCACTTGCATTTACCCCTTTGTAGTAAATGAATGAGTAATATTTCAATTAACTCTCACCCAACTAAATAATTTCTTGGTTCCCCAGATAGAACTTTTGCATGGACATTCTTCAAAATCATTGTCAAGGCTACGGCCTGGTTTTAACGAGCGACATCTCAAAAAGCATAAAGGACAAAAAAGAAAGTGGTGAAAATGAAAATCAGCAGAGACAATGTTAAATGACACATTCAGTGGTGACAAGAGAGCTGGCAAGATATCCAACCCCAAGGTCAGCGCATCTTCTCTGGCTACAGCAGAGCTTGTGCAGGAAACCAGCAGCTTTTTCTCACATTATCACATTGGCAGGAGCCGTGTGGGGAAGTGCAGAAAGTGACCTGCAGTTTTCCTGGGTCTGGCATCAAGTCTAGCGTGTTAGATTTGCACTTCTTCAGAACAGCTTAGAAGATGCAAGGAAATATTTGCCTACTTGGCTCCTGGCAAATGATAACATTGAAGTTCTTGCCTGAGCATTGCCTGCTAAAAAGGAATGCAGTGAAACAGAAGTGGATCAGGAGACAAGATTTTTTGCACACCTTTTTCTTCTGGCCATGTTCCTATTAACATTCCTTGTCCTGTTCTAGGTGACCCTGTGGACCTGCTGTCCAGGCCTCCTCCCAGCGCTGGGCTGGGCCGCAGGCAGAGGCAGAATGAGAAGTGGCCAAGGCAGCTCCTCAGGACATCCAGAGTGAATTGGCTCTTTCTGAACAGCCACTGCGGGAAGAAGAAAAAGGCATTGAGTTTCTACAGCACTTTGTGGCCCTTGGCAGCTACCTTCTAAATCCTGCAGCCCTCATCCAAACTTCAGTTTGGACTTCAGGAGTCAGAGTTCTCACTGAAGCATCCAAGACACTGCTCTCCACAGATTCCCCTTTATGACAAACCCATTCTCCCATTCAGACCCCACCCCAGGGCAGCTCCAAACGCGTAACCCACAAGGGCTGCCAGTCAGTGGTGAGTCCCCTGATGGACCAACCAACACACATTTGCAGTCATCCTGGCAGGATGGCTGTGATATCTATGCCCAGACCCCCAAGCCAAGCAGGATCATTCACAGCATGGAGTGGAAGAGGCTGAGAGCCCTCTGTGCTGTTGATGGTGAAGCCATACTGGCACAACAGTGGGGAACAGGGCTAGTTTAACCACATGCTATGAAATACTGTGAATAAATGGAATGTGCTTTTCTCGTTGACTACAATATGGCAGGTCCTGATTGACAGACTAGACACAAATGTGCAAACTGCACAGGCTGCACAAACAGTGCAGCCCTGATGGCTGTTGTGTCCTACACAGCTTCTGCAAAGAACTGGCTGAGCCTCTCCATCTGGACCGAGCAAGGACTGTTTCTTCAGCAGCTTTATGATCATCTTCTGCAGTCTGTGGGTAGGTGGAGAAGCCAGATGACCCTCTGTGTCTGACTATGCCTTCATTAGCAGGGTCAACTGAGCAGGGTAGGGTGGAGCTCAATGGCTTTTCTATCCCATTCTGTTTTCCAGAGGAAAGGTTTAGGTGTGCCTGCTTTACCCTTACTCCCTGGGGCACCTCAATCTGTGCTTCTGAGGAAGCATGGTTTCTCTGGCTGTGTCTGTCCTGGCCCTCTATGTCCTTTTTGACCTTTTGAGCATTCTGGCATGCAGCTGTGACTGCTGCCTCCACAACCTTCAGGAAACATCACAGGCTGAGGGTTATGGGTTTTGCTAGAGAAAAACACAGCTGACAAGTGGCTGCGCCATGCAGCTCAGGAAAGGGGGGAGGGCGAGGAGAGATTTGCTTGCTGTCTGCTTCCTAGGAGGCAGTGGAGAGAGTGGCAGAAGGAATAAGGCTGTGTAAGCAGCTTGTATGAATGGGGGAGGAAGAGTTGATGAGGGCTAGAAAGGCAAGGAAAGGAACCAGCTGGTTGAATCACGCAGGAAAAAACCCCAACATTCTTCACCAAGGAAATCCTTTCTCTCTTCTGTCCACAATGACACAAGATCTTCTATCCTGTCCCATTTTCTCTCTTTTTTATCTCTAGAGAGGCTGGCCCTTTCCCCTTTTACCAAGGCTTTTGGCCTACCACTCTATTCATGGAGTGGACAAGCTGTGCCTGCTGAACCTCACAAAAGGCCACCTGCACCTCAGGTGGTTTTAAGCCTCTCTATATTGTGGAGAGGAGATTCCCAAGAGGTCACCCTGTACTACAGAGCCTGCTGCCATTTTGTGCTCTTTAGCCCACACCTAAAGAGGACTCTGAAGAGAGGACACAACAGACATTATTCTTCCTTGTGCTCCCTTAACAGGCCTACCTGGCACGCCTTAAGAGCACAACCGTGGAGTAAGGAACTATCCTGGCAGAAAATAGAACTTGTACCCTATGACAATTGCTCCATAGTGCTGCTGTGAGGGAATTACCAAGGACATGGCAGGACATGGCAGTGGTACAGCCCTGGGATCAGACAGAACAGCAGAACCCTGATCACAGCTCGGCACCAGGTGAGATGACAAGCACAGTCAAACCAAGTATGGCCAAGGTAGCTGTGCCCACAGGGACTGGGAGCAGGTGAGTGTGTGGCTTCAGCCACAGACCAGAGCAATGAGGATCCTTGTCTGGCTGTGGCCAAGGAGCCTCCTACATGGCAGGACAGGGCCCACGGCAGGAGGAGCAAACCCAGCTTGCTCCTCAACAGGGCCATAAGAATCCCGTCACCAGAAACTACCTGATGATGCAGCCAAAACATATGATCTATTCATTGTTTGGATTTTCATTTTGTTTAGATTTACCTGATATTAATGAAATGATAGACATTCATATTAGTACTGGCATTAAGATTTTTGACACTTAGGCCCAAAGAGATTAAAAGGTTTTGGCTTCGGCTTCCAAATACTTCCATTAAGCCATGCCTTCAAATTTGATGAAAATGCTTCTTGCTTTGTTGAAAGCAAAGATTTCACACTACATGTTTGACCAAATTTCTTTGCAATTTCCCACTCTCAGAAAAGTAAGCTAATTTCTCATTTCATTGTAGCAAGTCATAGAAACAAACCTGTCATTCATCCATGCCCTACAGGATTTTTGACTATTCTTTTGGCACTTGCCTTAGTATTGGAGAACCTTCCCAGATAATCGGGCAATGAAGTGTAAATACTTTTTGGTGTGGGAAGTAAAGGATAGGCCCTTTTTTTTTCTGGAAACAATGTCTAATATAGACAAAACTTTTTGTTTTGTTTTTGACCTTCTAGTGTGATGGGATATCTGAGCATGGATTCATCCTCACCACTTCTTTCTTTCATGTCAGTGTGTATTTAATAATGAGAGGTATAGTGCAAAGACCATCTTTTCTGGCCATGTGGGAATGGACTGTACAGAGTTATAGACATTACATCCAAAGCAGCATGATTGTATTATGTTTGTGTCTCAATATATAAAAAAGCTGCCCTAGGGATAACAGGCAGGTCTAAGTAATATACACATAACATAAGCGCTCCTGCTGTGTATTTTTGACACTCCTTAGCAGTGAGAATTAAGATCTATGACTCTCATCTCTCAGCTGATAACATCAAGACAGGCTGCAGTGACTGCACAGAGCCTTTCTGAAATCAAATTGGTCTCTGTGAAAACACAGCAGGTCACATGGGGACTGTTAGACAAGAACAGTTGAGAACTGCAGTGTGTATAGAAACAAGCCCCATTTCCTGCAGCAGGTGAAGCTGTACCTGATAGGGGTCTCTGGCTCCATTCTGTGACACAGGGACATGCTTTTACTGGGGATATGGACAGGAACTGCCACCAGCAGCTCATAGCTTTGCAAAGAGGTAATCTCCGGTGGAAGAAAACCCAACCACCACTGAATAATTAATCTTGCATTCCACTTGAGATCTCTCCCACACAAATGGGAGAAGGTGTGTCATGATTCAGATCACTGCCAAAATAGCATGGCGTGGCATTTTGCAGTTTAATTGTTTCAACAGATCATTTATTTTTTTCTGTAAGAACAAGCTTGCTTTGAGCTCTCCCCCCTGAAATACCAGGGTGAACTTCATCAAATGCAGTTTACTTTTCCTGAGTGACTAACAAGACCCCTGTGGGAAGTACAGCAGACTGCATACTCCTTAGCAGAAACTGATGCTCAGGAAGTTCCACCTGAGCATGAGGAAGAACGTCTTTACTGTGTAGTGACCAAGCACTGAACAAGCTGGCCAGAGAGGGTGGGGAGTGTCCCTCAATGGAGATATTCCAGAGCTATTTGGACACAATCCCGTGCCAGGGCATGACCCTGCTTGAGCAGAGAGGTTGGACAAGATGATCCCCCTGTGGTCCATTCACAGACCCATTCCATGATTCTGTGAATTTAGTAATTTCTTCAGTTAATGCTTGGGGGGTTTTTTCCCTAGAAATGTCAGAAGTGACTTCTTGTGTTAGTAGTTTCAGTTCAGCATTTACTTATTATGGACTCAGTAAGTACTTTAAAATAGGTTTGCAATAAGTTCATAAAACCTTTGTAATATCTCAATGCATTCAGCATGTACTTTTATATGTCACTCTGGCTTTCTCAGAAATAAAAGTGAAGGCAATGAATCCATAGTTAGACAACTAAAACACTGGATACTGAAATGCTTTTCAGAGAAATATATGATGGCACAGGTGTGACTGTCAACAGGCTCTTGGGTTCTCTAACCATGTAACTACTATATTAAGAGAAAAATACACAGATATAGGAAGTCAGTTGTAGAAACAAAACAGAGTAAAGGGCTACAGTCTCCCTGTTTTTTCCCTACTGGATGATAAAGATGTATTTGTACTATTTCCTGACGCACTACATTGAGATTAGGATAAATTTGATTTGATCTCACTGCAGGGTTCCTGAGCTTGAAGTATCCATGGCAAGGTAAGCAAAGCACTCAGCAATTCACCCTGAGAGTGGCATCTTATCACCCTTTTTAAGGGATTAATGCAACACTGGCTGAAATTGGTGAGGTTCTTACTGCAGAGTTAATAAGAATTGTAGCTATCAAATATGACAGAAAAAAAGGACTCTGCAGCCACTCTGGAGGATACATGAAGAAACAGGAAATAGATCTGCTTTTTAAGTGTCCTAGTGTTTATCTGCAAGCAATCTGTAAGTGCACACCAAACACACTAGTTCTTTATAACCGATAAACAGAGGCAATTCCACTTCACCTTTACATGGAGCTGGCCTTGTTCTTCAGGTGGGTGAGCCACAGGTCACAGGCAGATTTTTGCAAAGTAACAGGGTCATTTACCTCATCTAAGTCATGGAAATGGCACGTGAATTGTGTCAGAGTCCCCAGCACCTTCTTTTGATATTGCTACAGAGGCTGTGTTTCAGCTTTTAGCTTTCTTCACACTCCACTGCTGCAATGGAATGTTTGGATTTAATTCACTACTATTAATAAAATAATATTTATAAATATAGGTACTTAAAACAGGAGGTGTTCTGTGATCCAGCAACCAATATTTATGTTTATTTATTTATTTTAAAAGGCCAAGCTTAGGAGAAATGAAGCTGCAAGGGCTGCAATTCAATCCATATATCCTTACAGAGAAAAGCTTCCTGACAGCACCTGCCCAGAAGGCAGTTTGCACTAGTTACTAGTGAACTCTGCCCTTGCTTAAATAACACATATAAGAAATATCAGCAGCACAAATAATACTCTTCCCCTCATCCCCTTCAGCAGCTGAAACAGAAATTAGTAGAATGAGAAAAGCAAGTAAACCCACCACACATACAACAACGCTGAACAAATGTGAAAGCTGAGCTGCAGTCTGGTTTGCAACAGCCCTTCACCTCTGCTTGAAACAGCCAGCCTTGGAACAGCCAGCCTTGGAACAGCCAGCCTTGACTTCCCTGATGGACACATTAGAGATAAAGAGTAAGATTCACTTACACAGCAGTTCCAGTGACAGTTATTAATTCAATAAAAAGCAGCTCATGTCCACCCCATCACAAACCTCTAGTAAATAGATTCTATTTATCTCTCCACCTACTTTGTATTCCAGTCTTCCTCACCACTCATTATTCTCTCAGCAGTCACAGCTTCTGAAGCGTTGCTTCACCAGCACTCATTTCTTCAGTTCAAATCTCACCAGAGACATCTCCCACTAGGAAAGCTTGATCCCCACTCAATAGGATTATTTCTAAACTCCCTCCATGGCCTCCCAAACCCCTCACAGCAATTCCTTACTTTGCCCTAGGCTGGTCACAGTAGAGCTCTAACAGTAAGTCATCTTTCCCTTCACACCACCTTAGAGTCCCCTCTTTCAAGAAATTCCTTTGCTGGTCTCTTTCCTTTGTGTTCATGTTTCCCAGCTTCAGTGATTGACATAATCTCACTTCCATCATCGCTGCCATTTCCTCCTTTCTTCTCCTTAAAGCTTTCCCAAGCAACTCTTCTCACTGAAACCCTGTATCTTTGCCATAATCGCCTTTCTTCAGCTGCAACATGCTAAAACAGATTTTGTTCAAGCACATCGGAGACAGAATTACAGTTCATGGAAAGCTTTTGGAGATCATAAATGTCTGAGATCAGAGGTCATGTATCAAGCTAATACAGTGTCTATAAAATGTGTCTTCAAGATGTGTTTGATGCATTTGTGAAAACAGAAACAGCAGGAACAGCAAGGAGAGGAGCAATTGCTGAGAATTTCCAAGAGCTGTAGCACATGCCAGGCATAAAAGAAGGAGATGACAGTAATCAAGGTTAGACCCCTCTGTTAGAATTGTCTACTTACCTCTCATGCCAAGATTTTGCACTGAGTTCTCCTGATGCTCATCACCATCAAGAGGACAAAATGAAAAGCCATTATCCCAGAGGTTAAGGTGAATAGTTAGTAGATGTGCTGGGAACATCATCTGAGAATTACAGTAACTTGTTTCCCCTAAGTAAAGAGGAGAAAAAGTTATTGTGTATCAGAAAAGCATGGAAGTGTCCTGAGGCTTCTCCTTGGACACTGTTAATCACATATAACCTTTACCTCAGAACCTTTCCTTAAGTGTTGACAAACAGAAAAAGAAAGAACAAGATTTAAAAGTTCAGGACACCATTAAAAGCATGGTTAAGAGCCAAATTAAAGGATGAGAGCAATGGAGGAAGGTATTGGAAGGTGGGAAATAGTGTCAAAGTTTAAACTAATTTTAAGTTTAAAAAAACCCCAAACAACAGAGAGTGGGAAGCTAGTGAACTTGAATAAAAATAGAGCTGAAAACCTCTGAATATCAAAGTATTTCAATATACAATAGTGGATCATTCCTATACTGTACGTACTGGGAATAAAGCCAAGACATTGGAGAAAAAGAAATGGAAGACTATGAAAGAGGGAAGGAAGTCTAGCAGAAGTATCCATTTCAATATTGAACCCCTTCACAGTTTTCCCAGTTTCACTAAAAGAGATCATCATAAGCAAGCAGCATTTTCCAGAGGGAAGAAAGTTAATAAAAAAATTAAAATATTATCAGCTCTTGCTATAAATGATACTTGTCTCTGTGCCCAGATATTTTGCCTTTGGGAGCAAAGCAGGTTTTTTTCCCCATCTGCTGTTATTGGAGAGATTTTCCAATATTTCCTTATGCCGCCTCCCCATGGTTCCAGGGTATAACTTGGTGTAGACTGGGGCTATGGATAGATCATGAAAAATTTTATAGAGAGGAACAAAAGATGACAAATCTGGTTCTAAAAAGCTAGCTTTCAAGGTCATCTGCTGACAGGTTCCATATGACTGCCAGATTACTGTTTGAGTTAAGGTACTGCCTAGGAATATCAGACAGAAATTCAGAGCCTATTTCTAAAATACAATATAGAGATAACTAACATAAATTGCACCACTTCTAATAAATTACACCACTTCTAATGAATTAAAAAATATAGACAAATCCTGTACTCAGTCAGACAGTTTCAGTGCAGAAGCTCAGAGTCTACGAGTTGGTTCTGACACAGTGGAGAGACTAAAGAGGAAAGAGTGACAGGGGCAGGCAAGAAAATAGGCAACAAAAAAGCAAATAAAATCTAACAGGAAGCCAAGACTTTGAGGAAGCAGTTCTTTATTTGCTCAGTCTCCATCTTCTAAAAGCTGTGACAATACATTTTGTTATAGCACCTTTTCATCATTTCTGTTTTGTTTTATTCAGCAGTCAATCAAAAGTTAGATAATGGAAAGTAATATTAAAGGTTATGAAAAATGCAGAGTAGAGTTCAAATTTTAAACAGACATGCAGGTGAGCCTTGTCCTTGCCTCTTCACTGGAGGAGAAAAGTGGGAACTAATATTGTACACCTCTGCTAAATACTCATAAGACTGGCACTAAATAAACTCTCAAGTCAATCACATTTAAGAAGTTCACTGGAATTTTCTGCTTTTTTATGGAAGGGTCTTCTAACTAACTTTTGTAGATCATTCAGTATGAGGTCTTACAGAGCTACAGACATGATACAATCTTTCCTAATTACTATCAGTCATTATTTCTTCACTATGCATCATTGTTTTTCACACTCTGGTAGATTGCTTGTCCTCATTTTAATCAGTCAATTCATCCCACAAGTCAGAATCTGTATAAATGTCAAGTCAATACTTAATTCTGTTAAAGTTGAAATTGAAAACCTTATCTCATAAACCAAACTACATTTTGCAGTCTGGGCTCTGAGTCAAAGTCAGGTGACGTGAGGGAAAGTTCAGAGAATCAGAAGAAATTCCTGGAACATCTTGTAAGCCAGTGACAATAAATTGTGTGTCTCACCAAATTCCACCTCAGGTAGAACCCTGCCACGCTGCACTAGAGTACACTGTCACAGGCTTACCATTTCCAGTAAAGATTATTGTATTTTAATGGGGACTGATTCTGCATCCATTAGTGGCCTGCTTAGTGCTGAAAGGCTTGATGAGTTGCTCAAGATACCTAGAATAGTTTATTATCACGCAATTATTGGAAAAGCACCAGACTATCAAATGTTTCTCTCTCTCTTGTTATTTTTCTTAATTAATAACAGAGGAGACACTTTCCTGCTTTTACCTGCAGGAAAATTCTGTAACCCTTAAATACAGAAATCACAAAGCAGAAATTAAAAGTATATATATAAAGGTGCCTTTAAACAACAGTAAATACCGGATTGACAAAGTTTTTCTAATTTCAGAGCTTCAAGAGGACACCATTTTTGTGATTTACAGGAAGGGAAGAGTAGAGATTTGTGTTCCTGCTTAGATGTTTGCTGGGAACTCAGTCTCCCAGCATGGTGACTTTCTACTCAACAGTTTAGATAGATAGATGTACGATTGAATTTACAGCCAAATTAGCTTCATAATATTAGTAAATGAGACTGCACTGCTCTGTATTTATAGTCTTCTTGGAAATGTGAGATTCATCTGCCCTTTTGAGACAGACATCAATGAACAGACTAAGAACTCCAAGCCAAATATTTTCCAGTAAAAATAATTTTATCTATTTTTAGGTTTGTATTATTTTACTTATTTTAGATATTATAAAGCAGGGACAGTAAAAACACGGAGGTTTGAGCTGCTGAGCACCCTGAATTTTCTCTGAAAGGTAAGCTGGAATAAGCCAGGTAGGAGGTATTCCTGGACAGGACCTGTTCAGCCCCAGAGAATGAGGAACATATGACTCCTCACAACACCCTAGGAAGGCTTTACAGGTACAAGTAAGGAAAATGCAAATAAAACAAACCAAAAAATCTTAGCTGGGAAACTTAATAATTTCACATCTGAATGGGTCCTACAGCAAAGCAAGTGCAGTCTTTAGAAATGTCACCACTAGAGCTGGGCACTCACCTCTCTGGGAGGTGTCTCATCCTCCACTGACTGTTGGGCCCCTGAACTACAAACTCAGGTCACCAATGCGTGGGGAAAGATTGCTGTGTTTAAAAAATTGCTTGTTTTATTGAAGAAAGACCTAAAACATTAAGAAAGATTCATAGATTTATAAAAACTAAAAAAAGCATTTCTTAGATACAGGTCTTTATCTGTTAGCGTGGACTTCATTAACTGAATTCCCAAATAGCCTTGAGGCATGACCAGAATAATATTGGCAAGATCTCCCACCCTGAGCAACTGGACATGAATTTTTTACTGCCTCAAAGATAAATAAAACACAAAACTGCTGCTGACTAAAACCAAAACAACCCCTCCCTCATTTTTTACACATCACTTACTCAAGAGAGATAGGGTGGGGTTAAAGTGTTTTTGCAGTATGGGAAGGGGGATGAAGAGCTGCAACAGAACGGGGACAAAAGTCACTATTTTGTTATCTTCCATGCTGGCAGCCACAACCCCACTGCCCACTGTCCTGCCTGGAACCCCACATCCCACTGGGACGCTGCAGAGAGTAATTCCAGCTCAGAGCAGCCTGTGCTAGAAGGAGGTACAAGCACTCCTCTGCCTGAGGGCATCATTAGGTTATTTTGGGGTTTGGGGGAGGACAGAGGCTGTTTGAGATCACAGTTGCCCCTCCCGAGCAGTGAGATTCTGAGATTTTATTCCTCTAAGTAGCCCAATTTCAAAGGATTTATAAGGCCTGTTTAGGAAAATGAGGAAGGATCTTCACTGTTATCCTTTTTGTCTTGCTATTCAGCAAATGAAACACAAACTAACCCCAGCTTGTAGCTTGCAATTATTTTGCACCTATTCCTTTGGTGCGCTTCTCACTGAGGAAGAGTAAGTCCAGGCTGCCACCACACTAGGACTGGTGAGAAGGTCAGACATGAAGCTCTTGCAAACCTGTGCTCTCACCATGCCTGCCACAATCCAGGTGGAGAACTTGGAATTGCTGAGGGTTAAAGCACACTCCAGGACACAGGCTTGGCTAGTTGCTGTTATCCACACAAGTTGGCAGCAACTCCCTTTTCCACTGAGAAGAGAGGCTTCTGTGTTAGATTTGATAACTTCACCTTTCTTCCAATAAGTCTCCTCAGTGGGAAATGAAGTGAAATGAGAATCCTGCATGATGGACTTAAAGCCATCAGCATTTTTTTACTGTTTCAATGTTTTTAAAATTATGCAAGAGAGTACCTGGGAAGTTCTGGAGTACTCGGACCTCAGGCACACCTGGGAAAGATGGGATTCTAAGTCAGACATCCAGTTTGATTTATGTGCTGCTTTGAATCTGCTACTTCTACAGTTTCTGGTTTGTTTAGCCTTTGTTGCAGTGTCTCCTCAAATAGTGAATTCTTCCACATACAGATTGTATTCCACCATACATTCATGGAGCCCAGAAAGACAAACTTCCATCCAAGCCTTGCTGAAACACAGGTAATAATCTAGTTTGATTCTTGCTGGGGATATATATACCTCACTAAATCAATGGGCTTTAATCACTGACCTTATTTTTCTAATGGCTTTAGGAAGTCAGTAAACTTTCTTTTGAGAGCTGGTACTTGAAATAATCTCCAAAATATAACACACAAAATCAAGCACAAATGCAAGCCTGGCTAGAAATCTGAGTGGGGCAGAAGGTTCTCATCTGAGTCCTGTATTTGTTCTTGGACACTCAGGCACACACACACAATGCCAAAGAGGGGCATGGAGCAAGGAGAGAGGGAAGCTCACCCTGAACAAGGACAGCAGTGTAATCATGAAAAACTTGGTGAGCAAAGGAGAATGTAAGAGCTGTAGGAGCATGGAGTGAATCTCGGCTTTTGTGCTGAAGGAAGACTGCTGGCCTCTCAAATGAACAAGATCTGCTTCTAGCCGTACCTCTTTCACCAGTTTCTCTTAAGTGAGACAATCAACAAGATCCTGGATAGGCTTGTCAGAGTAATATCAATTCTAACAATGCTTTTAAGTGCAGCAAAAAAAGAAATGTCAGGACAAATAAGCCAGAGAAGATACACATCTGCTGTATTTGTCCCTGAGTGATGGAAAAGAACAGGTGGCACAAATCCCCAAACCCCACAATTTAGAAAGTTTTCCCCCTTTGATTACCCAATGCATTGTGCCTTTTACTCTGTCTGCTGTATCAACTCACACATAATCAGGCAACAAAAAGGAAACAATACTGATTTTTTTAAACTATAAGGACCTAAAGCTCTCCATGAGCACAGAAGACCAAAGATCTGGGTTCACATAGCAGTCCAGATCTGCAGAGACACAGTGTAATCCTGCTTCCTTTTTTCTCCTAAGCAGAACAGAAACTGTACTTACATCCTGACAGGAAGAGTCACCAAAGGGTGTGCTAGGTGCAGACTTTTTGCACCTCTAATGTCTGATTCAGCGCAAAGAATGCAGACCTGTGAATCATGACACTGAGCTGAACAAGCAGTGACACAGCTGGAGCCAAAAGCCCTCCAAACACTGCCACTTACTCAAGGCCTTATTGTAAACATATAATGAACAGAAGAAGCTGAGGTGTTCGAGGCAGAAACAAACCAAAGGCAGTCTGCCAGCCTGATCCCTCCAGCAGCATGTTTTCCTACCCAGGTAGAATCTTTGAGGTAAAGAATGTGTGGGCAGGAGGTGGAAAAGAATCCCAAATGTGGTACCTCGCAGGTAGGTGGAGGATCTGATTCACATTGTAATCATTTGTAATAGCCTGCAGCCAAAAGGCCAAATGCTGTCACCTCCTCAGATCTCATAAGCAAAGCAGTGTAAGCTGGATCAATATTTGCAGTGGAAGGTCTCCAAGTGGCACCAATGCGGGCAGGAAACGATTCTGCTGAGAGCTGGGCTCGACCCAGTGCTGAGCCAGAACTGCAGGATGAGGTTTGGAAGGAATTACTCTGGCAGCATTGCCACTTCTTACACAGGGCTCTAAAGGGCAGCCCTGGTGATGAGAGGTCAATAAAAGCACCAGGCCACTTTCTCTTGGAGTAGGGTTTCCTGATACCCTGCTCAATGTCCAGCCTATACAATTGCATCCTAACTCCTTGCTGCAGCTGGAGACAAGAACGATTTGCCTTCCTAGCAAACCCCCAGCAGGGCCCTGAGCTCTCTCTTTATGTGCAGTCCAGAAACACAGGGATCTGCAGTTCTAGTTAACTTTGGAAATTTAACAGGCTGAGGATACTGAACTTGCCCCAAAATCGTAGACCGATTTCAATGAAACCTAAGGATACTCTTAAGGAATGCATTGGTTTTCTTGAGCTGTTGTCTCCAGTTAAAAATAGTGTTCCAATAGATAATTCTAAGTTTGAAATTAGGATCTTTGCATATGCTTCAGCCCACTTTGTCTATTTTGGGAATGGGCAAAGAAATTGAAACTGAAAAAAATAAGTACAAGCAAAATACAGTTGTCTCTTTGTTATTGAAACAAACACTAAGTCATATATTCTCATTGTCATAAAAAAGATTTCATGGAGACAAAGAGACTCAATGCTACAGCCTGCAGCAAAGATACCATTAATAAAATAAATCACATCATTCACAACTGCAAGTGGTTCACTTTAAAGGCAAAACATAGGGAGAATAGGACTGTGTGTAGTTGGATGAAAGAGTACAATCTGTATCAGTGCACTGCACACGTCAACACTGCTCATACAATGAATAAAGAGGAAATGCAACACAGTCAAATACCTTTATTAATCTTCTGCACAATGACCTTCTACTAAAGTCATATAGCCAATGGTCTACAGGCTATATAAGCTATCAGATTGCTCACCCATGAATAAATAAAATTCCACAGGAAAAAAAAATGAGGATGAAAGCTCAGTTATTGGTATCTTTTCAAGCTCATGGGCAAATATTTCAATAAAACATAAGATGACTTGGGGCCAAAAAGGAGCACACTGAAGTTTTTCAGCATAAGCAGCAAACTGATACTCCTGTTAATACCAATTTCAGCCAAATTTGACATACCACTTGAGATTTTTTTTTTTCTTCGTGCAAATCAGCTGGATGAAGGACAGAAACCTGAGCAAGTAGTCACATAGAGAGGAAAAATGGATACTATGAAAGAACAGGCAGACAAACAAGAGCATCAATACTGACCTAGCAGTCAGCCTCTCCATAACTCTGCATTACCCAAAATGCTACTGCTTGTCCAGAGGAATACAGAAAGGGAACTAGAAAGTCTTATAAAAGCAGAAGGAAAAGCAGCATGGATATGAGCACGTGAGGAAGATACAAATATATATAGGAAAGCTACATCAGCTCTGCTGTGAACAGAAAACTCGTTTTTCTCATGGATTTTATGGTTGTGTTTTTCAGCTGAGAAATCCACAGGCCAAACTCTTCATCCTGCAAAGGAAATTCGGTGTCAATATAAAAAGTAGGTTTAAATCAGACAGAGGTTCTAGCACAGAGTGCCCAGAATCTGAGGAGACTTTGTGGTGCCAGACATCCTACAGCCCCCTCAGACAGCCTGTGACAGGAGCAGGGCTGATCTGAAATGCATTGCATCATGTCTTCCTGTAACACAAACAGCTCTCAGTATGTCTAAGGTTGATTTTTGGACAAGAGAGGTTCTGAATTTGAGAGTTGCAACAATCTCCCCAAATTAGTTCTGAGGTACAGACTGTGACTTACCCATCCATTTGGTTATTTACATGCTGAGAAATGTGTAAATAAATGCTTTCTAAATACTCAACTATCAGACAGCTCACAGACACACTCAGGTACAAGTCAGAAACTATTAAAAAAGCTCAGAAGAGCAGCTGAGAAAGAGGGGTCAAATTGTCAAAAGATAAATTTGCTTGAAAAGTCTACATTGAGTGTTGAAGGCAAAAGTAAAAGCTCAGGCAGAGTGTGCTCAGGGAAAGATGCCATCAATTAATTCTATAAATGAGGATGAGCTCTATCAGTAGAGAGAATAGTGCTAACACAACCCATCTTCACAGCCTTGCAGGGATACAGGGAAGGGTACCTGGGGTCTGGTACACCACAAGCACCTAGGCATGCTCCATTTCAGCTCCCATCACCAGCATGGCCCTGTTCCTCACCTGACTGCTTGGCCCTGGCAGAGACCTTGGGCAAGAGTGTTGGGATTTCCCACCCTAGAGCAAAACCAGCCTGCTTTATGGAGCAGGAGCTACCCTCTTACCTCATACCCCCTGCAAAATATGATAAATGTGGTTTAGCTGTACTGGCTCCAGATGAATTAGAAAAGTAAGGACCAATTAAAGCAAAAGTAAGGACCAAATAAAGCAAAGAGCTATGATTACATGAATATATATATGAACAACAGATCTCCTACAAAAGGGCCTGATTTAAAGTCCATAAGGAAAATTATTTCAAATAGCATCCTTCACAGCTGCATTCCCTTTTATGGCACAGAAGAGATGCACGGCTGTATTTAGGATCTCCAAGCAGAGAGCCCAGAAGCAGAGTAAGAACTGAAGAGTTTTTATGCCAGCAGAAAGGTATACTTTCTTCTCATCTCCTTTTTCTTTACATGAACACATTACGCAGTGCCAAAAAAAAAAAAAAAAAAGAAAAAGGAAAAAAAGAAAAAAGAGAGAAGGAAATGAAAAGAAAATGGATCAGTTGAAGCCTCCAGGGAAGATAACCTTCAAAGGAAATTTAGCGGAAAATTGAAGAAAATAGAAGCTGAGATTTCTCTTGTACCTCATGGCTACAGAAATAGATAAGTAGGAGGAAAGGCTGCAAGCAGCTTTGCTCCTTTTTGTGACAAGAGAGAAAGCCTCAGCCCGAGCTATATTCAATCAATTCTAAAGGGAGAGAGATAACGAGAAGTTAGAAATACCCATGAATAGGTTTGAAGTCTACTGCTTCTGGACACACATCATTGACAAGAACATGACTTTTCAACACAGAAGAGGGGGAATCAAGTGATCAATATGTGACACACTTAGAAACTCACAGAAACACCCAAGCAAAGTTTTAGAAGTTACCAGTGTTATCAAACCACTATTAGGCTTCCAGAAGCTTTTTCCTATTATTACAGTTATTTATGTGAATGTGTAGAGAACTGCTACTTCATCTCCAACCCTATACTCCTGAGACTGTGGCATGTGAGTACAGCCATACTAACAACCAAAATTTAACACTTCATTCCGTCAACATGTTGTTGCCTGCATGGGGAAGAGAGAATCTAGAAAAGAAAAAAAAATATCATGGGAAAAATATGAGACAGAAACATCAACATTAATATCTCTATGCAATTAGGAGCAGTTCCAAGAGACACAGGTTGTTTTGTTTTGGTTGGGGTTCGGTTTTCTCTTTCTTTGGAGTTTTTTTAGCAGGATACAGACTATACACTGGTTGAGCAGAGAGATCAGAGCAAGAATTCCAGTGTTCCCTTGGCTATACTGTCTTGAACTGGCAGCAGGGAAAAAGATCAATGTTTTCTTTATAGTTTCTTGGCTTAATTAATTTGCCTGTTGCGGCAATGTGTCCCTGAAGTGGGAAAGTCTGCTGGAGGGAGAAGAAAGCACAGAAAGGAATGTGAGATCGCCTTCTTTAAAGTGAGGGAGAAGAAGAAGGGTCTAGCAGATCTCAGCATAGGAGGTGCTGCTTGTATGTGCAGAGGAAAACCTTGCACCCATCCCCTCCTGTGACCAAACCATCCCACTGCTGGGCAGTCTCTGGTACTTGCAGAATCAAAGTTGATCCCAACAGCAAACCCTTAACAAAGAGTAGCCATGGAAACAAGGCACTCCTAAAACAAAAACAAAAACAAAAATAAAAACAACCAAAAAAAAGCTATTCTGCACCATCAAGGGATTGCTGGTTGCACCTCATTTTCTCTCACATGTTTCCCCTGCAAACAATTAAGCACCTGCAGTTTTAAGACGATGTTTGCAAAATTACTTGAATCCTTTAAAGCAGCCCCATCACAGACAAGCAATGGGGAAGGAGTGGAAACTCTTCCAATTGCCCAGCTCCCTTCCATGGTTGCTGTCCTGTGATGAGCACTGGTGGTAGTCTTGCAAAACAAATAAATCTTTAAACAGTAAGCTACAGATTAAAAGCTTGAGAGGATCCCCTGTGACCCATCCAGAAATAAGAGCATTACAGAGAGGGCTGTAGACTGGTGGTGCAGAAAGTTAAGTCACTAGAGACATGAGTTCATATTTGATGCATGGGTAGAGGTGAAATGGGCTTAGGGCCCTCAGACACTTCAGGGATTTGTTCCAACTGCACTCTTGCACAGCAGCCTTTTCCTGATGAGCCTAAGGACTGGAAAAATGGATGTCCTGTAGGCAGAAACAACTGAGCTTCAACAGCAGCACTGTGTGCAAATCTGTACTCAGTACCTGCTTTGTTTGTTGTCAGAAGCACCACAGGGTCACCTGTCATCTTTGGGTTTAAACACCAACTACACGAGTGAGATCAGTGTAATACTAAACCTGGCTGGGATCATTTCTGCCACTGACCAGTGAAAGATGTGTGTTTCCCCTTCTCCTCATCTCTCTTAGAATCAGATAAAGTGTGAACATCTGCTGTCAACCCTCCCTCTTGGGCACAATTGTACATTCCTTGGGACATCCAGAGGAATACAAGCAACACGAGGACATGCTGTAACGGAGAGTGCTTATGCAAAGCAAGGTGTGCTACCCCTCACCCTGAAAACTCACAAAGGGAAAACATGGACAGATGGACAGTCCTCTCTTAGCTGTCCTTGATGGGGAATCAGTTCCATGCCAGCACGATTAGAAAAGAAGTAGTTGCTCAGAAAATCAGAGGAGTCAGTTGCTGTCATTTTGAAGCTGCTGTTTCTCCCAACAGTGCACAAGGCACAAAGGAGAAACACAGTTCCTTTGGGCAGAGCCATCCCTATGCCAGGACCTGGCTGCCCTCAAAGGAGGAAAGGAAAAACCCAGAGCAGGAGGCCGCGAGCAGCAGTGCTCCCCTTTCCTTCATGGCACACGCAGTGCCCTCGTGCCCAGCACAGCCCTCGAGGGAACTGACCATCGCCTTCACTGCATCCTGCTCAGGACCCCAGCTGCATTTGCCTGGTGAAAGAATTATTTAATTCAAAATGTAGTAATATCTCAAAACCCACTGGCTATGAAGAAAAGGACACTGCCAGAAGATTCCTACCTTCTATGAGGCATTGGAGCAGTAAATCCAGGTCCTTTTCTATTAAAGCAAAAAACAAACCTGACAAAGTAGGTGCATAAAAGGATTTTCCTCTACAGCTGACACTGAATCTAAATGAAACCAAATTGTTTTCAGAATTTGAAACCACTGGTTTCTCCGTAATTACAATGTTGTGAAATGAGCAGGAACAGCTAATATACACCCACAAGGAAAATTACATTTAGTGACCCTATAATGATCCAGGATGAAGAAGATGCAATAAAGGAACCCACAGTATTCACTAATGAATAAGAGCAGCAAGAAAGAAGGAAACTAAACTTAATGAATGTATATAAGATTTTGATGCAGAACCTGCAGGCAAAAGTAGCCAACAGTTTTATTCCAGCAATGGTCTTAGCCATAAAACACTTCATTAGTAACAATCAATTCTCCCCATCTGCAGAATGCTCAACAAAAAACTACTTTAAAAATATTTTGCCTTTAAAACATATTGTAAAGAGATCTTAATATCTATTAAAAATTAAACATTCTGCTAAAAACTAATGTAAAACTTTACAGTCACTGCTTCCATTTGCTTTTCCTTTGCATTGCTGAACAGTCTTTGAACAGTCTTTCTGTTCATCATCAAAATTAAAACAATCTTACAGTGATACTGTGCTTTTTTTTTTTTTTTTGTCTGGGCCTTTATTATTATTAAGTGCTTAGGACAAAAAAAGTAAAAGTAAACCTCTTACACAGGTGATTATGGAAAATTACAGAATCACAGGATGTTAGAAGGAGTTTCCCTTCCTACACACAATCTTCCCTTCTTTCTTTTTCACAATCCTTTGCTCCTTGCAGTGTGAGAATATCCACAAGAGTAGGTAAAGAGAAGGCAAAAATCAGTTGAAACCCCTATTATGGTATGGCTCTGCTAATGCAGTGTTAGCTGATGGCACAGCACATCATGGTCCATCCATGTGTAGCACATAATACATGTCTCCATAAAACCTATCTGACAATCTGTGTAAGATTCAAATCACAATTTTACAGTGGGAATTGTTGGCCTACAGGTAACACAGTGTCCTGGCTAAAGCCCAATGTGAGGAGTTCCTTTTGGGAGGTGAGTTCCCTCTCACTGACATAGTTTGCACAAATTAAACTGAATTTGCACTCACATTTGCACTGTACCAACTCTGATTTATGTTCATGCTGTGACATGTAGAGACAAAAGAGAATAAGCTTTAGCCTGCTCCAGCATAATTATGAGCGCAGTAGTCCATACAGGCAAACTCTACCCTGCCTACTTAACACTCCTATCCTGCAGGATTAAATATGCACTTGCCTCTGGAGCATAATTACACCTGGTATCAAAACTTGACACTCTATTCTAACAGCTTTATAAAATTTCTGAGAAGGCAGAGCATCATGGCTGCCACTTTCTTCCAAGTCCATGAGAAACCCCTCTCCTGCCTCTCAGGAGTTATGCATCCACTAGTGTTCTGAGCTGGTAGAAAAGACTGATTGTTCAGAAAATAGGATCTCAAAGAATTTTCTAAAAATTCTGATTTTTAGAAATTTACTCTTAGACAATTTGAATTCTTTATTAAAATAGTCTTATGCTACAAACAGTGTTATAGGCAGCAGACAAATGGATGATTGGCATTTTGATTGTTCGTCAGAAACTCCCCACTGATAAACAAAGAGTGTAAGACTTCCTGTACACAAGTTCCAAGCACGTGCCTTTCTTACATTCAGAGCTGCCTACGGAAGTTAATAAATACTTCAGAGACTCATTTCATCTCTCAGCAATCTGCTAGATGAAGAATTGTGAAGCCATTTATTCTGCAAAATCCCATTAGTTTTTGATAAACTCTTTCAGACAAACGGTAATTTTGAGTGATTCACCTGAACAAAATAACGCACCCACACTCTCAAAATGCCATTGGGGTGAGGTCAGGCATAGAATGAGTCTGCCAACGTAAATGAATGCATTTGTCTCCTGTCACAGTCCTTCTCTTTGGGCACAAAAAGTACTTCCATAAGATTACAATTTGACAGAGATAGAGAAAACTGATTGATTTTTAATTTTCAGGAAATTTTCAAGAAATTTAGAGTAATGGACCCTTTTAGAAAGCTTCAGATGCTCTGAGAGTACATGGGCCTGTGTGTGAATTGGGAAGGGCTCATCTCTGTGGGTTTTGATGTAGGGGAACCAAGGAGCACCCTTGTTTCCATTATATATTGCCACATTATGTACAGTTGTGAACATTTGTGGAAGGAAATACACAGTACCTGGGTTTCAAAATACAACACAGTCCTCAGCAGAGATCCCTAATACCCTTTGGAAGACGGCTTCTAAGCTTTTATGCAGAAACAAGCTTCAGCAAATTTGCAAGAGAGGTTTGTTCAAAGGATATCAACTGAGGTCCCAACCCCAAGACAGACAGGAACAACTGCTACTCCAAGCATGGTTAGCACCTGCCTGTAGATTTTGTAATGAATGCACTAGAGGAAAAAACATCCCATTTCCACAGGTCCAGTCCTCCTTGTCCTTCTCCTGTGAGGAGAAACAGCCCAGCCTCAGCCAGCCCCAAGCCTCTCATGCTCCAGGTTTCGAGATTCCATCTTGCTCATGTTTCCAAGAGGCTCTAACCTGGCTCTAACTGGGACACCAGCAAACTCCCTCATCACTTCAGACCAGCTTCTAGGGAACTAAAACCTTCCTTGTCTGCCTTATCAATGATTTGATGTACTAGTCCCAAATCTAGCCCTGAGAAAACTTGAATTCTTACTCAGTTACTGCAGTGCTGACATTGCAGCATGGCTGTGCATGAGGTGATACTTGCTTGGATCCAAACAGGGCAGAGATGATCATCAATCAGTTATTCCTAAACTTAAATCCTATTTTCATCATAAAAATTCTGCATGGAAACAACTAAGACATGACCCATTTCTTTAAGTAACTGCTTAAGTTATGAAAGCTGAGGCTTAGTGGAACTTCAGAGAGACAGGTATCTTTTGCTCAGTCACAAGCACCAGAATTAATTTCAGACATAGGAACATCACACAGATACAAGCAGTCAAAGAAAATTGCATTGGATCTCCATTCTACACAATCTACACAATCTACACAACCCAGACAGATTTTGAAATGATTCTATGGAACTCCTCTAGGTGAATGGCACCAATTCAACATATTTTTGAGATGACTGAACTTACTGTGATAATCTGTAATTTTAGAGCTCTATCACATTTAAGGCTGCCATCAAAAAACATGAATAGACAAGTGGTTGTAATACCTGCATCTTTTACATCACCCAGGAAAATTCTGGTCATGTGATACAGACTCACACCACAGCATACCTCTGTTCCGCTGTCATTCACACCCTCCAGGTAGCAGAGTTCTAGGGCAGAAACATTTGTGAATGAGCACTGCTAGGAATTCAGTGGACAGCAACATTTCTTTAGATGTCATTGTACTTCCAACTCCTAATTATATAAGTATTTTTACGTTACTTTAAAAATACATCACATAGTGCAAAACATAAAGTTAAAAAGTCTCACCCGTAATTCAAATAACTACAGTGATCGCACATAACAAATTTTAGACCAGCAAAGTACATTTTCCACTTCACAAAGGTGGCAGCCTATCTCCACAGCTATGAAACTGAGGTCCTAAGGCGATTTCCTGGATATATGAGAAAAACTAACCTGCTCCCAGGTACCATCCATTAAATACTGCTACAAAAATCAGTTACAAGCTTTTGAAAACATGGCTGCCCCAATTACAAACCCCAACAATTTCCAAGAAAAATGGCAATGCAAAAAAAATTGTTTAAAAGAAAGAGCAAAGATTAAACAAGATTTGCAGCTTTTTTACTTATGTGTTTTAATACATATAGCTTTCAAAGTTAGGGACTACTTTGCTTCCAGAAATAAAAGTATGTATTTGTTAGGGCTTGTATATTCGTGATTTACAGCAACACATGAGGAATTGGCCGGAACACACACAATTCCTGATTTTTCACTTAATTAAGAAATGCATTCCACAGTCTCACACAATCCATATTTTCCACAAAAATGAAGCTTGAGTGATTAACTGATAAATGTCTCCATGTGCTTTTAGCATCTGCCTGCTGCAAGAGCAGGTTTCTGTGGTGCTCAGTGCCTCTCCCAGCGACGGTGTTTCTACGGTAACATTCCCATTTATTAAGGTTGGATACAGTAGCACTGCTGAACTCCTGCCTCTGAAAGTACAAGTGAGAACAGGCGTAAGAAAAAAACACCTGTTCTTACTTATGGATCAGGCATCCAAACCCTGGGATAATTGTATCTCTTAGTAAAGATGCATTAACATAGTGTTACATGCTTGAAAACACAAGCACTAAACTATCAGGTCAAACACATTAAAGTTTTAATAACTTATTTTCTTGCACCGTTAAAAGAAAGTTTGATATGGCATTCAAAAAATCCCATTTGAGTATCCAAGGCAATTGAGTAAAAGGTGAATCTGTTTTCCATTATGGAAATATTTATATATATTTTCATAAGTAAACAATAACAAAGAATATTGGATGAACCAGAAAAGAAGAATGCTCCTGCACCGCGGTTCTTACTGGCAGGTAGGTGCTATCTGAGCAGGTAAACAGCTGCCTGAATGCAGCCTGGTAAACTGGGGAAGACTGGATTTATAGAAACTTTATGAAGGTTTATTTATAGAGGTATACTTGTGGAAAGCTTATAGGGGTTTTAGGAGAGTGCATCAGCAGGACTCTTCCTGGGCACAGGTGTGGGACCTTGCAGCCAGTCTGAAGCCACCAGTGATATGTGCTTTGCTGCATGTGCTATCAGTTACAGATTCAAGCTCATGGATGAAGGGATACAGAATGCTTGAAGATGACAAGACTTCAAAACCCCATGCCTTCTCAAAACAATTCATGTCAATGTGGATGTAAGAATCCAGTGAACACCCTCACTTTCTAAATGGTGACAACATCAGCTGCACTAACCAAACAAACTGGGTCACTTGCCTTCCAGGTTGATGTAAAATCTGTGTGTAACACACAAGAACTTAAGTGGACCATTTCAAATTGCAGTTTTCAGATGTCAGAGTACTGTAAACAAGCAGAGATGGCACTTAAGATCGCATAGATTGAAGCCCAGAGGATAACTCCCATCTGGTACAGAGAAGCGTGCGTTTGGTCTCTTGACAAGATGTCTGATGATGTAGAACAGCATCTTACTGACAGGAACAGCCTGAAAGCTCTCAGAGCATGGGGTAATGCCTCAAGCAGGCAGCTACACTCCACGAGCTAGGAAAGACAGAGGTTAGTTCACAGCCGAATTGGAGCTTGGACACCAGCCTGGAGATCAGCTTTGATCTGGTCTGACCTGTTGCCATTCTGGTAATGCAAGTCCAGCCTTGGTTTTGGCCAGGAATGAAGCTGTAGCCAGGTCCAGGTCTGAGGTGCACATCCCACAGACAGACCTACCTGCTGGAGGTCCTGGCAGCCATGGTGCAAGTGAGGCACAGGGTAGGGACCTGGGTTACAACTTCAGGTACCACCAGGAGGAAAACTGCACTAAATTTGACCCATCCCAAAGATTACTGTACAGGCAAAGCAGATCACACCTAAAACCATGCACTACATTATTAAAAGAGATGAACCCAATGGGTTTTCAGTGCCCACAGGTCCCACAGAGCTCTGTCACAACTTAGAACCTCTGAAGTGAAAATTCTACCCTCCCATGTTTGAAGGGGCTTACACAGGCCTGTCATCCACCATTCCTGGCCTCAGAAAAGAATCTCCTGCTAAATGGTGCATGCTTCTGCACATGAACAACCCTTTCCTCTCTTTTAGTCACAGCTCAGAGGAAACTGGTCCACTAGCACCACCGAATTCAATGGATATTTTAAAAAATGACAGAATTTAAATTGAAAAACTACTAAAAGTAGGAATGCCTATGACACATCATGGTAGTTTTGGACAGATCATGTAGAGATCATTGTCAGTCAAAAACATTTAAAATCAAGGAAGGAAAAAAAAAGGACATGGGGAATCCAATCTAAGTGAAATTTCTACAAAGTAATAAATTTTTTACATATAGCTTAAGAACAACACAGCAGAAATAATTGTTTATTCTTGTGACTAAATATGAGTGACAGAAGTCATTCAGAAAGATCAGATTAAGACCCCATTACTGCATTTTGAAATTCATCTCCAAACCTTGGACGTAACTAAAACTAGAAGCACGATAAAATTCTTACAACTCTTTCTGGTACTGTAAGACCTTAGAAAAAGAAGAGATCACATTTTTAGTGAAAAGATGTAGTGTGACCATCTGCTGTAGAAGACTTTGATCAGCTACTACAGGAAAAACCTGAAACATCAAACCTGAAAACCACTGTGAACAAGATGCAGGAACAGTGAGACACACCACCACTGCTTCTGTGCTGGGGTCAGGATAACAATAAGCTTAGTATGTTCTCCTTCCCCTAAATGAAATTCCAGTGAAAGAAAAGCAAAATAGGTACTTACAAGCCACAGAAACTGTAGATCTTATGCTTGGCACTGGTAACTGGTTCACACAAGTATAAAATGTCTACATTTTATATACATAAAGTATTTGTACTTTAAAAAGAAATTATACCTACAATCTATGGCTGGAAGAATTATGCTCATCTTTCAAAACAAAAGAAATCACATTTCTGTAGCCATTCCAATAAATTCTTAACAATTGTGGATCACTGATGAAATAAAAAAAAAATATACACAGATTCAGAAAAGGTTAAAATCCAGAGTTACAGAATATACACACACAAAAAATTCCAAAGAAATAGCTAGTGAAATATAGTGAATATTTTATGGCTTTGCTAAAACAGAAAATGGCCTAGGTTAATATTACAAATGTACAGGCAAAGTTACAGCTAGAACTTCTTATATTACACCTACATCCCTTTTTTAGTGAATTCATTTTCATGAAAATGAAACACTTGAAATGGTCTCTCAAATGGGAGATCCTCCCTAGACCAGCTGTGTACAGCCAAATCTGTCTCACTGTGTTTTAGAAAAGTAAAATCTCTAGAGAAAAGGTAGTGTTTGAACAGATGTACTGTATTAGTAATCTGAGCTGTGAATTGGTGTGCACTGCTTACACTTAGCTAGGCAACCTAAAAATATACAAAAAGCCAACGGAAAGTGACCCCAAGCGGGGGCCAAAATTACTCTTTACTGCTTATACGACAAAACTTCCAGCACATCCCTGCAACAGATCCTTTATTTTCTTCCTAAACACTTTCAAAAAAAGACAACAAAAAACAACCTCCAAAAATTTACCAGTTGCAAGACAGCACCCCCTGGTGTAACAACACAAGAAAACTTTAGAGAATTTATAAAATGCTTTAAATTGGTGCCGAGGTGCTGCTAACAAGATTAAGTGACTGAGTCTTTCAGCTGCAGCTTTGTGCCAAAAAGCGCACGATAGAGAGCAAACATCTCACACAAAGCTTCACATTTTTCAGAGGTGCATAAAGCGGCCCCTAAAGAACCACTTACAAATCTTTCTGAAGGTCAGTGCATAAATTAAGTTCCTCTGTGGCCTGATTTTTAATTTATTTTTTTACATTACCTATGAAGTTTCTATGAATCCAGTCTCCCTATTCATGCTTTCTTAGGATGGGCCGTTCCACGCCCAAATCAGAGTTGCCTGTCCTCAGATAAATATTCCTGCTTCTCATGTTAGCATCTAAATAAGACATACATACAAATCCTCATGAGGCCCTGAATAAAGAAACCTGGTCTTGATTCCTGGCAGCAGGGACATCAGGACCAGGGAAATAGCAGAGAAAGTGGCTTCCTGCTATTCTAACACTGCATCCTGCAACGACTTTCTAAAACTTTTAATGGAAAAGCAGCAAGCTTTCTTGCTCCATTTACTCCTCCTGGTAATTTATTCCTGTTCTAATAGAAGTTTCTGAAATCAGAGCAGTGGAATAACACTCCTTAACCCTAGCACAATGTATGCAATACACACTG
The DNA here is from genome assembly GCA_013400435.1 of Pycnonotus jocosus. Classification (NCBI taxonomy): domain Eukaryota; kingdom Metazoa; phylum Chordata; class Aves; order Passeriformes; family Pycnonotidae; genus Pycnonotus; species Pycnonotus jocosus. Next base: position 572,507 of record VWYP01017676.1, on the reverse strand, counting down.
CTGTGCAGAAAACAAGGCATAAGAACTTCCTGGTACCAAGTTTGGAACAATTCAGAGCCACAGCTATAAACCAGCATTTACTGCAGTGAAAAAGCTGCAAGTGGATCCTGAAGAATGATGGTCTGTGCAAGATATTCCTTTGTATGCACAGGATCAGAATCAATTTGTTATCAGAGCTGCTGAGCAAAAGCTTAGCCAGAACACAAGAATGGATGTATAAAAGAACAGAATTTCATCTCTGAAGCATAGATATGAAACACAGATCTAATATTTTTAGTGTTCAGGCTACTGAAAAAATGCATGCAATCAATGAAAATGTCTGGACAAAACCAATTCTGCAGGAGAGCTACTGAAAAGCATGGCAGGTGGAAAATGAATCCCAGTGATGGCAGCTTCTCCTGCACAGGTGTTTCCATGTCCTTCCATAAAGTCCTGACAGCAAAAAATATCCCAAACAAAATTATGTTTCCCTCCCAGCTGACTAAGAGCCACTCGAAATATGGATGTCTGCACGTGCCAGGATGTTTTTCTATTCTCCAGTGAGGAGAGCAGATTGTGACTGAAACATGGCTTGGAAAACACATACTGGAAGTCATTCTCCTCCAAAAACATCCTTTCCTTGGCTGTGGTCAGCAAATCCATCCCATCCAGTGTCTTACAACTCACAGCGTCTTCATGAACAGATGAAACCATCCACTGGACTCTTAGGATTTTCTTTTATCTTGGTTTGGCTTTAAGTGATTGCAGAATGAGATCCCCCACACTCACCCCAGAGCAGCATACTGATATCCATGGAATTTCACAGGAGCTCCCATACCCATATTCCTAATGCTTTTCTCCCATCAGCATCCCTCACCCCCAAATTATGAAGTATTGACAGGGAAGATCACAATTTGATCATCTCTACTACATCCTTGTGAATCTGGCATAACTTCCCAGAAAGGAATACAGCTGCTGTGGGATCATGCAGAGACAAAAAGACATTATGAAAGCAGTCCTGCATACTCAGAGCTTCAGCTCTTGCTGCTATCATGTTATGCATGAGCTAGAGCTTTCATTAAAACCCAAAATAATGGCAAAACCAAACAGGGATTTCAAAACATGAAAAATAAATAGGTCATTCAGCAAAACCATGCTCAGGTTTTGCATTGCACTTCTAGGGCCATCCTTTAGCCAGATAAAATACAGTAGGCCAGACTATTTGATTTCAGAATTTACATGTGTGCTCTTTGTGCTTATTCAGAATGAAAAATAGGTATTTTCATCACTCAGGCCTTAAATGTTTTTGGAATCAGCTACTTGGAATATTCTCTTCTGTCCTTCTGGAGCAGGTCACAGCTGTGAATATCCAGCAGCAGGACTTTCAGCCAACTGGAAGACCACTGCTGGCTCTGGACATTCTTCTGTAGAAGTAATTGCTTGAACAATTTAAGAAATTCAGAATTAATGCTGAATAGATTCAGCTGACAGCATTCCCAATCTATGATTATACGCTGCTAATTCACTGCTAATTTGTATAAGATTTAGTAGCCAAATGGTGTTAACTCACTTCAAAATCCTGACCTGACTTTCACTCACAACTCCTCCTTTTCAACACAGTTCAATTCATTGCAAGTTCATAATGAGTCTGAATCTTTTCTTCCTGAGCTCACACATGTGGCCAATGGCTGCATTCACTGAAAAACTGCTTATGCTGCTACAGCTTTAACGCTGCACTTGGCTGTCTTTTCCACTTTAACTGAAAAATAAGAACACCACCAGCAATGTTATGTTACTCAGGACAACACTGCCAGGAAAGCACTTCAGAAACAAAGTTTAAAGTTCTACAACTTGCTGGAAAGAGCTGAATTTTGACAGTCTCTTTTTTGATACTACAAGCTTGTTTGTGCCAACTTATTACATTAGTATCCAGAATATACAGCCTTTAATTTAGTTGGCAAATTTATACTCTCCTAGGTATACTGGAGTATCTTAAAAATCATGATTAGACATTCACATATTCAGGCCCAGTCATTATAGTAAACACTTAACTTATTACAGACTCCCACTTTCTCAGAGTATCAAAGTATCCCTGGACAGATATTCAATACTGATCAGATAATACAGAGATTATAATTTACAGACCAAACAGTACTGGTATAATTTGTTTATTTGTGCTGTGAGCATCAGTATATATTAGAGACAAAGAAAACATGACTTCCAGGACAAAGAAAAAAACCCTGGAGATTTAAAATTTGCTCAATATCGATCATGGAGAACCTATAAATTATCTGCTGGAATGCTTTCAGCTCAAAAGCTTGGCTTCCACAATTACAGAACACTGAAGAATATAAGATGTTCTGGATCCCAAAAGCCACATACCTAAGGTTAAACTGTAAAAGACCTGAAAAGACATTAGGTAAAATTTATAAACTTGTCTTCTTCTGAGACAGATTGATCTTATCTCCAAGGCTCAGGGCCATTCCCTGTAAGAAAAAGGAAGACAACAATCATGACACAAATACTTCACTTGAAAATAACTTTATCTCATCTATACTAAAATGGCAGTTCCATATATAGAAATGTATTAAGTTAGTGGCATAGAAATTTCTAGCTGTTCACTTCTTTGTGTATTTCATACTGCTCACTTCCTTATCACTAGGTAAAGGTTAGGGTCTACATATATTATTGAGACAATGAAACTTAATTGAGCTGGCAACTTTTACATGTGTTATCAACAAGAAAAGCTGAAGAATAAAACCAATTTAAACCTTTTGACCTCTCACCAATTGAAAGAGGACTGCCAGCGGAGAAATTACAACTGCCTGTCCAGTTACTGAAATTCAACTGTTCAAAGTCCCAGTGCTTGATACCAGCACACTCAGTACACCAGAGCTATTGAAAATAATTTAATCCCAGAGCCAGATTAATATTGCACAGAAACTGAAGAACCATCAAAAGAAACTGCATGAATAAACCCACATATTCAATAGCACAATTATTTCAAGATGAAACCATGCTGGCACATGTAATTGAATGCAGTCTTATGTAAAAATGGCACTGTAACATATCAGGAACTTTAATTTAAACCAGTTCAAAATTTTTATAGTGACATGACATAAACTAAATATTTTCTTTGAATATGGTAACTCTCAGGTTCTCCTTTATTGTACACTTTTTAAAATACTTCTATTGTACATTGGTGTTTTTGCTTTATTTATTCCAAATTCCGGTCTTTTTCTTTTAGTTGGGAGGTAGAAATTCTAACATAAAAAGCAGGCTCATATATCTACAGAAATACTCCTACTAAAAACTCTGGGGTTTTGTTTGTTGTTTTTAAAAAGAATCGGTGAATAGCAATTACATGCATAAAATTTTCTTGTTGTGTGACACTGAAACGTGCAATTTGGTAGGAAAAAAATCCTGTAACCCTGGGGCATATTTACTCTTTATTTAAAAGCAAATAAAATACAACATCCTATCTGCAGCACTGTGGACAAAATGTAAATCTTGGCAGAAAGGCCTATTTGATGGTAACACAGCAGAAGAGACTGTACAAAATCTGTACACTTTTGAGAGTGCTTGGTACATTGTCCTAACAATGGTGAGGCTGGCAAAGCCCATTACCTGGCTCTTAGCCCGGATCCGTATGTGACCCGTGACCGGCGCCTCTGGCCCCAGGTGAATCGGCTTCTCAATGCTCACATTGGCCAGGGCATCTTCTCCGAATATGGAACGCGCGTAGAGATTGGCTGCCATAAAGCCACAATAGCCTGAAAGGGCCTGTGGAAAGCACATGGGAACTCCTAAAAAACCAAAATCCTCTAAACACAGTTTACTTCACTCTAAGTTTGCTAGGCAGTTATCAATGTATTCATGTGCAATGCTTTGTTACGTGGGAATCATGCACTGAGAAATAAAGGTGGCCTTTTTCTAGAATTCGTATAGGGAATGATGCAGTCTACAGAATTCATCAAGACAAGGCAGGAGGGCATTTTAGGGTTAATTTTAACCAACAGCAAAATGGCAAAGACGCTAAATCGCTACTATGCTTACCTTGGCTACTGTACATGTAACAGCTAATAGCTATCATACATGCTATATCTTAACAAAAAGTAGCTATTCTATATATTTATTTTGCTTTACAACAAAAAGGTTAAACTGGCAAAAGCAAGGTATTTTTTGTCAGAGAACGAAGAAATATGGACCTACTTAAAAAAAACCTTTATGTAAACAGATGGTCTCATCAAGTCTATGCTACAGTTTAGCTACTATGAATCAAAATGGACATTCTGATTTTTCAGCTTGAGACAACAGAGAATTTTGGTAATATTTATCTGCTTTTACTCATTTCAGAGTAAAAACTTTGAGGTATATGCACTATTTCATATTGTAAGCAGGCATTTTTAAGAATACTAACAACAAATGTTAAACAAATTAAATAATAAAGCACAGGAACTAAAAAAGGTATCTAAAACTCTCCACAAATAGCTCACCTTCTCTGGAGTCAGGCATTTCATATTGGTTGATTTCAGTATGTGCTGTAAGTACTCATTTAAATCAATGATATTTGTATTCACTGTTACCTTAAAAAGGAAAAAAACCAGGCAATTATGTTAATTAGCACCTCAGGTATTTCTGAAATCTCTTCTTCAGGGCTCTGTAACAGAGATCACTTCTGCATTCCTCCTTGAGGAGCAGCATACTCAGTAAGCTGGATGCAATTCCCACTATACGGTGGCATCACAGGGACTCTTCCCCTCCTACCATCCACTTGTTAAGATGGAGAATTTCATGCTATTACCATGGTTTCTAAAATCTATTGGGTGAATAAGATACTCTGTTGAACATCTAGATTCTCTATAGAAAACAGTGGATTTCTTGTCTGAATAGAGTTTACACATTGCCAGAACAAGAAAAAGCAATACCTCGTCAAAAGTTTGCTATTAACCAGTGATAAAGATTCCTTTCATCTTCCCCTTCTAGCAACAAAGCTGTCAAGGCTGCCTTGGCTTTTTCATATTGCATATTATATGCCTTTTTTAAATTGTTTTTTAACATATCTCTTAGAAAGAGTTTACAAACTGCTAAGGCTTCATACATCATGTATTACAATATATTGTGTACAAGTTCACCTGAGACATTTAAACCTAGTCTCAGGTAAGCACACCTATGAACCACACAAGGCTACAGTTCATGTAAAATATCTCCCATTCTGGTTTAATGTTTGTACTCTATTCTTATATGACATTATCTCCCTTAAACTCTCTTTTTAGGTTTGGGCACCCTCAGTTACTCTGAAGTGTACCCACTGTCTTGCCGGTCTTACACAGCACCCAGAACTTTATGCTACAGCTGTACTGCAAACTAGCAAAGTGAAAGATGTTCCTGTCCCTCTGGCAGGGGGCTGGACTAAACAACCTTTAAAAGGTCCCCTGCAACCCACAAGACAATGTGATTAAGAACTGGAGAGGCTGAGCAGCATGAGTAATTCTGCAGCCTCAGCATAAATTTCACACTTGTTGCCACCTCACCTTTGAGCCAAAATACACAGTAATCACCAGTCAGTTTGGACAGCTTCCATACAGGAGGTAAAGCTCAATGCACATAACCTCTTTTGCAAGCCAAAAACCCAGTTATTGCATTGCTAAGCTTGTGAAACTGATAAGATAGCTGTAAGAGAATAAGCTGCTTGAGGTAAACATCCAATGGGGATGTTAAATGAGGTTTATGTGGCAATAGATAATGCTGCTGTAATGAGGTGCTGTAGAAAAAGAGACAGAATTGTATCTCATCAACAAAGTAACATACAAAAAAACCCCAAAAACTAACTTTGTTTTCCCACTCAAATTCTGCCCACATCTGTCTGAACTCAGCATCTGTACAGGAAGCAGGCTGGATGTAATCCATGATATCAATGTGAATGTCACTGAGAACCACACAGTTTCTATCGCTGGCTGCTCCAGAGACATCATACACTGCAAGAGAACACACACATTTTTGAATGTTCCAAAAAGTGAATTTGTACTCAATAAGGGTGCTGAGTTACCACCTGCCAGTTAACAACAGTCAACTCTTGCTCAATCTCATGCTGACAATCATCCTAAAGGTAGCACATTCTACGATGGTTTTAAGTAGCAGTGATATTAGATTTTTTTTACATCATCACAAAATATTCTTACATTGTAATTTACGTTCTTCTCCCATTATGAAGGGTTTTACTTATTTTTGAGCACATTAAGTAGTTAAAAATGCAACACATTCATGTTAATTTTCCACACTGCATTGTTTACTTACCAACATTACCAAAAATTATTCCATTTTCTGTTGAAGCGACTTTGACGTTAGCTTTAATGTTTGCAAAATCATGTGGAGCAAGTGTCAGAGGAGATGGTTTTTCCACAAGTTTCAAGTCACCTGTGTAAAGAAATTGGGAGATGTGAATCAGGGAACATTAGCAGTACACAATGAGCTTAGCTTTTGGAACAACCTTTTATTTTCCCGTCATTCAATTTTTGCATCTACAGACCTGCACTAAACACCACCATAAAGACATTAGCTGATTTGGAAATGGTTGTTCTTTTTTCATAGTTTTCTAATTGCAAGATAAATTACATTACATATAAATTTCAGTTAAATATCGCCGTGTTCATCCAAACTCCACTGAAAACAAATGCGAATATTGAATTAAATGGGCTTTGGATGGAGTTTAGTATTAATTTTTTAACAAGGAAATGGTTAATTTTACCTTGTATTTTAATCACTGACATCATCCTAAGGTCTAACCCTATAGTCAAGTGCCTCAAATCCAAAGTACAATGTCCAACACTACAGGCACTAAGCTATTTATAAACAGGTCAAAGTATCCCCTTGATTCTGAATATAACTGATCCAAAGAAACACTAAGGGATGCATTTTTACTAATCCTCAGCAAGCAATTGGAAAGATTCCTTAGTTCTATTAAATTGCAATTTGAGAATACAGCATGAACAGCATGAGCTCCACACACGAGAGTGATGCCTCAAGTCAGCTTCTGCAGTACATTGGCAGGGAAATACAGAATTCCACTTTACTGAGCCGACAAATAGAAAAATACAACCTATTAAATAATGCATCCATTCGATTTTTCCATCATTAGTCTCATCAAATGATTTACAAAATTTGAAGAGAAAGATTATGCCCCTCCAGTCATATTTACAATGGTGAAAAGTATGTAACGTGAGTTCTTCTAGCATATTGTAAATGTATTTCAGCTCCTGACTGCCAAAGCAGAGGACAGCTAATAAGAAACTGGTTACTGTTCTTGAATTACATGCTCCAGTGACTCCTCTAAGAGAAGTTAATGAAGCCTCAGTATTGTCCAAGCAAGCCTCTGGTACAGCTGTTGGTACAGGGAATGGTTTCAGTTGAGTAAATGCAGTATTTAAGTACTTCAGGCTGAGTGCAAAAACCACCTAGGGCAGATGGCTTTCTGCTGCATACCAGTTGGGATTTTGACCTATTTTTATTTTCCCAAATATGGCAGCAGCACAATGAAAAATAAGTACATCAAAATACCTTTTATTTCAGAAATAAAGGAGAAGGGGAAATGGAACCCTATGTTTTAAGTGATAAAATCTGACTAAGGTTTGTATCATCTGATTGCATTGTCAGTGTCAGTACATACAAAACTTTCACCAAATATTTTAAAAAAGTGTATTTTTAAAGGCATTCAAACTGGTGACTAACTGGCATCACTTTGGAAGCGTTTCAGGAATTCCTTACAGCACGGTAATGCCCAATTCCCAAAACCTCAGAGCTGCCTCGTTTGCAGCAGCCCAGCCCTCCTTACCCAGCGTGGCCAGCTCCAGGGTGCAGTTCTGCAGTGTGTCACTGGTCTGGTTGACCACGAGCACATCCAGCACAATGTCGTACTGATTGACATGGACATAGGCTTCTGCATACACAGGGTCTGAGAAACCTGTCAGCTGGGTAACCTGTGACACAAGCCGAGGGATTCACCTTCTCAGAAACCAATTTAAAACAGAATCACTCCCAACAATGACAAAAAATAAGAATAAAGTACACTTAAATTGATTATTCTTTAATATGGGCCTCCAAAACAAGTGGCCTTCCTTCACATGCCCCCCTGCATACACAATACAAATATAAACCCTCTCCAGACGAAATGTATTCTGAACTAATAAGTACCTAAAATATGAACTGTAATGCCATTTATTCTTAAGATGATCAGCAGGACAAAGAAATTCTGATTTAAAATTAAAAGGTCATTTTAAACATCAAAAAGAATTTCAAAGTCTGGGTGTTTAACTCTTAACTAATGAATTACTCAAGTCATTTCTTCTCTTTAAACCTCCTCAGAGGAGGAAGAAAAGGCATTAAGGGTGGACAAAAAGGCATAAAGCATGCACTGCACTTGGCAAGAAGATAGAGCAGCCAAGAAAAGGGGCTCTTAATCACTTCTGGCATCCTTGCTCCCATCTCCATGAACTTTACTGGGATTTTCAAACCAGCAAACCCTAATTTCTCCTCCACGTTCCACCAGCTCAGCACTCTCTAAGTCTCCTTCTTGTTCTTCCTCTCCCCATTTGAGAAGGTAAAAAATATAAGGACAAGTGCTTTTCTTTTTCTCCTGATCCCAACCAGAATATACCTGAGTCTTCCCAATCAACCAGCATAGTCTGGTTCATCAGTTTCAGTCTGCAATTCCCAAAGTGATCCCCTGTATGTAATTAAAGCACTGATTTCCCACTACCTTATTAAGTTTGGAAGCAAGAGGATCAGCAGCCTCTTTCCTCTGTGTGTTCCCCATTGCTGCAAGAAGGCTAAGCTGGAACTGGTCTTCTTTTGAGCTCATTTCATTTTTAGCAGTAAGCTGCATGAAGGAAATGGGATCATCTGGCTGAATTGTCACATTCCTCTTCTCAGATTCTTTCTGCAGAAAGAGAATAATTCAAAAATTCACAGTGAATTCCATTCCTTAGCACAGAAAAACAGTTGAATAATGGCTGACCTACACAAACTCAAATGGTGACATTTCTGGGACCAGCTTGGATGTGCACATCTGTAAAAACTCCAATTTTTATGGTTACACACTTAAAACAGCTCACCTTCTGGGAAAGTTTCTCCTCTTCCAGCTTGGCTGACAGCATGTGAGAGAGGGACTGCCTGCATTCTTTGTTGAAAATGTCATTCATGAGAGGAGAACATTCTGACAACACTTTCAGACACAACGAAATACGATCCACATCATCATCTGTAATTGGCTTCTTGGGAAGAGAAGACTTTCCCAAATGGAGAATAGTGGCCATCAGCAGCATAGCTTCAGCATTAAAGGACTGAGAAGAAGCACAAAGAGAATGGAAGAAGGTTATTGCATTTTCCACAGCTTTAAAGAAATGTTGACTTCTGACTTACTTTAAAAAAGGTGCATATTAATCAAATCATAACATCTCTGAACAGATTACTTAGTTTTTTGGTACTTGTTATCTGAAACCAGGCAGAATGATTTAGAGACTGTCTAGATAGAATGGCTGGAAAGCAGCAAGTCATGTTTGTGATCCAATCTATCATTATTATCCAATCACATAACTGGCACTTCACTTTGGACATAACCCATTTTGCATCTGTTTAAAAGAGAAGAGGCAACAAGCAGCTCTTCCTTGAATGTGAAAACACAAGAGATGACTCACATTTTGTTTCTTCTTTTCCTGAACTAGGGACATATAACGCAAAGCAATCTTGGTTAAAGTTGTAGCAAGGGAAGCTGCAACAAAGAAATCTCCATCCAGCAAGAATCCTCGTAAGGGAGGTCTGCAAAGACAAATGATCCTCAGAAAACTACTTTTGGATTACAATTCTTCAGGCTACTTCTCTTGATATCTTAACTTTCATACTGTACAAGCAAAAGAAGCTTGAAACACCTCACAAGGTTGGGTTTTTTCCTTCTCAAAGTAATTTTCCAGACACAGAGATTTTAACAAGTCACACAGTCATTTCCACATGGGCCGGGAGGGAGAGAGAGGTGTAGGAGTGCAAGGTGACGTAAAGGGAAGAAAATATTTTAATCTAAAGGCAGTATCTCTGTATCCAACTAAAACTGTGACAGAGTTTGATATGCAAAAAAAATCAACCAGAATTTAGGATATTATAATTAATTAAGCTCTTACTTATACAGTAAACTTTGTTTATAATCCTAAGCAATTGAGCAACTTCCTATTGGATACTATCTAGTTGAGATAACACCTTAAAACAGGAAATTCCCTCAATCACTGAACTCTCTATGAGAGGTAACACCACTCAAATAAGAAACGATAAAAAATTAACCAAGTCACTCCTGGTCAAGCATGGAATCGCAAATACCTGTCTTCTTCCTTTTTGGCAGGTCGGGAACTGCTAAGAGCACTTTGTGTTGCATAAGTGCCCATCTCTGTCACTAATTTTTGGGCTGGACCCACAGACACCTCTTCTTCAGATTTGAGCTCACCAGCTTCTTTCTTGATTTCAGATTCTACTATTGGGATCTAGAAATAAGCAGGAAGCAACTGTTACAACTAAAATAAAAGACACAGTTTTGTTCTGCAGAAGGTTTTAATAAAAATTGTCTGCATTACTGAAGTTTTTATAAGCAAAAAGCCAGCTACAGTGCAATGGTTCAGGGAGAATTCAAGGAGATAAGAAGATATGGAAATACATACAGAAGCTTCCTACACATGCAATAAAGCTCTCAATTGATGAATTAGATTTTGTCAGAGTCTTTCTCTCAGAACAACCCAGACTTAAAGCACTTTTTCTTTGCTATTGGATATAATTAAATCATATCTTAAAGCTGCCATAATTTTCTGAAATAAGAAATTTCCCAACTCTTCTCTTAACAGATATTAGTTATTCTCAGCTCAAGTATGCTACTTGAAAAAAATGAATAATGAGTGTAAATAACAACTGCTTTTTACTTCAGATTTCCTGTGCACATGACGTTTCACACCACAAGTCCTCAAAACACTGTTGCATCTTACTTGATCTTTCTAAAGTACCTTTTTCTTAGAAAACCCACTGCACAATGGCAGGAAAAACCACAAAGAGCCAGTAAATACAAAAACCCCCAAATATACACACCTCTCCGAGAGATCTGCGAACCTCTGTCATGACACTCTGTATATCCTCCTTTGTGCTGCAATATTCTCCAAGGATCCATAAGGCTCCTCGATAAATCCTAGGACAAGAACAGTAATTTAAAGCATGCTTTCATGATATACTCAAACTAGCACCAAGAAAACTGATTTATGGTCAGGTAGTAAAGGCCTTTTGACAAATTCAAAAGGACGCAACTGAAAAAAGCAAGTGAAATCAAAAGCAATTATCCTTTCAGCCTCAGTAAACTCATGAACAAGTACATCAATTTAGATTTATTCTCTGCTACGTATTTTTTTCCATCTGTGTTAATCCTGGCATACACAAAACTAAATTTCATTGTGATCATAATGAAATACTCTACTGCATGTGCTCCAAATTCTCCATTTAACTGGGACAAACTAATTTTTTCCATTATACAGGAGAAAATGAAAAACCAGAACAAGAACAAAGTTTAGGAAAATAATAGCAAAGCTTCAGAGGGTTTTTTCCCCCCAAGTTAATGAAATTACAATGGAAATGGGATTCAGAGTTTTCTGTGGCTTAGGAGAATGACAGAGTGCTCTTCTGATACAGAGAAATTCTCATATAACTTAATCTTTACAGATCCATCAGCAAGTAAAAAGGTATTAAAACAGCTTTATAGTTTATAAAGCTCACTCTATGTTAGATTAGGTTTTCTAATAGATGTACAGTATTTCCAGTTGCCTACAAGTGCAAATTCCTTAGGAATTCTGTTTTAACAAATATATTACTTTATGTTTGGACTTCATCAACAAGGCTATTTCCTAGCCAATGCAATTACGATTATCAACTGCATTATAGAAATTAAAATTGAATTTATTTTCTTTATTCAATGCAACAAACACCTAATTTATCTCTTGAACAAGCAGGCAAGAAGAAAGCTGTACCTAAAAATCCTCTACCCCAAAGTATCTCAGCTTCAGTCACTCTCTGTGTGGGTCACATGGATTTTAGTACACATTTAATGACAATATACATTCAATGCAAGTGAGCCACAGGTGCTCTAAAGCCTGTTTGATATCATATTCTGGACTCACTTGACAGATTTAATAGAGTGAAAGACTTCAAGCATCTTCTCAACAATAAGAGGTCTGAGGTTATCAAATCTCTGGATCGCTTCCCGCACAAACTCCAACACATCAGCGGCTGCAGCTTCATTGTTATCACTCAGGAACTCCATCAGCTGCCACAGAAGGGTGAACATCAGCACAAACAGCAGCACAGAGAAGTTTGTTCAATAATATTTCCCTTCTATGTTCACAAAAATAAAACTCTTCATGTATCTCCAATGAAAAGAAGGTCAAACAACCTTAAGTACATTTCAAACAAGTACCAATTATCATATTCCCAAACTGTTTTTCTAGTGATACAAGTTATTGCACTTTGAAAGGTCCTCTTCAGCTCATGTTCTTCAAAAACATAAAAATAATCTCAGAAGACAAATAATTACAGCATCAAAAGACCTATGTTTCTTTAGGAATTAAAAACAGCATTGCTTCTGTGATGCCACTATTAGGAACACCTCAGCTTCAGCAATTCTGCAGGTGTCGAGCATAGGTATAACACATTTATTTAATGACAGAATAATGAAATATCTGCATACCACTGGAATAACATTTGCAGCCATGTCTGGGAAGCGAACACTACAGGAATGCAGTGTCCGAACCAGGAGCTGTCTGTACTTGTCAGTATCTTCATGCTCCGTCACATTATTAGTTTTAATCACTTCCTTCTTCAGAACAATCACAAGCTGCAGAAAAGATCAGATTTTTTAAAAAGTGATATTTTCCAAAAGGAAGAAAATAGTATAATGAATCAAAAGTACATGTAACTTACCTCCTCCACATTTCTTGAAGACACAAGATCCAGAGCCAGCTGAAGGGTTTTTTTGCGCACTTCTAGATCTGGGGTGCTCAACACTCTGAGGATATCCATAACTAGATCCTGAAACAATAACAAAGTAAAGTATTTTGCCATTTTAAATTACTTCCTCTTCATACAGTTCTAATTTTCAGTCCTCAATGATTTTCAAAGCCTTTCTGGATACATAATATATGATCTACAGACAAGCAAGCAAAAGGCATTAAAATTTCTCAGTGTTCATTTAATACATTCTTCGTTTACACAGAAGTCTCCTATGCAGCTACACCATCAAATCTTACAACCAGGACAGCATTTGTCACTGTTAATTCTTATGGAGACAATAAAAGTAGCCAAGCCATAAACATAAAAGTCTATCCAACATGCTTTTACCAAAAACATAACAAAAGGAAATTGAAACTTCAGTTCTTTTCTCCATACATTGCAAAAACCTGGAAGCTTTGTTAATAAAGGCTTTTCTTTCCTAAGGCTTACAGGGAAAGAGACAGCTGACATACCTGCAACACTCGTTCGTGGGAGGGATGCTCCTTTAACTCAATCAACCGATCCAAGACAATCAGTTTCACATTATTATCACTTTCTTTAATAATCAAATCTATGTAGCATTGGGCAGCAGCCTAAAATTAAATAGATCAAAACCATTATTTTAGTCATGAAGAGGAGAAACTGGAAAATTTCTGAAATTGAGGAAGATTCCTATTTCACTATTAGAGCAGTTACTCAGAGTTGACACAGAAATTAACCTGATAAACAGACTTTAAAATTTTTTGTCCATCTTACAAAAATCACACATGAAGACTCAAAATGGCATCAGCTTACAGTACACAGATTTGACTTCAAATTCAAAGAAAGACATAAGACAGGTTATCTGACATGCTTTGGATCAGCTGTGAAAGACACAACAGGGCATGAAAACCAACTTAAAAGAGTTGGCAGTGTTAGCCTAGATTAGGTTTTAATGACAGCTTCTACGTACAGTGTGTCTGCTCAACAAAAATGAGTATGCTAAACCAATAATGTTGGAATTCATACTCTCCCTGACCTTTGGAAACTACTATTTACAATGCTGTAAATGTATTCATAACCTATCTTTTAAACTTCCACACAAATTCAAAACTTCGAAGTGGTCTTAAATAAGCAGCTGTACAAATAGAAAACTAAGAACCCTACGCCAATTAGTAACCAACACAAATCTTCAGTGCTTTATGCTTCTACCCTGGTCTGAAATGAGTCAAATTCATGAGTAAAAAATTTCATCCAATCTCTGAAATCTTCAGCTGTCGTCTGCTTTGCCAACTAGGCCAAGTAGATTGAAGGTTGGTCGAACAGTTTGCACAGCATTCAAGCTTGTCCCCTACCAAAGTGACATGAAATCCACTGGCTCCAGGTCTGCTCAGTCTGTTTTTGTGACCAGTTCTAAGAGATACTTTAAGACAGTGTTTCACATGAGAAGTGTTGCCCGTTACTAAAGCCTTCACTCCTAAGTATCGACGTGCAGCACACCGTGTTCATTTCAGTGCACTAGAAGCTACTGAAGAGCTGAACACATCACTTTCATACCTTGATTGCTGTGGGTGCACTGGAGAGTGTAACCAGAGTACCTGCAGCCTCATACTTCACTGCAGGACTCGAGGACTGCAGGAGGTTGTAGATGCAGCGAATGAACCGAGCTCTCTCTGATGGATTCGCGTGACAGACCTCGATGAAAGAATGATCCACAGTTGGCACACAAAGAGCAATCCTACAGCTCACCTGCTCCACTGTCTTACAGAGGAGAAAACTAACCAAAAGGTGACAACCTTTCCTGGTGACAGGAAGTGCCATTCACAGCAGTAAAAATCTAATTACAAAAGCTCTTCAAAAGCTGTTCTTAACAACCCTCAGCAATGCTACAGGGTCTTAAAATCTCCCATCAAAAGGAAGGGCAGAGCCTCTAAAAGCTTCTGTAAGAGATGCTCTGCTCTTGCCCATGAAGACCACTCTGATAATATAGTCCTCATCACAGCAAATCTGGTGAGACTTATTGCTCTATATAGTGCACACTTGAGCTCTTTACCATTTCAAGAGACAAATCTTATTCTGTATTAAGCAATGACATATTCATGACATAGACAACAAGCCATTAAATCCCTTTTCCAGCAACATTCTACCCCTTTTTAAAAACAGTATAATATAATTCTGTAAATTAACATGTGCATTTATTTTAAATGTGCCACAGCATTTCCACAGCAGGGCCTTTTACCTTGTAAATTAGTTCAACAATAACCAACTGCAGAATGTCACCAAAGGTCTGCACTTGGTCAATACAGGTACTCAAATAATCCAAAGCTCGATCCTACACAAAAAGAAGAGAAATTATTTTACATTATTCAGAGTTTGCTCATTCAGTTGAACTTTAAATTGAAACACATTTTAAAAACAAAATACAAAACAGCTATTATGCAATGCTTCAACAATTTAGGAAAACACTGTAGATCTAAGGAGCAAAATAATCCATCATGTCTATAGAGGGCAAAAAGAGAGACAAACTAATGTTAATTAGGCAAAAAAGGCAATTGCCTGTAGAACAAGGAATCCAGAACACTGAATATAAACTGCCATTTCCTGCTCATGTAACTATGAAAGCTTTAGAACAGGGGATAATGGAGTGCTTCTCAGTGTGGTTATGCTCACATTTTTCAGCACCTTCACCAAACAGAGTAGTTCTCCTTTAAAACAAAGAGAGCCCTAAAGACCTACCTTATCAGTACCAAGTATCCCACAAAAGCATTAACACTACCATGCATGGAATTTTTTATTAATACAAGTAGTTTATACTACCAACAAACTACTGGCTAGTTACCCAGCATATTTACAATTACGAAACCAAATGACTTTGAGAGCAGGTATCCTTACCTGATCTGCATGAATTAGCATCATAAATGCATTTCTTTTGCAGCTTGCATCTTTCTCATTCACCAAGAAATCATGGATCAGTTCAGGAGCATCAGGTATAAGATGTTCAAAGTTCCTTTACAAGAAAAAAATGTAATTAAAAGAGCTACTGGCAAGGAGTAGAACCCAAGGATGCCCATTAGAGGAGAAAAGGCAAACAAACAAAAAAATAAAAATTCTAATCACCACACTAGGGAGTGATAAATATGTGAGTTCTCAAAAGCTAAAGGCAGTCTTAGTGTTGTGCCTGCAGGATTGTTTCTCCCTTTACCTGTAGATGGTGTAAATTGCCAGGACAGCATTCCGGCGCACGTAGCTGTGCCGGTGCTCCAGGCACGCGCGGATGGCCGGCATCAGAGGCTCCAGCAGCTCTGCCTCCTTCAGCTTGCAGAGAAAGCGGAGAGTGGAGCCTCGAATAAACTCATTTGGGTGCTGCAGATCCTAAAAGCAACAAGAAACACATCTGAAATGCCAGACTCTCCAGATGAACGCACTTGCCACCTTCTCCCAGCTTTCCCATGGTACAAGTTCCCAACATCCCCAATGACACTTCAGTTTTCTCAAGAAATGCTTTCCTAAAGCACTGCTGCCCCACCATATTTAAAAACATGTATTTATGTGTAATAAAACTTAACAAGCCTGTAGGATTTTTTTTGCATTGTATTTGTTTTCTGTGATTACCATTGCTGTGAAAGCTCAGCCTGTGGGTATTCCTGCACATTGGATACAAACTTCTTTGATATATTAGCTCATCTGTTTCCAACCCATTCCCAAAGCTGAAGGCCATTAGCATCTTTATGAAGGTGTTTCCCAAATATACCACAATAGTGTCCTTTTATGACCCATGGTTTGTCCCAAGATGCACAGAAGATGATAACTGTGTTACCCCTCACCTTTAACGCTCACTGACAAGGAAACAGAGCACTAAATTTTTGTTAAGCTGCACCAGTAAAAGAACACAAAACTCCTTGGCAGTAGGTCTGCTGCCTATCTGCAGTTATCCAGCTCTGAAGCACTGAGGCACAACTGATAGGAAGGAAATGCTGTGCATAAACAATGTTTGTATTTATTCAGCAACACGAAATGATACCCCTTCTATAAAGATCCAGCAGAGAACTCAAGCAATGAAATAAACAAGAGGCTACCTTTCTGTATGCATCACACACGAGGATCATTTCCTGCAGGAGCCTGCCATCTGGAGTAGTCTTTGGCACAATCTCCCAAAAGACAAGCAGCAGCTTTTTGATAGTATGGTCTTGGAGAGGCAGCACAAACCGTATGATGGTCATCAGGAGCCCAGGCAGCTTCTCACCATTCAGAATCATAATGATTACTTTCTTCAAGGCCTCCGTCTTCAACTTGACATCGCCTTTTTCTAGAGGAGGAAACGAAGAGAGGAAGGCTGACATGTCACAACTACTTTAACAGGAATATTGAGCTTCAGTGTCAGAAGACACAAACCCCTCTGAAGGAGTGAAATACAGTGTATCAATAAAATACATGCTTTTACTTCTACTAAAGGATAAAGATGAAGCAAAAGATATTTAAAAACAAGCATGGAATTCAGACTTAGTCTGAGATCAATATATTGGAATTGAAAGAGTTTAAATTCCAAGGCTGTTTTAATGCTTAAATTTATACCAGGATACTACAACGTGCTCTGGTGTCACACATATACCAGATACTAACACTGCTGTTTTGGCCAGCACATTCCACAGTGCAATGAGCAAGCAACAACACAATTTGTTGCTTATTCCAAAAAAATCTGCTCAAATCTGCCTTAGTCCAAGCAGGTATTACTTTAAAGTCAAAAAAACCCCCCCAGATTTCAGATTTTGCACTGTGGAGTACACCAAAGCACATAAAATAATATCATGAAGTTACTCAAAACACAGCAAATAGAACAACATACATCTTTCAGAACTCAACAGAAAATAAACATCAAACTGACTTGTTTTAACTTATAAAATGTTAAAAATACTCTAGGAAAGGCAAAATGAGAGAATAAATCAGGTAAGATGGAGTATCCTTCAATCACTGTCAATACTTGCCTAGGTCATTTTTTAAGCTGATTTCAGAGGGTGGCTCTGAGTCCATGGGAACGTTGATCAACGTGTAACACACATTCTCTGCAGCAGTCATGGCTCTGGCCTACAGGACTTCTCTCAAAGGAAGAATTATTTTCACACAAATGTCAGACAACCTAAAAACCAACCAAACAAAGCCATCCCAAAGTTAAAATATTTTATTAACAAACACAAAAGCATTATTATAACTGACTTAATGGCTTGAAGGGATGCTGGTTTCTTGAGAAGCTGCATGCAAAAGCCTTCTTGCTTTGCTGATACCCTACAATATTCCTGTGAGCACCACACAGATGAAGAGCATGAAATTGCTCAGAGACAACAGAAATAGAGCAAAATCTTTCCAATAGTTTGGGCACAGTCAGGAATAACAGAAGTGAACAGAGCACCTGACTGAAGCCAAATGGATGCAACAGCTTCCTCCTCCTGGAGTCATTCCCTGATCCCTGCTGTACATTCCCACTACCTTCCCTGTCCTCCTGTGCCCCTCCAGATGAATGACCCAGGTGAATACAAAATCAGCCGAAAAACTTCACAGAAAAAAGTAAAAATTAAAAGATAAACTTCTGGACTCAACAAGTTGAATCAGTCTATGCAGGAAGCTTTGAAGATGAGCACAAGATCCAACATAGCAGAAACCAAGGATGGGAGAAAAAGACAAAGTGATGGAGAGAGAAGCATTTCACCTGCCAGAGGTCATCAGATCAGCTCAACTCTACTGTCTCCACCAGACACTAATGAGGAAACCAAGTCTTTTTATGGTGAAAAAGGACAAGAGATACAGATCTATCAGAGCTGCTGTGTGCCTGGCAGTCCAGGTAATGAAATCTGCTATTAAGCTCAATTCTCATTCTTGTGTTTGTTTTTCCCTAATATAATTGATATCTAGGATCAAATCAACCTTTTTATTGCATCAATCCTCATCTTTATGTTTGTTCATTCTTTATACAATAGACATCTAGGATCAAATCAATTTTTAATTGTATTTCTTAACTATTGAAAAATGCTCAAGCTTGAGCTTGCTTGGCTAATGCTGCGATACTACACTGACAAGCACAGCAAAGAAAGCAGCTACTGTTTATTACAATTTTGTACCTTCTACAGAAATTGTGTCAAAATAAATCAGCTTTTATCAATATTAATTGTCTGGAAGCCTTAGACTCCCTTTTCTCATCAAATGGGCACCCAGAGACCCACAGCCTGAACAGGGAGCAGAGAAGTTGTGCTGAGCTGCCTCTTTCCACACACGAAATCAATCAGCATCACAACAACCACGCCAAAAAATAATTGCAATACAAATTTTTAAGGAAACACTCCTCTTTCCATTATGAATTCTGTATTTTAAGGCTGAGATCACTCAACCTTGTTGCTTACAAATATCTACATAAACCACTCTTTCATGACATGACTGGATGTAGCACTTAGTGCCATGCTCTAGTTGACAAAGGTGGTGATCAGTCAAAGGTTGGATCTGATGATCTCAGAGGTCTTTCCCAACTGTTTTCTTGCCTCATAGCAGCTTTTCTGCTTACTTTTCCTATGCTGTTACCCAGAACTCCTGCCTCAAAGCCCTGCAGCCAGCACCTTCACCTACATGAACAACTCACACAGACCATAAAGCAGATCCTTGTGAAAGCAGGGCAGGTATCTTTACTCATACAAAGACCTCAGCTGCAGAAATTTCCAAAATCACGGCCAAACATGTCTCTGAAGTGTGATAAATGAGTGCACTTGGGGCTCTGAAAAGCAGCAATGAAAAACAACTCCTAAAACACAGAGCTGGGAGATCTGGCAGGGAGAATCACCACCTCCTTGCAAGGCACAAAGACTTGAAATCAGTTTGATTGTTGAGAGCGCACATGGACACAGATGTAGGTGCTGTTTTAACTCTCCAGCAATAATATCTCTGTCACCCGTGGTGAGTCACGGAATGGCTGGGGTCGGAAGGGACCTTAAAGATGAATTCACTCCAACCATGGGCAGGGACACCTTTCACCAGACCAGGCTGCTCAGAGCCCCATCCAGCCTGGCCTTGAGCACTGCCAGGGATGGGGCATCCACAGCTTCTCTGTGCAACCTGTGCCAGAGCCTCGGCACCCAAGGCAATCGAAAGTTACAGAGTCTGTAAAGCCCAGGAAGACAAAAAGCCACGCCTGCTCGCCACCTACTTCCCTGGAGAGCCTTAGGAACAGGGGGCACCTAATGAACCAAAGAATGCACCCTTTTACTGATGCATAACTATAATACAGAGTGTTCTAAACATTTACTAAAAAATCCCGACAAACTCAGAGCCAGCTGAGGGGTATTTCTCCCTCAATGTCCCAGTTCCTACTTCGAGTCCAAACCCGGGCATTTTAAGCTATGAGGCAAAACTTCCCCGAATGCCCGAGTTCGCCNCGGTGCCGCCGCGCGGGGAGAAGTGGTGCGAGGAGGGGCTGCCCCTGTGACGTCACGGCCCCGAGGGCAGGGGGTTTTCCCGCGCCGGGGGGATCGGGGAGCCTCGGGATGCAGGAAAACAGCGGCTGAAAGTAAGATTAAAAACCCCGCATAGACAGATGGATAGATAGCAATATAGATATATAACTACAACAAAAGACAATACAAGGGAATGGGAAATGGTAAAAATAAATAAGAAAACAAATAAATGGGTGGAAAATAAAGTAATTGGGGGAAATTAGGAAGGAACTGAAAAATAGATCACAGGAAATGAACACAGAAGAGGGTACCTAAATAATTAAGGAAGGGAAAAAGAGGGATAAACAAGGGGAGAGGGAAAAAAATGGGGGGCAGAAACAAAGGGAGTGAAAAAAACAATGGGAGGTGGGAAAAAAAAAGGAGGGGAAAGCAAGGGGAAGGAAAGGAAGGTTAAAAAAGCAAGGAAAAATAAATAATTAAAGGGAAAACATAAATAACAGTGAAAAAGTCATTAAGAGGAAAAATGAAAATGAATAAGAGGGGGAACATGAGTAAGGGAGGAAATAAATAAGAGAAGAAATAAATTGGGAAATAGAAAAATAATAGGGAAAAAACAGAATAAATTTAGAAATAAAAGCAGCTTTGTTTAGTGCTTAAAACCCAAATATGCAGCCCTGACATTACTGTTTTGCTATTTTCATGACTGAACTATTTGAATGGATTCAATATAGTATTTAAAGCCTGTTCAAAACAGCACCATGATTTTTTCAAGTTTTGTTTTATTAATAAACATTAATAAACTATTAATCTGCAAGTTTCAGGCCTTTTTAAGTACAGTGAGCAGGCCATCAGGTCCCTATGTGGGTCCATCCCAGAAGGCTGTTTCTTATCATTTTCAATGCAATCATTGGGGTGAATAATTATATTAGAATTCTCCAACACAGAAAACTGAAAAGACTGAACTCATTTTGCTTAAAATACAGCATTGCACCCAGGAAGCACCAATTCACTGGGCTTCCCTGGCAGATGACCCTGAGGANCCACCCCCGCCGCGGCCGCGGGGGCCCCGGCCGGGGGCCACCGGGAAGATGCCGGCGGAGCCCTGAGGCCTCGGGCCTTGCGGCACCCAGCGGAAAAGAGGCGCCCGCCCCTTCCCCCTGCCCCGCGATGCCGGCGCGGGCCGGCCCTGCGGCTCCGTACTGGGCGGTGCGGTCGGGCTGGTCCCGGTGCGGAGCTGAGCCCGCGGCGCTGCCGCTCCGGCGATGGCTGACGT
>VWYP01017676.1:516825-550564 GCA_013400435.1 Pycnonotus jocosus | reverse complement strand
AGGGAAAAAGAGGGATAAACAAGGGGAGAGGGAAAAAAATGGGGGGCAGAAACAAAGGGAGTGAAAAAAATAATGGGAGGTGGGAAAAAAAGGAGGGGAAAGCAAGGGGAAGGAAAGGAAGGTTAAAAAAGCAAGGAAAAATAAATAATTAAAGGGAAAACATAAATAACAGTGAAAAAGTCATTAAGAGGAAAAATGAAAATGAATAAGAGGGGGAACATGAGTAAGGGAGGAAATAAATAAGAGAAGAAATAAATTGGGAAATAGAAAAATAATAGGGAAAAAACAGAATAAATTTAGAAATAAAAGCAGCTTTGTTTAGTGCTTAAAACCCAAATATGCAGCCCTGACATTACTGTTTTGCTATTTTCATGACTGAACTATTTGAATGGATTCAATATAGTATTTAAAGCCTGTTCAAAACAGCACCATGATTTTTTCAAGTTTTGTTTTATTAATAAACATTAATAAACTATTAATCTGCAAGTTTCAGGCCTTTTTAAGTACAGTGAGCAGGCCATCAGGTCCCTATGTGGGTCCATCCCAGAAGGCTGTTTCTTATCATTTTCAATGCAATCATTGGGGTGAATAATTATATTAGAATTCTCCAACACAGAAAACTGAAAAGACTGAACTCATTTTGCTTAAAATACAGCATTGCACCCAGGAAGCACCAATTCACTGGGCTTCCCTGGCAGATGACCCTGAGGAAGTCACTGTTAGTCCCAAATTTCATGGCATTCAGCTTAAATCCAAAGAGCACCCGGTGCAGACCAAGCTGAAGGACAAAGCTCTGGAGAACCTGTTAGTTCAGCAGCAAGGCAGAGACTCCATAGCTCAGCTCAGGAGACCTGTAATGGGAACTTCTGGCGGAGTTTTGTTTCTGCAACTCAGCCTTCAGTGAGCTAAAAGTCCTGTTCTGACCCAAGGCTGGCTGATGGCTCCAAAGAAACACTGAGAATTCTAAAAGAGCTGGGGTTGACTCAACCTCCCCCAAAAACCTGACCACAAGCTGGGTGTCAGCTTTGTGCTTCTTCAGCCTCACAACCACAAATGCCTTTTCAGGGACAAGCTGACACAGGGAAATGCTGTTCCCTGTTTGTTCCATGATTATTTTATGGTTTCATAGGCATTTCCAGATCCTCTCAGTTCAATACAGTAAGCAAACACTCACTCTGACAAATGGTCAAACACACAACGGCACCTTGATACGACACTGGTATTTGTGAATAGCTGTTTTTTCAGACTGAAACAAACCAAACTCACAGCAGAGTCCGAGAAAGTGATTTATTTCCACTTGTCCTTATGAGTTAAAGACAGTATCTTTTCTTTATAAAACAGTATCATGTACTATTTAGAAAATGATTACACCTTTCTTGTCCAAGCAGTTACACCCAGGTATGTCCTTGTCATGTCTATCTTTTAAGGATAGGTGGGTTGGTTGATTTCTTTCTTTACGAGCAATCCTCAGAATGTAGCATCAGAAAGCATATATAGGTGAGGATAAAGTTACCAGCAAATGGATAAATGTTCCTGGATAACTATATATTAACACAGGAACTCATCCACCAACTAGTGCTCCATCGGCTCCTCTGCCTTCTCCATGGTTTCTTCAACAGGTGGAACCGGCTTAGAGAGAAGGAAAACAAGTATTTTAGGAAGGCAGAAGACAACACTTGACAAATCAGCTTTGTCCCCACTGAAGCACCACGAGTGGTAAATGCAGCTCCTCTTGTCAGCCAACAGCTCACAAATTACTCTTATCCAAATTAAGCACAAGCAGGACACAGTTGGTAATTAGGAGACTATGGAGGCATCTTGCAAAGGGCATGAGAAACATATGCAACCACTTCTGTTGTGAAACAGTGAAAACCTGTACTTGATCAGAGGTGAGGAAGGAAGACGACATTGGAACAGCCTGGCATAAATCCAGCATAAATTGATTTAATAAGCATCTGAGTTACCAGTTAAGATTATACAGTGTTCATATAATAACTTTATATTTTAAAAATCACCTTACAGAAACTCTGCTACAGTAGTAGAGTTAAATTTATTTAAACATAATAGATCATATCTAATTACTGTCTTTCAACTAATCCTATTTATTCATATCTGAATCACTCACCTTTCTCTGTGGTCTCTCCTCAAGACCTTCTAGGAATGGTGCTACATCATCATCATCATAGATGGTAAACTCCATGTCTTTGCCCACAATTCCAATTGAAACATTCTGGCAAGCAAACGGTTGGAAGTAGTGAGAAGCATTTTCCTGCTATTACCTTTAGCTTTACAGCTTTCACTTACAAAAGCTATCATGTTTCAAAATCTTCTAAGTAAAGCCATTCATGGTTTTCAATTTCTTTCATTTTGTTTTCTCTCTAATAACACACAGTTTCTCAAAACCGCCTATTTTAATCTCATTTGGATTTTTAGTATTTTAAGACTTCTGAAAAACATGGTGAGCTAAGAATAAAAAAACATGGAAAATTTCAGATCATTTGATATCCTTAGAATTTTCTTCTTCAAGAGTTCCTCAACTCATAGTCAGAAGTTTGTGCAGCTTTGTGGTGCTGGATGCTCTATAAACTACCTTCACTGACCACCCAGGTGAATTACTGACTGTGCTTACAGTGCAAGGCCGGGATTCTACAGCTGCATGTAATGCATCTTAAACACTCATCAAAGCTTAAAATAGACTGAAGCCACCAGGGAAACAGTGTCTTATTTAGTGAAAGCACCATTTTTTGAAGAAACTTAAATCTGAGATGAACACAGAACAGTAGATAAACTGGTGACATGAAATGAGATGGTATTATCTACCAGTATTCAGCTTCCAAGCTTCAGTGCCAGCCACACATTGCAAGAATTCTGTCACAGTACTTTCAAGTAACAATGGCAAAGGAATCCTAGTCCTTACCTTGGTGGTCAGATCCTGTTCAGCAGGAAGAGTCTCTCTCAGGGCTCGCAGTCCATGTTTAACTAGCTCATTTAGATTACCTGAAAATGGAATCAGAGACACATTCACAAACTATACGGTATTACCTCTAGATACTCATTCCTCTTTTTCCTTATCCTAGTTGACAACTACAAAATCAGCTTGGTCAACTTGGCTCCCAGAGCTCCTCTCCTTTCTGAGCAGTTGGTTATAAAAGTTTTCCTTGAGAAATCAGCCTTCCCCTATATTTGAGGTCAAGTGCATCCATTTTTGGCCCCTGCCTTGCCTTCAGTGATGTTCAAGTTTTTTTTTCTCCCAAGCAGGTATACAATGGTTCCTCAACATCATCCCATACAAAAATAAATTCACCACTTTAAATGTAGCACCTAAATACTTGCCCTGACATACTAACCCTGCTCTGCTATGGAAACAATTACACTTTCCCTGGTTTAAAAAGGGAAGAGGCTTTTTACGTTTTTCCACAGCTTTTCTGAACACAGCTTCTCTTTCAATTAGATAATAAACATAATGGTAATTTTCATTAGGAATCAATCTTTCCATTAGGTAATAAACATTCATGTTAAGACATGAAAATCTCAACCATATTCTCTACAAGTTTGTCTTCATGCAGATTTACAGTTATGCCAAACTTGGCTCACAAAATTTTATCTTCATCTCAGTAAATGCAAAAAGATGGAGTGGCAGCAGAAAAATAAACTGCAGAACTGATGAATACCAGTGGGCAGAGAGAGTTCCATTACTCACAGTCAGTGAACTCAGTCATGTGCCTCTCCAAGTAAGTTCGTGCTGACTGTGAACGAGCACCAATGGACATGGCTTTGCAGTCAAAATAGTTTGCAGAGGGACAAGTCTGGAAGATGTGAGGACCCATATCCTACAGAGAGAGAAGAAAACCCCCACAGAATGTCAAACACGTATATCAGCTCACACCAACTCTACTGCTGAAACATGAAATTTTCTAGAAGAGTTTTGGTGAAAGCACCATCACACCTACACCTCACACCTTTCTGTGTGCACAGAAACCTATTTTATATATATATTGCTGATCATATCACTCTTCTTATGCAGCTCCTTCAAAACTGTTGCTTATAAAACCACAACAATAATTTAAAAAGAACCCCAAAGTCCTCTTTTTTTCCACTTTGTTCATCGGCAGCTTTTAAATGGACAGAATGGCTGGCACAAAAAACTGTTTCTTTCTCTGTTCTACAAATTGCACTGTGCTTATGTACGCTCTCTACTTCATGGCTTGCAGCAGGTATTTTACACACATTCTGTCTTATCTACAAAAAAGTAAAAACTTGCTGTAGACTAAACCATGCCATCCAAAATTCCAGGCAATATCATAATTTCCTCCAACCATCCTCAACCTCCACAGAGATTCTCTGTGTGCCGCATTAAGCAAAATGTTGTTGCTAAACAAGTGAGAGAGAGGCCAGCAGTGATTTCCACATCCTTTTTTTTTTACTGCAAGTCTTTAAAATAATAGTTTGTAAGCATCTAAAATCAATAGCAAAATATTTAGATTAAAAAATCTCATTTTTGCACCTTAATATAGTAAGTGTAGGAAGGATTAGCTATTAATGAACCCTTCTGAGTTATGTTTTAGGATAAGATACAGAAAATTATTTCCTCATTCTGAGAATTTTCATGAGTCTGCCTCTTCCGTCTTTACTTCTCAACATCTATTTGTTGTGTAAAATTTCCCTAAGCACATTTTCTTGCAGATCAGTAGAAGTCAGAGCAGCTTACTCACATCATAGCCTGCAATGAGCAGTCCTACTCCATAAGGCCTCCTGCCGTAGCGCTGAGTTGGAATCTGGGTTTCTTAAGAAAGCTAAGGAAACAATCTCAAAATTACATGATAGTTACCCAAGAGATTAATTACTCTGCTTTCCTAAACCAAGGAGAGATGGACCAAAATGCATCCTTATGGGATGTTCACCAAAAGTATACACAAGTAGTATGAACAAAGAAGAATTGTACAAAAGACTTTTTCAACTTTTAAGCTGTGAAACACGAAAGTCATTCTATGAAGGAGTAAAAAGCTATAAAAGTATAACAAGTGTATTAAAAAAGGATACTGCTTCCAATTAGTGACACTAGGCGAGAAACTGGAAGAGGTCTATCAAACACAAATCTAGAATCCAAACACTCTTGACGCATGAAATTGCTAGGGAGCAAAAACATAAAAAAAAAAATTTAAAAATTCAAATCAGTGCATAGATCAAAGACACAGTGAGGTTTTGTCTCAAGGCTTGTCTGTTGAGGTAAACATTTTTGTTTCAGCTCTGCTCATTGAGAAAAAGGGTCAAAGGCTTTCCATGATTTCATTTCTACATGACCTATCATTGTTATTGAGAAAGTTGACCACAGGTTTGATGAAGTATAAACTGGGTATTTCAGCCATACAAATGCAAAGAAGGTAGAAGTTCATGCAGCCAACAAATGAATCCTCTGGCAAAATGGCAAGGTTAAATGGCAATGTTGTTTTGTGACACTGCAGCAATTAAAATTCATTTCAGAAATCCTTCCCACCCCTTTTGATCAAAGTTGCTAAAAGCAAGCCCCCCTGGAGCCCACACAAACAGCACTGTATGTATATAATAACTTTCTCAAATGTGTGTAAACAGAAGCAGCTGCCAGAGGAAAAGAAGTGATGGAGTTTCTCAGACTGTTTGGAAACCCTATCACACTAAGGAAACCAGACGGGACTGTTTTACTTGTAACAAAACCAAAGAGCAAAATTTTAGGCCAAACAAATGAGATTTCTGCCAGCTAGTTAAAAATCTGCCAGAATTTCATGCTGAGGTCTTTGGCATAATACAACAAAGCAGCAACTCAAGACTTATCCTTAGCCAAGCAGAAAATGTCATTTGCAATAGTCTGAATGAACTTTCCCTCATTATTGCAGCACTGTGTATGTCAACAAACAGGATACTCACCACAAGAGTCTTGCATCGGCAGTAAGTCCAGCAATTGAGATACCAATATGGTTGTCAACGTACAGGATTTTTTTCTGATGAGCTGCCAGCTCAGACTGTGCTCTCTGTGCATAAAAGGAGAAAGCTATGTGGCAAACTGCACAGTCTGCTAAGCACCATGGAGAAATCTGCTAACATTTATAGTAAGAACCGAATACGTTCATGAAACAATGAAAAAAAATTCAATTTATAAACTTGCAACAGAAGACAAGAAAAAACTAATTCCACTTCAGTTCTCTCAGAACAAAAGAACAGACACTCACTCAAATTTTGGGAAAAGAAAGGAATAGATTTACTGCTTAATAACTAATGAAAAGAAGAAAAAGAGGAACATATCTGTTAAAGGAAAGAAATCTCCCACTCATTTCCATCACCATTTTGTAAAGATTGGCTTTGCACAGGTACTGGAAATATTTCAGTACTCAAGCAAAGGGAATCTGCCATTGCTTTTACATTTTATGTCTAAGTATAGACTGCACAAGACTAATTTGCCAAACCAAAACTTTCCTACAAACATTATTGTCCTCACTGAGAGCAGAGGTTAGAAGTTACCTTGAGAGCCACCAGGACAGCGTGTGTTTTTGACTTCAGCCCCACAGTAGCTGAGCCTTGTTTCACAGCTTCCATGGCATATTCTATTTGATGAATTCGGCCCTGCAAAAGCAAGTCGAGGATTGTCAATCACTCTCTAGTTAATCCCCTGAATCAGCTCCCAATGGGTTTGCATTTTCAGACCTTTGATTCCCCACCCCAACAGGGATACTCAATGCATAACAGGTTAAATCAGTATGTGATTCAAAGACAGACAGAACTTCCAGCTGAAGTTGGACACGTAACTTTTAATCAGGTTTGCTAAAGAAATGAGTCTTACACAATTGTTGTGTCTCACCAGCCACCCCCCAGTAACTTCTGAACAAGTTATTGGCCAACTGCAGTCAAGCCTGAAACAGGAGTAGAGGTCTCAAAGAAAATGAAGTCCCTACAAGTTATGGAGAGGTGGCCAGGAGCTTTAATGTCCATTTAACAGAACCACTGACGTTTTCCCATTTTCAGCACTCCAGCCCATGTCAGACAGCCAACACGGGCACTCCTACCCTGCAGGCACAGACACCATGGAGCTGCATCCCACCAGCTGGGAAGGAGTGGAATGCAATAGCTGTTATGGTGAATGTGCAAGGGATGATCCAAGGATACCACCTTCCCACAGGTTGTTGGGGATTTTTGGCATAGGATTCTTTATTTAAGTCTACTCGAAAGACCCTAACACCAAATTTCATCCTCTGTTATAATTGGAATTTCAATAACACAGGATATTTCCTGCCCAAGAGCAGCTCTGAATCACTGTGACCTGTCCAACATGAATTTGTCAGCTCTCAGGAACGACATGCAAGACTGTAAAAATGTGAAACCACTTTGAGTTTTTAAATCTTCTATTTCCTTTTCTTTACTACCATGTTTGAAAACATCTCCCAATAAAGTATGACTTGGTCCTGTATTAACAGTGCCAGAAACTGTTATGGCATCATATCACTGCCTCACCTACAAGAATTGATGGAGTAGCAATTGCAGCACAGTAACAATTTTAAATATATTTTTTTAGGAAAAGAAACCACTATTAATATTTGCAAGGCAATTTAAGAAAAACATAGAAACTTGTGCTGTTGATGATTTTATAGTATCTGCTAAAAGTCTCAGGAGAACATTATAGTTTTAAAAGTAACAGATAAGATAAAAAAATTAAAGTTTGTGCTACAGAACTCGACAGAGAAACATAATCATTAAGAAGGATGAAAATAGTTCAAAGGCGCCTACATCTAATTGACTGAAAAAGAAAGGGAAAGATTCAAGGTTGTCTTCATGGAGAACGGAAAGAACACTCTGTTGCACTGTATGGAAAATGTATCTCACCTGCAGTAGTTCTACACCATAAAGAATTTCAGTAGCAATACAAACCCACAAACTAATGATACATTAGCTTTATACTAATATAATTTGCTACTTGCATTTTAAATAAATCTCTAGTTTTTCTGAATATATAAACACGACTTTTTCCAAGGCTCTGCTTTTCTGTAAGTATCCTGTCTTAGAATATCCATAGTGAGAGAAGAGGCAATATTAAATACCACAGCTGACAGTGGCTTTCAAACTTCCAGAATATTTATTTTCAACACAATCTGTGTAAGTTTCAGAACGCACAATGTGTATTTTCAGTAACAATATACAGTGTGAAACTGATTCAGAGATAATAAAATTCAAATTCAAACACAAATCTCACTTAAATCTCCCAACTAAATAGTTCCTTTCCCATATTATCTAGTGGACAGAAGAGAGAAAGACCTAGCAATGGGCTAACATTGGAGAGATTGAAACTGTTTCATGCTTTGTGTATCTTACTTACTTTGTGTATCAAGTTACTGTAGCTCTGTAAATGGATCATGGAGTCATGGAACAGTTAGGGTTGGAAGGGACCTTTACAGATCATCTAGTCCAACTATCCAAAGATGACAGCACCTCTTTTGTACCTCACAGGTACATTTAGAAAGTAACTGCCTTAAGCACCTAGAAGGGACAAGGCCCAGGTAAGCACACTCAGGTTAATACACCAGCAGACAAGGATGTGCTGAGGGTTTTCTGGACACCTACAGCCTACAAAGGGAGAGGGGAGCAGCCTGCAGGAAGCTTCAGGCACCTGAACACAACCTTTGTGACTTTAATACCACTGCTGTGAGGTGGAGAAAACTCAAAAAGCAAGTTAAAGCCGCAGTAAGCAAGTGTATAAAGGTTTTACCTGAGGGCTCCAAACCGTGACATCATTGTCATACTGGTTGCGAAACTGGAATGAACAAAAGAAAACTCATTAGTATCCCTAATAAGCTAACAGAGTGCTCCTGAAGGAAGCCCTGGTTGTTTCCACAGAATCCCAGCATTACAGAATCCTAGAATCAAGGCTGGAAAGATCTTTGATAGTCGAATCAAATCTATGACTGAACACCACCCTATTAACTAGAGCATGGCACTGAGCACCACATCCAGTCTCCCTAAACACTTTCAGGGATGGTGTCTCCACCACCTCCTTGGGCAGCCAATCCCAATAATCACTTTTTCTGTGAATAAGTTTTTACTTTGTTAAATTCCTTTAGTCAAACTGTTAGTTGCAAGGGACCTCTGTAGGTCATCCAGCCCAACTCCCCACCAAGGCAGGGTCACGGGAGCAGTGACAAAGGAACACATCCAGGTGGGTTTGAATGTCTGCAGAGAGGGAGACTCCATGATCTCCCTGGGCAGCTCTCACAGCGCTCTGACACCCTCAGTGTAATCAAGTTTTACCTCACGTTGAGGTCAAACTTTTTTTGTCTCGGTTTGTGGCCATTGCTCCTTGTCCTGTCCCTGGGCACCACTGTTAAGAGTCTGGCACCATCCTTTTAGCCCACCATGGAGATATTTCGATTCATTGACGAGATCCCCTCTCAACCTTCTCTCCTCCACACTGAACAGGCCCAGCTCTCGCAGTCTCCTCACAACAGAGATGCTCCAGACCCCTGGAGAGATATTTACATGGATCCCCACACGGCCTCGGAAGCCTTTGTCCCAGGACCGAAGCAGGGCCCTCTCCTCTCTCCCATTTGTTTGCACGCCGGCAGCGAGGCCCAGTCCCGCCCGCGGCCTCGCGTGGCCCGGGAAGTGCTTACTCACGGGCCCGCTCCCTCCCGCCCGCTCTCCCGGCTCCGCCGTGCCGGCTGGGCAGGCCGGGCGGGCGGCGGGGGTCTCCTGTCGCNNNGGGGCAGCGAGCGCTCCGGGATGGGAGCGGGCAGGCAGCGCCAGCCGCGCCCCGAGTCATCGATGCGCCGCGCCTGCGCACTGCCGCTGAGGGGAGGCTGCTCATTAAACGCCGATTTAAATTGCCTAATTTGTTTTGTTATTTTTAAGCTTTCTGATGAATAAAGAAAGTTTATTTGGTTCGGAAACTACTTCCTTTCCTCCCCGTTTTTGTGTGGAAACAGGATATATAAAGATTTTATTAAGCGAGCTGAACAGCTTTCAAGCCTCACGGAGCCTGCAGTAAATATTCCCGCAGCCTGTCCTCGAACACCATTCCCCAATAACTTCCCACAGCAATAAGGGACTCCCTAAAGCTCCATTTACTCCGCCTACGGTAACAGAACAACACACAGACCTTGCCTCTCTTTTTGGCGAAACCGCTTTAGTTTTCACAGAGCGCTAAACCACACCAAGACTCCCCATTGTTCTGTTTTTGTACAGCGAGCAATGTCAGCAGCCACGATTTTAGCGATAAAAAGGCAGCTTGTAAAACTTCATGGAGAATGTTGGTAATGGCTGCATACATGAAGAACCTTTTGGAAGCCACATGAACTGTGGTAGGTTTATTAAATAACAACTGGAGTATTTTCCCGAGTAATCTTTCCCCTTTTATTAGATGGATAGAACAAAATATAGTCAAACCCGAACTCACCAGATGTCCAGCTATAAAAAATTTATTCCAAAGCAAAGGGGTTGGGGTCACGTGGCAGCAGGAAGGGTGGCAGGGGACGGAGTTCCTGCTGCTGCAGGGCTGCACAACTGCTCAGTATTCCCAAGGCAGCAGTACAAGAGGATGCCGGAGGCAGGAATAATCTCTAGAACGGGGAAATGCTTACCGTGGGAGGAAGTCATTCACTTCCCTCTGGATGCTCCTTCTTGCCCTTTAGGCTCAGGACGAGACCTCCACAGGCAGGGCTAAACCCGGAGGGTTGGAGGTGTATTTCTGATCTCATCGCAGTGTGCTGGTGTTAAAGAGCACCCAGCCAATTCCTCATCGAAGTGTTTAAGCTGGGAGTGCAATGTGTCGATTCAGAAGGTGAGAGAGGCAAAATCAACAAGGCAAAATCAAATAGCTCTTTTTCAGATAACAAACAGAAATGAAGCATTTTGCATATATTACAAATTTATTTGCAGAGCGAAAAAGTGAATGACAAGCAGCAATCAATATATTACCTCGAGACATCAAAATATAAAAGTGTACAGGATTGAAAAGTAAAGCTAAAACTATTTTCAAATTTAAATGAACTAGTTATTTAAAAAATCTAAGTTAGGAGAAAATAATATTTTTTCCCTTTTAGATTCACAGTTGGCAACCTGCTAACCAGGATGACTTCAGAGCAATGAATACACAATTGATATCTCTATGAAAACAAGTTCAGTGCTCAGTGATGTCCAAAAATGTAAGGAATTATTAGGAAGGAGAACAAAACATAAAGCATTGCTGTGCCACTGTATAAATACATACTGTGTCTGACACCATTGAACACAGACCTTGACTCTTGTTTCCCACCTTGAAATTATGTGGCACTGGGAAAAGTAGAAAGAAGGATTTAAATTACGGAATAGCTTCATATAAAGGATGACAATAAGGAGTAGAAGTCCTCAGTCTAAATAACAGATAAACGCGGAAAGGCTTTGAACTCTTGCCAAATCACAGCTGGCACAGAGATGCTGAATAGATTCAGTGCTTCTCTCTGTCCTGCAGCTCTGGTACAGGGTGTCATTAAAAGCAGCAGGTTCACGCCAAGCCAGGGGGGTACTCCTGAGTCATATCATACCTGTGCTGTGGAAAGCTCTGCACCTGAACACATCATGGTCTTTTGGTCACGTATTGAGAGAGCAACTGGACAAATTCACAGACTAAACAACTTTCCGAGCCTCCAATGCTGTTGCTCCAATGTTTGAGCTAAGTGCAACGGTGAAAGCATAGCTAACCTAAAACACGCATATACAGTCTCAAGAGAAACTAATGAGCCTGTTTTATTCTATGCTGTGTTTCCAGCAGAGTTATAAACAGCATCTGACATCTGAGCGATGACAGGCATTGCTCTGCAGAGATTAATGTACAGCAACTGAAAGGCAAGGCCATTATGCCTCCGCTTCTGCTGATTCACGGGAGGAAACAACATTCCTGCAAGTCCCCTTTTGGGATACCACTCACCATCAGCCCACATTAACCCCTGTGTGCTATGGTCCTGTAGTTAGATGGAGTTTTTTGGCAAAAGATTGGCTCCTCTGAGGTCAGTGGTAACACTCTAAGATCACTCCCAGGGGCTGCACGTTGTGCTGCTTAGGCATAGCAGACTGCCAAAGAAAGAAAACTGTTGTGCTGTTGTGCTGCAGTAAGAGACTGAATGAAGGCAGCGCCTCCATCCCCTTGGAGAAGGGGAAAGATAGATCCCAGAGAGATCACAGAGCCACTCCTGTCAGATGGACAAGTGGTTGCCCACAAATAGCAGTGCTGTCATAATGCATTCAGGACTGAGCATTTTGATTAAGTTATTTTGAGAACTGTGTTACTGCCTTGACAATGTGAACAGTCCATACTTGGATTTAATACAGGTAAGAGACTTGCTTCATTAATAGATATATGATGACAAGACTACTTAATTAGAAGTCTTGGTGTATGACATGCATAATATTTGATCACATTTTCATCAAGTACGTTAAGGCTAAAAATAAAAATTTGACAGCTGCTATAAATGTACATACTTGTCTTTAGAATAACTTAAAGATGATCTCAAAAGTTCTTACAAGGAAAAAAAAAATCCATCATTTTGTATTAGTTCTGTAAATAGGAAAAAATAATCTCTTTATATAAATTATACCATATTTCTTTCCTGTTCTTTTGCTGGCACATTAGTAGAGGTGCAGACATTTCAGTCTCTATGACAAACTTGCACTCATGTTGCCAAAGGCATTTTTTACCATTTTTAAATGGTAAAAATTGCTGACCAATTTAAATCACTGGAATATTTTGTCACAAATGATATTAACTATGTGCTTTTTAAAGTCCACACCTAACTTTTTTTAATCCATAGCTTTTGTGTACTGACGTCAGCTGACCTTTTCAGGACAGGCCTACAGGGCAACTAACCTTGCTTGATCATCAAAGCTGGCTAGGAAAGACCAGGCAATGCTGAAAGCGGGCTTAAATAATCCCTGTGGAAAGAGCACTGTGGAGAAAGAGTCTGGCTTTTTCTGTCCAGTTCTGGAACAAACAAGGGCACAAGGTTCAACACAGCAGAGCTGTTGTAGCATATCCTTGTCATGGAAATAGTTTTTATTTGTAGGTTCTTGTTTGAACAAAAATATATTTAGAGATAAATTTAGATGGATATCATAGCTAGCTATTTCTAGGACCTGAAATTTATTTCTTCACTCTGAGTAAGAAAGAGTTTCTGTATAATATGCTTTTGTTGTACAAGAAAAATGTATTTTGAGCTGTAAATTTCTTGCTAGCCTAGTAGTTATGATTTAAACGGCATACATAGAATTGTCTGAGTCATCAAAATACAACTGAAGAATTATTATCATAATTTATGGAGAATTATAAAATATATTGTTGCAGTTATCAGAAAATCTGCTAAGCTTTTAATTTCAATGAAAAAGAGTGGCAGTTATTAAGTTTCTGTGGATAAAAGATCCATTTCAGTGGGCATATAGCTGCATAAGCTCTTTCAAATATATGAACTGCTCTGTTGATTCATATTGTTGGAACTATTTTTGAGTATATGTGAATCAAAACGAAAGCATCATCATACCTTCAGTAGTGGATATATAATGTTTTGAGACAGAATGGTGAAGAGATTCACAAATAAACACTATCTCACTTAGGTTCAAAATTTCTCCCTATGAAAGAGTCATCACAGATAGGAAATAACAGTGTGGTACAGAACTAAAGCAATGAGACCACTAATGGATCCCATTTCCTTACCACCGACACTGTTGTCATATTAAATTAATGACTAGACAAAGTATTACCTTCTTACTTATGCATTTATATGCCATAAATATTTTACAATGAGTGCTCATATGTAGATCACACAATAAAACGTTCACAATATTTTTGCCACATCCACTATTGCCAATAAATTTATGCTTGAAAAATGGAAAGACATTCACATACAGAAACAAATTTTCCAGAGGATATGAAATCAATGGGGAAAAAAAAAAAAAAAAAGAGAGAGCGAGAGAGAGAAAAGGCCCTAGGAGTGACATTCCATGGCAAAGAATTAAGGATTTATGTGACACTTCCCTTTACAGGCATTTTCAAGTTTTGTGGGAGAGCTTTAAACATTCTAATAGTCAGTTACTGTTTAGGCAATGGCTCTGGTATTTGTAGACCACATTTTTTAAAAAGTGACTCAGCCTATTCTTACTGTGGATTCAGTTTTTGATCAGGAAAGACAACAATAGAGAATTAATACGCAGGAAAAATGGATGTTAGAGTAGGCTTTAGTCTTAAAAATCCTGCTGTCATCAGCCAGGTTTTTTTTTTACTTTTTGCCAGGCTCCTAATTTTGCTACATGGATTTTAACAGCTTTGCTGTCATGCGTATCCCAGTTTTCATAGAACAAATTTTATTTGGCACTGTCATCCTTATTGCTTGTATTCCTAAACTAACAACAATGCAAGCAGAAATTTAAGCCTGTCCTGACAAATATGAGAGAGCTTCTGGCACTGCTGTGTCCGTTGTCTGTGATAATTCTGACAGATCACAGAGCTCAGACGCTGCATCACACATGTGTAAATTATGAAAAAATTCCATTGATGTAAGGGTAATTCTAAATCCAGAGTATTTGGCGCAACCCTTGGCTTCTATGCCTGGTCCCTGGAAGGATTCAGTGATGGGCCAAAAGGGCTCTAAATTGATTCCAGACCACCTTGATGTAACCCTGCCTTGAATGCAGTGAGTGAGTATCTAAAAACCTCTGCATTAGTTATTAGCATATCACTGTAGAGTCACACATCTGCACGTCTGGTTTTGATTTTAAGAAGTATGTATCAAATAAATTTGTGACTACAGATGTCTCATTCACAACAGATTCCATGGCATGAAATATTTTTAAGCTGTGTTTATCACATCATTAACCAAATGGGAATAATGATTATTCAGACAAAAGTTGGTACCAAATGAAAGGTTTCATACTTGGAGCACGGAAATTTAAAAAAAAAGAAAAAATAAAATTAAAAAAAAAAAAAAAAGAAAAAAAGAAGAAGAATAGGCTGTGAAATAAGAAGATTGTTCCTGCATTTATATAAACCCTTTCAACTGTGATATAATACTTAATAAACACAGGAAGATATTTTCCAGGTTGGAAATTGAATACATGCCTTAGGATTCTGAAGGGGCCAGTGACAAAGGCTACCAATTTTTTGTTATAGAATTCAAAAAACTTTATGGCAATACAATTACCGGAAAGCCCTGGACACCTTCTTGCCTCGCAGAGAGCAGTGAATATGAATGGATTTGTATTTCTTTTTGTATTGCACAGAATCACATGGGTGAAAGTTACAAAATAATCTCCTCTCAAACAGAACGCTTCTTTTATCAAATTCTGAATTCTCACTATTACCTTTACATAATACTCAGCAAGTTATTTAGATTAGTTTCAGACAAAAATACTCTTCTTACCACTAAAACAAAACATGAAGTTAATTTGTTTAGGATCTTATCCAGAAAATCACTTATACAATGTAATTTGAAATATTCCCTGGTGCTGCTTCCCTATCAATAATTACCAAGCTTCCCTCTTGTATGTAGCTTGCCCTTTCATATTGTAGCTTTCTTCTGAATTGACATTAGTATATATTTCTAATGTGAATCAGACTCATTAATCACTTCTTCAGAACATATTCAACCTGGATTTTAAAATCCAGTTTCTGGGTTACACTCTTTAGAGCATTACCAATGCTCTAAAAGGGTTTTTTTGACTGACTGACTTTAGTATAGCCACAGTTTTACTTAGATCTTGAACATGTAGTTGGTACTGCCAAATTTAAAACAAATTAGGAAAGTATTTAAGCATATTTTATTTCTGCTTTTATTGAAAACTGTCAGTTTATTAAAACTCCAAATTCCATGTCAGGACATCTGCCTAGTGAGTTTAAAGGATCAGTCTAGATACTGAGTATCACTCTCCAGCACCATGTTAGTGAATGGTCTTCTGGGTTTTGGCCTAAATCTGATTAGCCACAAAGAAGGAAAGAAATTTAAAAATATGTCAGGATTTGACACTATAACAGCTTCATTATGCACATTTCTATTTTTACAAAGTTTTTAGTAACACAGCATTGTGCAGCTGTAGTATACAAGTAAAATGACAGCAGTACTTCATTTTTAGGAGGATTTTACCTCTCCTTTAGCAGACTTTTGAGCATTGGTTAGAAATTGACCAGCTTGCTCTGGTTTCTAGCCAAGGATGAACTCATTATACACTCACTTCTGCAAAGTGAAGCAAATTTGAATTTCAGAGAATATTTCTCAGCTCAGGAAATGCCATCTCTTAATCTGCACTGCTGCATAAGCATTATCACCATGTTAAGGTCTTTTCATGAAATAGTTGATAACTTTTTAGACATATCTCTATCTTTGCATGTGTTCTTCCATACTTTTTCTTTCTTAATGCATACTCTTCTAAGATTAGGCTGGATTAGGAAGGATCTGTGACGAACATTCACAAGTATTTCAAAGTTCAAGTGACATTTCTAGCCACTCCAAAGTGCTGAGGAACAGAAGAATCAACTATGATATTCAAAACCTACTTGAAAACTAGCAGATAAGGGAGAAAAATTATATTAATGAATCCTTCAAGATACAATTACTATTGTAATAGTAATTACCTCCTCCTAAGGTAGAGTACTAGCCTGTGGAAGTGCAGTGTTAGAAGGGCAGTCAAACAGATTGAGCTGCTGGAGGAATCCAGCACCATCCAGGAAATAGAACAGAATTCTTGACAAGGAGGACAAGGAAAAGAAAGTAGTCTGTTCTGTGTGTCCCATAGAAAATTAAGTCTACTTGGCCAAATATATTTGGCTTTTACTTGCTTTTCTATTAATTATGGTATTTCTCTGAAGAGAAAAAAATATCTCTGTGCAGTTAAAAAAAAAAAAGGACATGAATGCATTTGTCTCCTTTAACAATTGATTACAAAGGAGTCTGGAAGCCACTCTGGAGTAGAAAACTGGCATTTCCTATTCACATCAATGGGAAGAGTGGGTCTCGGTTAACCACATTCCTTGTAGAAAAGTCTCAAGAACATTGGCATGGACTTCCTGCATGTGATATTGATGCTTGGCTAACCTAATCTGTTTCCCAGCTCATTCAAGAACCCGGGCAGATTGCTAGCAAATGAGTCTGATACCTGATATATTTACTTCTGGAGAGGACAGCATACCTCCTTCCCATCTCAAGTCTCTCAGGCACAACTTGTAGCCAAGGACGCAAGAGTCTGCTACAAAGACCTGGGAGACTGGGTGGTTAGAAGCACATTCAAGTAATAAAGTTCCTCAGACTCATCCATGAAAAAGTCTATACTTGAAAAAAAGACAAAACTTGACTAAACAACCGATAGAGGAGTAAGTCATTTCCTATCACTTCTGCTTACTTCTGGTATGACGTTCCAGCTCACCCACCTTTGTGGACTGCAATGCTCCTTTGGAAAGGATGCTCAAGAATCTTCTTTGTAAAGGCTTTATTCTTCCTGGAAACATGGAAGCCAAGAAAATTGCCCAAGAAATAGGGGGGCAGTAAAAGCACAAACTGCTGTCCCTGCTGTGTCAAGTGAGGCTTGCAGGATTGTTCTAGATGATATATGACCCTCAATAATTGGAGTGTCAAACTTCTGGCAAAAATCTTTAGGCAGTAATCTGATAAAGGTCACCAGATGGTCAAAGATCGTGCGGATATAGTTTGAGAAGGTAGTTCCAAATGTGGAACTGAAATGAGGCTGAAGAGTCCAGTCTTTTATGGAGCACAAGTAACTCCTGAGTTTTTAGAGAAGTAGCCTTGGAAAGTATTTCTGATACACTGAGGGGAGCTGAAGATGTTGGTCACAGGGAGATCTTTTCCTTAAACTACATGATAACAGGCAATAGCCTGTTGTAGGGCTCTCTGGAAAACAGGTAGTGTGATGTTGCAGATCTGACAAGCTTCTCCAATTGCCACAATTGTCATGGAGCTGACACGCTACTAAGGTCTCATTCAGGAATCAGAGTCCCAGGTATGGGGTTTTGTCTTTGGAATACTGCTCTTTCCTGATCTGAATGAAACAGAATGCTCAGAAGCAATTCTCTCGTTATGTTGGTGGGATAATAAGATATTTTGATGTCTGGTCCTGAAGAAAACAAAAACCTAATTAACAAATGCTCCTTACACTGGTGCTAATGATCTCAGTGGGTATAAAGTGAAAGTTGCCAAGGAATATTGGCTATCAATGTAAAGGGAGTGATCATTTGAGATTAGGAAACAATTGCCAAGATCAATACATCTTTCAAGATCCCAGAGCAGAACTCAAACAAAGAGGACTAAAAAACCCTCTTAGCTGTAAGAAAACTGAGAAAGTTTCCGGGTTGGGAGCCAACATTCCACAATGTATGAAACGAGGAATCGTTTTTGATTTAGTGGACATTTCAACTCAATTAGTAGAAATAGGTTTGTGCTTATTGTCCCATTGTCATTATGCAGGGGGCTGATACTTGTGCCCTCCCCTGCTGCCATCAGTAAGATTATGTGGCCTGGGCCTGGTACAGATAAGGCCCTCAGGGTGAACAGAAACAGATCATCTTATTAAGACACTATGGAATCTTTGCCTTATTCAAACGAAATGTCTTTAACTTACTCCTAATCATCAAGAAAGCTTTTTAAGACGTGAGCTCTTCAAGTCCTGTAGCCTGTCCTCATGGAAAAATGAGGTGAAAAGTGGGGTTGGGGGGAAAAGGTGGGGAAGGAAGAAAAACAGATGGCAGATTTCATATTGGAAGAAAGAGCTTTTGACTCTTGGAACATATTGTTTGCATTCCATACCTAAAAATTTTACATTTGCATTTGTGAACCATTCCCGGTGACTAAGCAATTAACAATACATGGGAAGTACCCCATTCTACTGGTTAAAGTTCACATAAGTTAAACTTCTACAGGTCATTTTGTCACTTAATGCAAACTTTTCAAGTAACTTGAAAAGCTTGGCCTGACTTTACAAACATCTTCTAAACCATCATGTCCAAAACAGTTTATCGATGTTTCAGGTCAATACAAACTAAACCAAATGTGCTTCTGGATACTGCTGTGGCAACTGGAACCTTATTACCTTCCACATAGTAATCTGTTGTATACTCATTTCACCTGTGTCCCAGGTCAATATATTCCTGTATCTACTTTAAAATCAAAGGCTTTTAGCTAGACCACTCAGAAGTATGGTTATAGATAATTATTGTCCAAAGCCTGAGTATAAAATATGTGTAAAGCAGTAGTCCTGCCTATCCTCTCTAAGGCCGTTTTACTTTGATAGGCAGTAAAGAATGAAGCCTCTCAACTCAAAAGCTGAAAATTACCTAGTTATTTCAATTTACATGCCAGACCAACATATTTTACAGCAATTCAAGG
The DNA here is from genome assembly GCA_013400435.1 of Pycnonotus jocosus. NCBI lineage: Eukaryota > Metazoa > Chordata > Aves > Passeriformes > Pycnonotidae > Pycnonotus > Pycnonotus jocosus. The sequence continues at coordinate 531,197 of VWYP01017676.1, read as the reverse complement.
TTTTTCTGTTCAGAAATATGCTAATTTCACCATTAGATTTGGTACAGACCTGTTTGTGGAGGAGATGTGATGGGAGAGATAACTAAATAGGATACATCTCAGGATTTCAATTAACACCACAACTGTCTCATGTACCTTTTAACAACTCCTAAACTACTGAGTCTGGAAAATGATCTTTTTTTCTTCTAATATATCAGAAAGCACTGAAAATTTAACTAAACTTTTCCTTAAAACCAGAATGTTGTTTTCCTTCTTCCTTCCACTCCTTTCAGAACTCCCATTAAAAAATGCATCAGTCATGGGAAGGGGACATGGTAATAAATAATATCAAAACTAAACCTATGTGTAGCTGATATATTCCTCACTTTCAGCATTAAAGAAAGCAAATATGCCAAGTATGTAATATTTTAATGATCAGGATTACTTAAACAACTTCACAGTAAGAAATCAAGGCCAAAACTGAACATCGTAAAATCTTGTTTAGACAGAAATATTGACAGCACCACCTGACATGTGATGATCACTTTTTAATATGAAAGTGCCTCAGCATTAACAGCAGCAATTTGAATATGTGATGTAAAGAACTTCAACTAAAGTGTGTCACTCAGCTGCTTTGGTATCCAGGTTACCTCCTGGTACATAGCTTTTTTGTGATTTTCAGACATCAAATAATGAAAGTAGTGTGTAGTGTTCTAAATCCCAAAGATTGCATACATCTAGGAGACCTACATTTAGGAAACTGCTACTTTGCAATAAGCTCTACAATAATTAAATACTAAATACCAAAGTGGCCAGGAATCACAAACTTTCAGAGTGTTACCAAGCATACACTGGTACTAGGCAGTAATTATTATGAATTTTAGAGTCTTTGTAATTAGCAGTAGCCACAGAGAAACAGATTACAAATCAGCAACTTTTACAAACCAGTGGGTAAACAATAATAAAGGGTAATACAGGTTCTTGTTCACTTCATTTACTAATTGCATTGTTTATGCAATATGCTCCTCTCTAGCAATATACTGGCATAATACAGTATTCATGTTTAATAAGCATTCTAATTGTAGTAAATATAACATTTTTAATGTAGCAGTAAAAATACTCAAATAAATACAACACTGTGGTTTGTTGTAGGTCAGTGCTAGTGAATACTGTAGCCGTGAAATTTACTATGTGATGTCTATTGCTCTGGAAAAAATATTTGGATATTGACTAAATAAAAACATCTGTAACTCATTTCATGGTCAGTGTTATGCTAGTAGTTATAAGAAAATAAGACTTATGTGTTTCATATAACTTGCATTGATATAGTATTTTTTTCCAAATGTAAATAAAATTCCATCAAATTTGAGGCAGACAGATTTTCAGGTTACAAAAAACCCTTGAGACCGTTTTTTCCATGGTGTCATAAACCCTTACATATTCACAGAGTAATTTAGATTGGAAAGGACCTCTGAGATATTGAAGTCCAACCTTTGACTTTCACCACTGTGTCCACTAGACCATGGCACTGAGTGCCACAAGCAATCCTTTCTTGAACACCTCCAGAGACGGTGACTCCACCATCTCCCTGGACAGCCTGTTGCAATGTTTCACAGTGAAGAAATTTTTCCAGATGCAGGTCCAGCCTGAACCTCTCCTAGCACAGTTTAAGGCTGTGTCCTCTCATCCTGTCACTGATTGCCTGGGAGAAGAGGCCGACCCCCACCTGGCTACAACCTCCTTTCAGGGAGTTGTAGAGAGCGATTAGATCACACATAATTTAACAATCACTACAGGAAACATTATGGAATGGCATAAATGATATTGCAAGTGCATGACAAATAGGAACTCAGTTAATGATGTAAACTGAAACACAGTTCTTGGCTCATACAGTGTTTGAATTTGTTATATTAAGCATCAGTCATTGCTAGCTTGTTACTACTAATTGAGCAAAAGTGCAAAGGTATCATAATGTCAACTTCTGGGTTTCCCTAATCAGCTCTGGTAAAAACCTATTGCTGTGTCCAGTTTACTTCCTTTCAAGGTCCTTTCCTCAAAGGCTGTCATAAATTCAAACACAAAAACTCCAAAGCAACAGAAGAACCCTTCTAAATGTGTTGCTTTTGCTATTGGAGGTCAATTTTTATTTTTTTATTTTCTTTCATTGCAAGATCCAGTAGGTCCACATGGCTGATTGTTTCTACACCATTACCTTGTATATCAGCATGCTGGGCTCATTTTAGCTATAAATAAGCACATAAAATCAACAGAAGTTAATAACTTCCATTATCTAGATTTTGAATTGTTAAGTTTCCATAGCATACCCTGATTTTTACTTATATAGTCAGTTTGGACATGTTGTTAAGAATTTTCTAAAAGATCCTACTTATTAAAAATATCATCTGACAAAAATACACATATTAGAAATTTTAGACACATTTCCACATCCAACTCTTTCTCCTCTTACTGTAAAATCATGCATTAGGGTGATAAGCACTAGTTTTGAATACAAAAAGAGCTGAGTTAAATGATCCAGTCACTTACCCATTACTTGATCTTATGACACTGCTTTACCTCCATTTGTTTGCCTTTGACAACTAAATATGTTAGCATTATTTACAAATACTGAGGGTTGTATTATTGTGCTATACAGAGGCAATAAAGGCAGGTACCCCATTAGAATAACAAAAACGCTTTACTCGGTGTGCAGCTTCTTATATGATAAAATCCGAGCTGTCTTAAACGGTACTGCTTTCAATAAACTGTGGTTCACAGAATTGGAAAGGACCCACAAGCATCAAAGTCCAGCTCCTGTCCCTACACAGGACACCCCAGGAGACACTCTGTGCCTGAGAGCATTGTCCAAACGCTCTTTGAACCCTGTCAGGCTGGTGCTGTGACCAATTCCCTGGGGAGTTCTTCCAGTGCCCAACCATCCTCTGGGTGAAGAACCTTTTCCAGATATCCCCTGGCACAACTTCATGAATGAATGGCCAACAGGACTTTCAGCTAAGAGCAGGCTGATAAATTATTACAGTTTTACACAGTGTTGATCACAAATGCTAAGCAACTCTATTGCATTATATGAGGAACAGAAGTGACTTTTAGCTACAAAAGTAGACATAAATAGGAATGATTGTTGAGCCAAGTTGTTTGAAACTGGAACATTTTCACTGCGTGTGATGTCTTCCTGAACAACACAGAAGACTCAGGCTATGTGTGAGGAGCAACTTGGTCTTAAAAAGTAATAAAAATAAAATTAACCTAAGAAATGCAGGTGCCGTGCTTAGGTTTTAGAGGACAGACATAAACCACATAAATTTATAATTTTAAAACCAGACAATTTCTGTCTCCTACCACAATTTATTCCTGTCTGCTTTTCAACTCAGATGAATTCCTTCTGTGATTAGAATGACAAAATACTTCCACATTAATGAGCTAATTAGCTTAATTGCATAATTTTGCTGGTTTTTTAAATCTCATGTGGAATCTCTAGCAGATATAATTACTAAGTCACAATTACAGGATTCTGTTACATTTTTCCTTCTTTGGAACGTGTTTTGTTCTGAACATTTGCTTACATAGGCTGTCTTGTTAGACCTTTGTTGCTTTGAACGCTAAAAAAAAATAATCTCCAAAGAATAGAGAAGACCAGAAGGCTGGAGAGTCCAGATTTTTTTATTCGAGAAGTAAGATACTGTACATATTTCTACTATCCCTCAGACATCTGCAGCCTGATAATTTAAGTTGAAGGTTCCAGTTTTATTGAACTGCTAACAAAACAATTACTGACTCTGTTTTTGCTATTTCCTTCAAGGTCCAAGCTTGTCCAGTACTTACTATAAGAAAACATTAAAGTCTGATGAATTTCTAAATACATTAAGGTCTTCATAAGATTTTGATGCACGAAACTGAATGGAATAATACAGCCAAGCAAAACAGTTGAGATTGTATTCAAGCATGTGCTGAAACAGGCCAGACCCCGAAGAGGTATAATTCAGCAAATTTCTTTACTGGGTTATTTTATGTCTGCTGACACTATAATGCAATTTTAGCAATTTAACCAAATTCAAATGAATGTTAATTAACAAGGACCTGTCTTACTGATTTAAGGTCAAAAATGGGTATCTGAAAGACCTGGAAATGAGGGAGGTTCACTGAAAGATTCAGCTAATTTTTTTTCCCCTCTCTCTCCCAATAAGTGACCTGATTCAGACTGATTTTGATCTTTTTCAGAATATATTTATGCATCTGATGCTCATGCATTAAGTCAGACTTCTCTGAAAAATCAAACCAGCCCCCTAGTTAGATTTAATCTTTAACTCTATTAATATGCAGAGTCCACAAAATGCCTCTATTTCAATTCAAGATAGAAATTTCAATTAGCAAGGTAAGGACAGAATTGACATTGAAATATTAGTACGTATTCTTAAGTTTAATGGTATTTCACTGAGGGTGCAAATTTTATAATAAAACATGATTCAGCATAAAATAGACTTTTTATAAAAATGCTACATATGAAAAAAGTCACTTCTGTTTTATTATTAATCTCTGATTTCACTTATAATATAGGATGAAGAATTGTACTTGAGTAATCAGGTGAAAGAATGAAATCTGGGAATATTTTATGAATTCCTACATTTTTATTATTAAATCCTCCCCCAAACTATACCACTAATCTCTAAATAAGCTAATATAAAAGAATTAGTACCATATATAATTACACAACTCTCAAGTATCTTAAAGCCAGGACTTTAACAGCAATTTGTTGAATGTGATATACCATTATCCTCATTTTTGCTAGGATATATACATCCAAATTCATGGTGCCTTGGAAAAAAACAATTGCCAAAGACATCCAAATTTACTTAAATGTGTAATTTCTGAACAACTTATCTTTTTTTTTTTTAGTTTATACATCATATATCACAAAAAATGGTGTTTTAAAAAGTTATGCAAATCCATGAAAATTTTCCATAAATCCAGTATGAAATGTTAGAAAATTAGTTTTATTTGGGGGAACATGCAGATTATACATGCTGAAATCACATCAGCATCAACAGAGTCAGTTTGTAAAACATTAGAAATCATTGTTGACATTTTCACCCTCCAAGTGAGAACCTGCCTATGACGGAAACATATTTCAGCCGTAGAGGTGCACATCATTACTTGCTTATCTGAAGTTGCACATGTTGGTCCATTTCCAAAGAGTCTGAGTTTGTGTAGATGAGGATGATCCCTTAGATTTAAAAAAGAAAAAAGTGGAAGCATCTGGATATTGTACCAAAAGCCAACATTCCACTCCTTCTTCTCATAAAAATAAAAATATGAACACAGTAAAGATTTTTGTCCTTGTAGTTTCTGAAGAGAGTTGGTGTTCGATTAACTTGATACAATATTTCTGCTATTCACTGATAGTTTGTCAAAGATCATCTCATGGATGTTTTCCTTCACTAGAAATGGGAAATCTCATCTAACAATGGCCTTCCACAGCAACTCCATCTTTCCAGTGCTTTCCAGTGCATGCTTTCTAAACTGACAAGCACTACATCCATTAAAGACACTTTATCATACAAGAAACAACTTACTTTTCATTGCTCTTTGCCAGTTTTCTTTTCCATGGGCCTGTTTTTTTAAAAGTTCAACCAGAAGATGTAATTTGTAGTAACTTGGTCTTTGCTGCCACGTGATGAAGATCACAGTGTTGTAACTTTGAAAGTGATTGCTTTGCTTGATGTGGAATGCAACTGAATCTCTCTTTGCCACCCTCAGACACGACAGATTAACAACACTTAATCACAAGAATACTGACACCATGCTCAGTGAATACACTTGCACAAGAAGCCTCTTTCACCAGTATAGTTTAAATTCCTTCAATGATTGCATTTTGCCATCTCCTTCAGGATCTTGTTCTGTTGTGTCTGGCTGCCTACAAGTCACCACAGCTTTCTCTCAGTCTTCAGCACTGCAGACATACAAACACCTTAGCAGCTGATATAGGCTGCATTCTAAGAGAGAGCACATAGCACATAGAAAAACAGGAGGTGATCCAAGCAGCTCCATTTTTTGGCTGCGGCACATGTTTCTACAGAGTAACCACAGTGATTGCCACCACATGGACTTAGAAAGATAAGGCACAATGCTAGTGTTTCTCCCAGCACTGAACTTTGGTCAAAACTTTTGATTTCCCTAAGTGAGCCACACTTGCCTGGGTTTTCTAGAGGCATACTGTTTCTTTAGTTGGTTGTTTGCCTGGGGTTGTTTTTTGTTTGTTTGTTTGTGTGGAGTTTTTTGGTTTTGTTTTTGTGGGTGGTTTTTGTTGTTTTTTTTTTTTTGCTAACTGGTTATGTTGTAGTGATGCTGTTTCTCTCTGTATTCAAGCATCTGATTCACAACTGATAAAGTTGAGGCACACACAGATAATTACTGCCTATGTAGTCCTAACTGTCTTTAAATTAATTGTGGACAAATTAGTTTCTCAAACTTTAATATTCAAAGAAAAGCTAATTCAAAACCTGGTATTTGGCCATCAAATTCCTAATGGATATGAATGAATGAAAACTAGCAAAAGCATTAACTCATAAACTTGCACACAAAGTAAGTCCTTTCTTGCCACATTTCTTTCCTATGCTCTACACCTCACCTGTAGTCAGGTAGTAGAATATTATCCCCTGAACAAGGCACCAATTTACTGATTTGTTGATCATACACAAGACTTTCTACACAAATGATCCCATATTGTGATGAGAAAGCCAAAAAGGAGGCTCTAGAAAGCACTGATGTGTCTCAAAATTTCCTGGAGTGTTACTCTGTGAGAGTTTCCAAATTAGATACCAAATTGATAATTTCTTTACCCATGAAAAAAAGGGCAGGGACTACAGTCAGGGCACATTTACATGCAATAACAATTAGATATGATTGTTATTAATTTGATGCTTAACATCAAATGAAGTGCTTGAATAGAAACTTTAAAGAGGACTTCCTAGAATTTAACAAGCACTTCTATGCTGATTTGAAAGACAGCACAAAAAGGTTTTATGAAGTGAAGAGCTGGGCAACTATGTCCAAAGTATTAAACAGATGCAAAAGTTGTCCACACCGTGAGAAACTGATTGGAACGGCAGCACTACATTAAGATGGAATAATCAAATGTGTGTATGTCATGTGTCTGAAGAGCAGGAGAAAAAGGTGCTTTGATGTGAAACCGACAGCAATTTTCAACAGAGCTGAATTCTGTGCCTACCAAGATTACAGGGCATTGAAAAAAAAAAATGGGTAGTACTAACAGAAGGCAATTATTAAAACTAAGAAATATTAAAATGGATGTGGTAAGATTTAGACAGGTTCTGGATGTGTGGGTCAAAAGAAATAGGCCGAAGAGGATGCCAAGATTACAGCCTCGAGTGAAAAGAATAATTGTTATCAGTTCTTTTTAGTTATTCTACACTAAAACAGAGAACAGACAATGCAAAAATAGGTATTTCGAAATACAGAAAAAATTTCATTTAGAAATTACAAAATAGAAAATGAAGATATTTGTTTGTGTATGGAGGCCATAGTATCATTAGCCACTGTTACACACGTGCAGGTATTGTATCATATGGTACCTTAGGTATCAACCAGTTTCAGCAGTGGCAGGAAGTTCAACAGAACCAAGGGCTGGGTCCTGCCCTTGGGCCACAAGACCCCCCTGCAGCTCCAGGCCACTCCTTCCTTCCTGCAGGGCTCTGTGTGAGGCTCCAGCTGCCTCCTGTGCCATGGGCACTTGTTCCAGCTGGCACGGCTGCCAAGGCCTGGGGCACACTCCTGTCATTGCTGGGCAGCCTCAAGCAGGGCCTCCCTTCACTGAACACCATTGCTGTCTCTGGGCCTGCACTGTGCTCCAACTCCCAAGATCCCGGGGAGATGGGCCTCTTTGTTTAACTCCTCACTAAAGAATTCCTGTCCAGAGGCTACAGAGACTTTGGTCCATTCTGTAATTTTGTGTCACTTCTCTGACACCTTTCCTCAGACTTGTCTCAGCTGAATGCCTGTGCCCCTTCTCTCTCTGCTCTTCTCTGGGCATGGATACAGCCTTGGCCCTCAGAGACAAGTTCTGTCCCTTCTGAGTTCCATTCCCCTCTGCTTGGAGGCCTACAGGTCTTCAGGGGGCCTTGAGATTTCTGTTCTGCCACAGCAGCCACAGATCTGCCTTTCATGTGCTGCTCTGACTGCATCCTACAATTCGTGGTGCTACTGACTGAAAAGACTCTCCCAAACCCTATGCTTCCAACAGTCACAGATTCTCTTTGATTTCCCAGCCTCAGCTGGAAAATCAGCAATTCTAATTTTAGCAATTAGAAGTTAGCAATTCTTCCCTGAAATGATGCTTTCTTCTTTAATGTGAATATACAAAGAAAAAGGAAAGCAGCCCCTTGGAATGGCCAAAAAGTTAAGCAGCACTCTTGGGAAAAGCCTCTGATCCTTCCTACAGGGAAATTGCTAACGAGGCAGTGCCAGCCTTCTCAGAGCTGGGTCAAGGACATGAGAGATGAGATACCAACAAGAATTTTAAGCTGTGCCAAGGGATGGTTGGGTTGAACATTAGGAAGCGCTTTTCCCCAGAAAGGCGTGTTAGAGATTGGAATGGGCTGCCCAGGGCAATGGTGGAGTCCCCGGTGTGGGAAGTGTCCAAGGAAAGCTTGGGCATCATGCTCGGTGCTCTGCTGGAGTTGCCATGAGGGGGATGGGTCTCCAAGGCCAATCGATTCCATGATTCTGTGACATCAGAGCCTCTGGGGGCAGTGCAGTGGAACCGTCCCCAGCCCGTTACCTTACCGTGCCCAGAGCACCAGCAGCAGTTGGTGTGGACAGACGGCCGGAGTGTGTGCTGAGGTGGCAGCTCAACCTACAGCAGCACCATGGCTGGCCATGGCTCCCAGTGGCTTCTGAGAATCTACCTGTTCCTGATGCTGGCCAGTCCGCTCAGCCCCTCCACCCAGCCTAAGGGGAACACGGGCAACATGCACCAGCTTCTCAAGGACATTAAGCAGCAGCAGGACGTGGCCTCTGAGACGACCCCTTTGCGAGTTGTGGTGGCTTCTTCTTTGGCCAGCTTCATCCTGGAGCTACTGCTGAAGGAAATTGTCCTCAAATGGTGCCTTGGCAGAAGGCCCCAGAGACGCCGGGAAGAGGTGAGGGAGGTGTGTCAGGCAGGTGGGATGGGTGCAGGGGCCAGGAGGAAACAAGGACCCAGCTGGTGTCAGGCAAGGCATGAGAGCCCTCATGGGGGAGAAAAGCTGGGCACATCCTGAGAGTCCTGGGCCTCTTGGGCAGCGCTCTGCCCAAGGCCCTGATGCAGAGGAGGTGTTTCAGGCCCAGGGAGGGAATCAAGCCCAGGGGCTGAGTCCCTGGGACATCAGGCTGAGCCAGACAGAGCCCTTCTTCCTGCAGCCTCTGCCCAGGACAGTCCAGGCAGGCCCGAGTGTCTCCCGGGGTGTCCAAAGGCATGCCAAGAGGGCTCAGTGCCATGCTCTCCCTGTGCTGTGTCTTGCAGGAGAAGAGCCAGAGCCCCTCGGTCTCTGCAGAGACATACTGCCTCAAGGAGCTGCTGCAGGTGCTGAGGGACAATCGTGCCCTGAAGCGTTCGTCCCTGCGCCACAGCTCTCTGCAGAGGCACAGGCAGAAGAGACCAGCAAAAGGCGGCCTTTGGAAGAGGAGGAGAGCTGCACTTCTCCTCTCAGCTCTGAACTCCCCAACTCCAGCTCACCTCTTAGCTCTCAGAGCAGCGCAAGAGGATGTGTGACATGTGCTCAGCCTGGGCACTTGTGACAACCCCCACCACAGATTTTAGTGAAGATCCTGTTTGTTAGCCATAGCTTCCCATAGCTTAAGTGTAGGTTCCCAACAATCTTTTCCCCTAGAAGATAAAGTTTTTCTTAGCATTCCAGTTTTAAGAAGTTGACAGTTTTTTAGGTATAAGGTTCTCCCCATGTACTCTTCTCACTGCCTCATTTTAGATTTTTTGAGTAGTAGTATTAGAATAGAGTTCGGCTTTTCTATATTATGCTGTGTTATTTTCTTGATATGCTGTCCTTTATTAAAATAAAGGTCTTTCATTGGAAGCAGTATCTTGCTGTTTTCTGAGGAATGCAAAATTTGATGGCTTACTCATTCCTAGTCTAATAGAACAAAAGACTACCAATCAGCTTTACAATTTCAAAAACTACTCCTTCAACTCTTACACATTGACTTTATTATTGGCAACGTTCTGGAGTGGTACCAAAGCAGAAAACAAGGAGGAAGATAATCAGCAGTTGACATCATCTACTAAACTACATTTTAAATTTAGTTTAAGGTCTCTGGGTGCAAGTTTGAGTCTGTAAATGGGGACATTCACACAGAGGCACTACCAGTTGGTAGTTTTGGCCTTTCCAGTGAGTTTCCTTTTTATTTTTTCTTTCACCAACTTAAGGAAAAATCAAACAAAAGTGACTTTTTAGGCAGAGACAAGAAATGGTCAGGTTTTAAGAAAGCATTTTATTCTGCCTGTATAATAACCTATTGGGGAAAATGTGAGTTTTTAGCAAAATGACACTGTGCTCTTGCAGTTGTTCTACCACTGTAATGGATAACAGGCAGATCTGTAAGACTCCTGTAGTTCATCCTATTCGAGGGTCATTGACCACTCATCACTGCAGGGATTACTGGGATGAATGACAGTGGAAAATGTGGAGGTAGCTGGATAAATAAATACTTGAAATTTCCTTAGCCAGAAAACAAACAAACAAACAAACAAAACAACCCTCAAAAAAAAAAAAAAGCTATAAAAAGAGTTATCTTCTGAATTAGGAGAATTTAACTGTTTTATGACTGCTTTTGGTTCATATTCTTATGTTAAATATTATAACTTCTATCTGAAATATTAATCATTATTATGATTTTCAGAAGTGAATTACAAAGTAATATACACCAATCTTCCCAAAATCTGATTTTAAGTGTTTGCAAGTTTAATCACTTAGGAAGAAAAAGGAACCCCACATGTCTCAGGATCAATAAAAAGTAACCAACAAAACTTGACAAAGTATATTAAATTGTCAATAAAGTCAGTAAATATTTTCCACTGAAGAGATAGATACCACCAGTTTATGAATTTTGCTAGTATAGATTTAGTGAAGAAAAAGTAAGTCTTTACTGCCAAATCAGTTATGAGGTGTTCTATTCTACTGCCAGTATGCTGTGGGTTTAAAGACTGTATTCTTCATACTCTCATCCACAAGGAATTCCACTTTAAAATTCAGTCTGGTTTTGAGTTTGACCAAACAAATGAAAAATCTCTATTAAAACACCGTGATGGTAGCAGGGTCAGTCTTTGAAATCAAAATCTAAGATTTCACAGTATATTCCTGATCAGATCTCCAGAGCTGAGTGTACATGGTTATTGTGGTGGCTTGGCCCTTGCTGGCAGCAAAACTTCCACCCAGACATTGGCTCATTCTCTCTGCTCAGGAGGAAAGGGAGAAAATAACAAAAGCAGGAACAAGAAAGCTGCCTCAGTATAAAGACAGGGAAGTCACTGATGAAACAGACTTAGCTTGGAAAATCTTATTTATCACCACTTAAAATGAATATTTAATTATATTAGTATTTGTTACTATCTAATAGTCAGAGACAGCCAACCTGACTCAAATCACTAAGCTACCCATCTTGTTTTGGTAGTGAAACTGGAGATCGACAAAAAAATATGACATTCCCCTGACATAAATGTCTTCACTCCAATTTTAATAAAACAATATGTATTTCTGTATTTGTTTAAGAAATAGCTAATGAAGAGTTATTTCTTTATTCTAAAAATTATTTTCTTAAAAGGAGCAATTTAGTTAATGCTCTTCTAATTTACAATAGACACTAAAGTACTCAAAGCAAGTTTCCTTTATACTGAAATTCTTCATTATTAGATTGGAAACTCCTCAAGACAGGGTCCTGTAATGTGGTACAAAGAGTGTTGTTAGGCAACAGAGACATTACTAAAGACTAACCATATTCCCATTGCATTTTGGAATGTATACATTTCTTCAGCACACATATCAGTGAGATTAAAGCTATTAATTAATGATAAATGATCTGAAAAAGATGGGAAGGTGGTAAAGTATACTGTTAATACAAAGTTACTGAGAGTAAAGATAGAATTGACTGAGGGAATGGGCTTACAGCCTCACAATGCTGAGTTCACAGGCAGGTGAAATTTACTGTAGATAACTGTAATGTAAACACAGAAAAGATTCCTAATCTTACCTATAAAATTATCTAGTGGATGTAGATGTTAACAATCAGAACACAGAGCCTGGGATCTATATATTTAATGCTGTGAAAACTGTTCAATGTTCAGCAGCACCACTTTCAACAGTGCTTAGTTTATCTGCTGTCTCACTTCCCCAGCAAAGCAAAACAAATGAGAGACAGGAATTACAAGGAAAGAAACCATTAATTGGACTGTGCTTCTGTCTTGAATACCGGGTGTGACTCCTGCTCTTCTCTGCTCCAAAAGCATGTAGTGGTGCTCAAAAAAAGAAAAAAAAACCGCCCAAACTTTTCAGCTTAGAAAATAAATGCAAGACTGTGGAAAGATATAAAATTGAAGAGACAAGGTGACTGGAGAGAAATGTTCATTGTTTCTATCAAAATAAGACTAATATCAATTAAGACAGATAGGAAACTTTAAAAAACCACATATTACACACTTGCATAGTCAAGTTGCATTGTATAAGGACCTTTCCTTGTACTACTATGCAGATGCTAAAAACCTGTGTGGACTTAAAAAAAAAAAAAATTTGTGGCAAATTTGTGGATTAAAAACCTACTGAGAACTGTCAAGAATAAGATACCACTTCTGATTCAGAAAGTGCTGAAACCACAGATGGTTGCATCCATAGTATCTGTGGGATCATGTATGTCCCATCTCTCTAAGTCTTCCTTAGGTAGTTCTCACTTCTCCACTGCTACAAATATATGCAAACGTGTTTTAATGAAGATTACACCAGCAAATTATTTTTGGAATGCAGTTATTTATAGTTGAATTCAAGGTAATTAGAAAAATGCATAAAAGCAAAGTATTTCTCAGCCTTAAAAGCATTTACAAGTATACTTGATTGTGGTCCAATTGATATCACTAACATGAATGCAAGAAAATGTAAGAATATAATCCCAAAGGAACTACACATTTTCCTTTTTCAAAACTTTTTAGAACCAATATGATAGCACAGAATCTTTGTTAAGCGTACCAAGTCAGAGGAGAATATTTTTTCTTTCTTTTGGAAAAAGAGTGTAGGGGTATTTCTAACAAAGGAAGATGTACTATGGTATAAAAATTCCACCAGATTGATCTGCCTTTGAAAAAATAAATCATTACTTATTTCCCTCCTGTGTACAGGAGTTACTGTATTTGCCACTGCATACTGCATTTTCTGTCAGGAATCACGCTTCATGATTTCTGTTCATGGCCAACTTTCAGGCCCCTGTCCTGCAGCAGCACTTCCTGCCACCCCACAGCTTCCACAAACCAGCTGCTACTCGGGGGCTGCTCGAAGGGAGGAAATCACAAGCAACAGCACCAAATAATTTCAAGAGTTGCTTGTTTCAATAAAAGAACCAAAAAGGGCAACCACTGACTTACCTGAACTGATTTTTAGACTAGTGTAAGTAAAGCAGTACAATATTATGTGGAAACGTGGCTCAAAGGACCTTTGTTCTAACTAACAAGGTAAACATGCACAATTATAATGAATTTCAGAAGTGCTTAGCAGTTACTTTTCCAGAAACAAACAAACAGAATGAATGAGCAAAGACATTATTCAAAATCCCATTAGCTGCCTATTTTCCCTTACAGCAGTCTAAACACTTCCAACGGTCCGTTCCAAAATTACTATTTTGATCCATTCCAAAGCTATTAGCTGTGCAAATAAACCTGGTCGTGCAATGCGGTCTAGTCTGTAACTTCGTTAACAGAGGGCGGGGAAAAAAAAAGAAAATAAAAATTAAAAAAAAGGTAGATAATTACTCTAATCCATACTTACTTTTCGAGTGCTTAAAAAAACCCAACAAAACACAACACAACAACAACAACAACAACCCCACAAAAAAAGGAATAAAAAGGTAAAAAGTGATGCTCCTCAGAGGGAAAACACTTCGATACTCTGCGTGTGCTTTACAGCCAGTAGGAGCAACTCTTCCGCGGCATCTCGAAGCTAAATGACAAGATAAAGCAGAGTTGCGCCAGTCCAGTGTTCCTGCCCCTCCATCGCTTCCCCACGAGTCCCTTGCTGCGGCCGCGGCGCCTGGCGGGGGCCGGCCCGAGCCCCTCACGCTGCCGCGGGGGGCGGCGGGGCAGACACAGACACACAGATTTATATTTTAAA
>VWYP01017676.1:475723-516756 GCA_013400435.1 Pycnonotus jocosus | reverse complement strand
GGGGCGGCCGCCCCCGCGGCGCTGCCCGGCAGCGCGGAGAGCCTGCGGAACGGATACGTGAAGAGCTGCGCGACCCCGCTGCGGCAGGACCCCCCGAAGAGCTTCCTCTCCTTGCTGCTCTTTCCTACCGCCTCCTCCTGCCGGGCTCGGCTCGCCCTGGGCGTCCTGGCCGCCGCCGTCCTCTCGCTCCTGGCCTTTCCCGGCCGGGGCAGCGCCCGGGACCAGCAGGACGGGAGCAGCTGGCGGAGCCCGCGGCCGCTGCACGCCTTGCTGTGCCTGACCCGCTGCCTCAGCCCCCTCTTCAGCATCGCCTGTGCCTTCTTCTTCCTCACCTGCTACCTGGTCGGCGGCCGGCGCGGGGAGCACGGCGGCGGCACGACCCGCTGGTGGCTCCTGGCGCTGCCCCTGTGCTGCTTCTCGGGGGACTTCGTGGCGCTGCAGTGGCTGCTGCCCGCGGAGGGGCACGAAGAGGAGCCGCAGATGTTCCTAGGAAGGCTCCTGACGGTGCTGGTGTCGGTGGCAGCGCTGACCCTGCCGCAGAGCTCCCTGAAGTTGCGCCGGAGCCTCCTCGTCGTGGTGTTCTGCAGCCTGGTGTGGCTGGTGTCGCTCAGCAGCCTCCAGGCGCTGCCCCCGGCGCTCGGCCCGCTGCTGGCCGGCACGGTCGGGGTGGCAGGCTGCCTCCTGGCACTCTGTGGCGGGGAGCACGGCATCTTCTCGGCGCAGAGCCGAGGAGCGCACCACCAGCATCACCGCCACCCACGGCTCCCCAGCGTGGAGGAAAAAGTGCCTGTGATCAGACCCAGGAGGAGATCGAGCTGCGTGTCCCTAGGGGAAACTTCGGTCAGCTACTACGGCAGCTGCAAAATGTTTAGGAGACCCTCGTTGCCTTGCATTTCCAGAGAGCAGGTAGGTTTCTCCGAAACTTGAAGGAGAAACTTTGGGAAGAATGAGCGCCACTTCATAGCTTTTCCTGACTGCTGTGTGTCTGTGCTGGATGTCTGCTCACTAACAAACTCCTGCTAGAGGAATGGAGGAAAATGTTAGTCCCTTAGCGGGTTTCTCAGCTCAGTTCTGCAGAGTCGATATAATCCTTTATTTCTGCGTGGGTGCTAAATCATAATAATGTATTTGCTGTAGGACAGCAGGCTCGCTCGCTTTTTATGCAATCTCAATTATTAAACAGCAGTTCTTATTGATTAGAGCAAAACCTCAAACCAATCAGCTTCAGCTATCAGTTACCTTGTTATTTTGTTTGTTTTCCGAAGCCCCCCACCTCCTCCGCGTCTGGCAGCCCTTCCGAGAGAAAGAAACCACAGCTTTCTAAGCTGCTCGGCACTTCTGGTCCTTCCCGCTTTCTATCGACAAAACCATTGCCAAGTGCTAAAGAAATACCAGGCGTTGAGGGTTATTATTTATCGAATGTTGGCGTTGTTTGAACGGCAGCTGTCCTTCTGCCCCGCAGATTACTGTCGTTTACTCCTCTCTCTCCCTCTCTCTCACCCCCTGCTCCTCGCTCCACCTAAGTTAACGTTAGTTTGGGGTTGATGGGTTTTAAGAAACTTCTTTTTTACTGAAGAGAGAGCTGTTCAGTAGGGGCTGGAGGGATGCCCGAAACGCTCAGTTTTCTTGAATGGAACTCTGTTGGTTTCTACCTCCCGGAAAACTTTTCAATGAGTCTTGTTTTTTGTAGCGTAAACCCCCGTGCGTGTGGGGGAGTTTGTTTTTATTTGGGCACTTGCACGTCAACTGCAGGAACATCGAGGTGTGTTGGAACTGGCCCGAGGCTGTTGCAAGTGGATTATCAGCCCGTTGTAGGAGGGAGAATGGGGGGAGTGTATTTAATAAACGTGCAAGTGAGTAGTTTCTGCTAAGTGATTGTTGCTGTAGAATCCCCCGTCTCTTACTGTTGTGGCTGAAACTCATCGGTGCCAAATGAAATTTTCTAATTTTTCCCTTGACATTTATGCTATAATGCAGGTCTTGTGATTGACTGAATTAGGTCTGAAGAAATACGAAGTGAATCTGAAACGGTGAAGTAGTTGTCGAGCATTTCCCCTCCTGAATTTGCACAATAGAATTAATACAGTAATTGTTTATAGTGATTAATACATTAATTGTTTCTGCATAAAAGGTTAAAATGCAAGTATCCTGGGACAGTCTTCAGAAATAACTCATTCAGTAAGTTGCAGATTATCTAATGCATACAATGAAAGAAGCATTAAAATATTTTACTAGCAGTTAAGATATGTAGGGACTAATATATAATAATTTACTTTCTCTGTTCCCTTCTGGATAGTAAATGTTCTCTTTTGCCGTCACGTTTGTCTGTAGCACAGAAATCTCAGAAAATGTGATTTCATTAACCTTTCTAGATCATAGAAGATGTTTGTTCATATGCGAGTTACTAAAAGCTTCCTTTGACGTTCGGCTCACTCCTTAAAGGCATGTGCATATTTCAAGTTAGGGCTTTCATTATTCTTCAAGTAACATCATAAATGTCAGCTATAACTAAATACGTAGAATTTATTGGCAATGCTTAAAACATACGTGTTCATAATAGAATGTAACTTTTTGGTAGACTTCCAGAATTTGATGTCTTTGTTATCACTAGATGTGAACAACAAAGAGATATGAAGTTCTTCATTTTCCTAATCATCTATTATGCTTTACAATAAATATTTATGCTTTGTTAAGCACAGTTTAAATGAGATTCACAGATACATATTCTCTGCTGTATTTTATATGCAATTTTACAAGGATAATGCAGGTTAAATCCTCTGATCTCCTATATGACTTGGAGAGAGATCAGACATTGCAGAGCTGATAAAACATCAATTGTCTGGGCAGGAGTAGGGAGAAGTAAGCCCATAATGTGTGACTTTATTTGAGTAAACAGTACAAAGTTTTTATATTGCTTCCTTGAAACTGAAGGAATGTGTATACTTAATGCTTTTCAGAAAGCATCTATTGTGTGGCTTTTCTTTAAGGGCTGATTACACGTTTTGCAAATCTTTATAAAGCAGTACAGTGGTTCTTTTCCAATATTAATATTTCAAGGAGTTTAATGAACATTGTTCGGAAGATGCTGCTGGTCCGTCATGAGAGAAACACTGATGAATGAAAGATAAGTTATTGTGATTCTATTAGGCATATATTGTGTCATTGCTACAAACCTTCTTCTATACAGAAGAAGTTTATGTCAAATATAGAATAGCAAGTCAGTAGGGTACCCCAAGGATCATCTGGTTCTACCTTTCTTGGCAAAATCACTGTCTAGACAAGTTGGCCCAGCATCCTGTCCAGCTAAATCCTAAACTCGTCCAATGTTGGGGAATCCATTACTTCACTGGGGAGATTATTCCAGTGGCTGATTGTTCTCATTTTTCCTTTTTTTTTTTTTTTTTAAGTCTCATTTTGTGTAGATTTTAGTTATTATTTGATGAAAATAGAGAATGTTAGTATTGACCTTAAATTTTTAGTAACATGTTGAAGTTATATGTGCTCTCTGTCTACTTAAGTATACAAGAAAATAATTCTATTTATTTGATTGGGTTTTTTTTTTTTTTCAGCCAGGAGTTCTAAGGGGTCTATGTGCATGGAGGGGGTGGGAACAGGATGGAATACTAACACATGGGGGAATGTGTAACCAGCAGCACATGCACACAGAAATTGGATGAAAATATAATTTTTTTTCTGGGGTACAAGTAGAAAGAGGCTGTTTAAGCATGATCCTGTAGAAACTTGCAGATTTGAGTAATCCTCATGACAAATAGTTAGATGGTGCTTTCTGGACTATAACAGGTGCAGGAACTATAAGGCTGGAAAGTTGATAAAATTAGATTATTCTTACCATTTATACAAGTATCTATATCTACTTTAGCCATCAAAGTATCTAAATCCATGCTGTGTGTGTTTCTTCTGTAGTACATATGTCCAGCAACATAGTTTGAGATAGGAGGAAAGAAATTTGAACAGATTATGTCTTTATGTTTTTATGTAATTATACTTAAATTCCAATATCAAAATATATTTGAGAGAATAGAGGGAAACAATATGACTAAAATTACAGCTTAAAATTTTGCAAAGGCAATGCCTTTTCTGAACTCTACTATATTAACACTTCTCCCAATAGAAATTGATATGATTTTAGCAGTTAACAGGCAGTTTGTATTCTTACTTCAATATTCATCTTGGGCCTAGAGAGGAATTGCAGTAAGACCAAGTATTGATGGGTATTTCAAATTTTGTGTAGGTCGTATTTTGACTGCATGTATCAATTGGATGCTAATCTGTTAGCTCTACGTATTACTACTGATATAAAAGGGTTTATCTTTATTGACTGTTACCTATTTAGCACTTAATTTTATAATTTTTTTTGTCTGAAAACCAAATCAGGAAATCTAAAAGGTGCTTGTCAGTATTGCAGATGTATATTGTAAACACTATGTCCTGAAAAATATGGTAGTAAGACTTTCTTTTTTTCTTTAACTTGATAGTGGATGTGTATATGAGAGCAAACAACTATGTGTAGGAAATCTTACATAGAGCTTCTCACAATCAAGAAAGAATATTCATATTTTTCCTTGAGTAAAGAATAGGCCTTCCTAATTAAATACACATGATACGTGCCCAAAACTGTCTGCAAACAAAGCCGACACACACTTTTTCTGGTTATCTGACTAGGTTCAAATACGTAGGAAAGCTGGGATATTTCATGGACGAAGACTGCTTTTGTGTTGCACTCTGTTAATTACTGGAAGAATTGTCTTGTGGTTAGAGTTGGATTGGCCACCACCTCTCCCCAGTTTCTGTTCCAAGCTATCGCGTACCTTTGATGTATTACCTTAGGAAAATCAGGACTTGATTTCAGGAGTCTGAAATATTTGTGTAACTTGAAATTGATGCAGTTCCTTATTTGCTCATGAAATTTACATCTGTGTCTGTTACCTATTTGTGAAACAAATTACACTTTGTCCTTAAGCTTTCAGGGTATAAACTTCCTAGTGCAGAAGCTGTCTGTTAATGTGTATTTTAGAGTGTCTTAAAATTGTTACACTCAGATACTGTTTGCAGCCCAGAAACAGGTGAACCTTTACCTGTGGAGTGCAGCCAGTAACAAAATATAATTCTTCCTGCGTGTTTGTCAAACCAGCTCTTTGCTATTTGAAGTTTCCACCTCACAATTCTGATGATTGTTATCACAGCTGTACCTGCGTGGGAAGATGTTTCTATTGTTCACCAAATCTTCCTGTTTCTGGGGTTTGTCTTACCGACAAAAAATCAAGGTAGCAGTGTGTGTTGAGCTGTGAATGGAATCAGTTCCAATGGGATGCAGCTGAGAATGAGGAATGTGCAAAGAGAAGGATTACATAGTGAAAGCAACAGACTTGGGAAACTGTTTCTGCAACCATGTTTTGGATGAGTAGGATTCTATTGTTTCTGTCTGGTTCTCTCTGACATTGACAAAATATTTTGGTGAAATGAGAGGGCTCTTGATAAAAGTTCTCTCTCTCTTTCTTTCTCTCTCTCTCTTTCTTTCTTTCTCTCTCTCTCTTTCTTTCTTTCTCTCTCTCTCTCTCTTTCTCTCTCGTAGGATTATACCACAAAGGAAGGTTGACTGAATCATGGTTTGCCCATAGAGGCGTCAGAGTTTAAGATGTTATCCTCTGGCAAAGTTTCACCTGTGACCACCAAGAATGACAAAAAAGGGTTTTAGGGAGATTGAGTGCACTTAAGAACTCTGTTAGCTAAATTTACCTTAAGCTGGTGTTTAGATATTCAGACTTGGTAGCAGTTTATATTCTGCATAAGTAAAAGCAGGCAAGAGTGTCTCTGAGCTGTCTCTGTAGCAAAGGAGGTTGACTGTTGCTTCAGGTGTGTTTTCTCGGAAAGAAAATATAAATGGAGAAAGGAAGGAGATCAAAGACCACTGCTGTGGAAATGCTGGAGAAATTTGTTGGAAGGTGAGGGAAGCATGTTACAGAGTACCAGTAGGAAAGAAATGAAAGAAACTGTGAGAGGCAGTTCCAACAACTGCATGATTGACTGTGTTGAAGAAAAATAGCAGAATAAATTGCATAAAGTACTAATATTCAGCTTGGACCAGGAAGATGTTTTAAATTTATGAAAGAAACTTGAAGAAATGAGAAACAAAAAGTGCTCAGGAGAGTCTCTAGAATGAAAAAGAGGGGGCAGCCTCCATACTGAGGTTTGTGAACAGTGTATTCTGGGAGGTTAAATATGAAAGGGAAGAGAATGGCAAAAAATTTGGTATATTTTCCTGAGAAAAAAACTCATCTTTTGACACAATGTATGTCTGTACGTGTATATGCCTGATAGTAGTATTCTGGTAATTGAACTTGAGCAGTGGAAGTGATTGTGGTATATTGGCCTTACAAGATCAAATCCCAGCAAATTTTATGAAAACCCAATGAGTGGGAAGTGAAGAAACCCTATGGAATATGGCCCAATGCAGGGCAAGTCTGCAGTGTGAGCTGAAGTCTCAGAATCCCCATGACAGTGTCTCATGTCACAAGTGAACACCAGAAGGATGCAAGTGGGGTGGGGAATCTGTCATAGCCTGGGCCCTATGTGACATTTGATTGGAAACTTACATTTCTGAAAAAAGCTTTTTAATTCCTGTTTTGCTTTTCTGATGCTTTAAAATGAAAACCTCATTCAGCCTTACCACCCTCAAAAGAAATTGCTGAACAAAGCCAAATACAACTATTAGATGATACCAATTGCTGAAGATGGAAAAGAATAAGTCTTGTACTTTTGTGCAAAGATTGGGGATTACAGACAGGGAAATTGGGGGATGTAGTCTGTTCTATTGTTGATGCAAAAAGTTCTGGAGGAAAACAGATGAGAAACTTGTGTCTGCCAAACAAGAAAAGAGAGGACAGACCACAGGAGGCTACATAGAATAT
Organism: Pycnonotus jocosus; assembly: GCA_013400435.1. Lineage (NCBI taxonomy): Eukaryota > Metazoa > Chordata > Aves > Passeriformes > Pycnonotidae > Pycnonotus > Pycnonotus jocosus. Next base: position 509,827 of record VWYP01017676.1, on the reverse strand, counting down.
TTTGCTGGAATCTCACTGATTTTTCCAGGATAAAACTATGTGGAGAGCAAGCTGAAAGAACAGTTGAAGATGAGAATAAAAGAGAGTGAGAGGAAATGTTGAATTTCAACATGTCCTTTCCCGTGGCTGAAAACAATGCTTAACAAGATGCAATGGCACTACAGAATAAGTTTTAATGGGGAAAAAAAAAAAAAAAGAGGGACTTTCCTGCAACTCAATAGCAGAAACGAAAATTTAAGGTTAAAGCTAGGGCTTGGATTGGTCAGGGCAGACTGTGCAAAGTCTGAGTGATTGTTACTGAGGCATAAAAAGGATCAATAACTAAGAATCCAGTGGCAGTAAAATTGTGCTACAGCCTTCAAAACAGACAGGAGCCATGGATGTTAATAAATGAGGGTTCACAGGGTAACAAGTAAACTGGCAGATGATGATATTTGGGGAAGGGAAGTGTTACCGATATTTGTGAAAGAAATAGGTCAGGGAACTCTGTGCATAAGGAAGACCAGTTAAGTGAATGGCCTTATTGATGAGTGTGGCAAAACAAACTGTTCTAGGAACTAGAAGGGCCATAACAAGGCATGACTGCTGAAACAAAATGTCAGCTTCCAGAGCAGTTTTGTATTTGAAAATGGATCATTCAGCTGTGGGGAAGGACACCATTCATATCAATATAGTCAGCTGGTGAGGAGTAAGTTTCGATGTGTTGGGCCATCCTCGCTTTTTCACACAGTGCTTTTGTATGTAGCACGTTCCTTTGAAACAAGTGCAAATTTATTGGGAGAGGGACAGATCAGGGCACAGATACCCAAGTTGGTTTTTTATATCCCTGTATTTGTTTGACAGTTCAATATTTATGGATAACAGTGCTGTTATGCAGAACATTTGTGACCACCAGTGTTCACGTCAGTTAGTACAGGGGTGTGTGGAAAAACCTGGCATATTTCCAATTCAATGACTGATCAAATGATAACATTGACAAGTTCTGTTACCCGGTATTGGGTTGCCAACCTTAATTTCCCTTTATGCAAACCCAAACACCTTCACAAAGTTGAAGGCATATTTGCAGCAAATGTTCCATTTGTTGTTTGTTTGATAAATAGAATATGAAAATGAATATGTTTTATGGAATATGAAAATGATATCTTCCCTCTATAATTTACTATTTTTAAGTTATTCAAGATATCATAGAGAGGGTACCACATGAGGCTGTATTTGAGTGCTTTGGATTTGGTTTTGAGAGATCTTCCCTCTTGTATGAGGAAAATCTCAGGCTTTTTGTGAGTTAGCATTACAGGTATGTTGGTTTAGCTGTATCCATGCTGATGGTGGTCACAGAAATAGGAATGGGGTTTAATTTGAGGTGTGTTCATCCTTTTTGCTCAAAGCAGGCAGTGCTGCTCCCCCACCCCAGAGGAACTGTACCTCTGATGCGCAAACAGAGGTACAGCGAGTCTGTGTCACATCTGCCTCTTAATATCTGCTCTCAGGATGGCTTTATCAGCAAAATTCATAATATAGAATGAACCTAAAGTGTGTGAAAGCTTGAGTTACCAAAGGAAAATTTCATCAGTTTTATTGGAATAACAGCTCAATTGTAACTCCCTGCGTGCACTATGGTATTAACATGTCTCTTTAACCTTCATTACTGGTCATGCTTCATTTGTTTTTGATTAATTGACACACTTTAACAAAATAGGAGCTAAATTAATGGGTAAAAAAGACATTCTTATACTAGGCTTAATGTCTGCATAACTTTTTTCCTACTGTGACTTAAAACTAAAGGCCTGTGTTTCCATTTCGGGTCTCCTTATTTTTCTTAATCAGTTACTACTGCATGTTCAATCACTATTTTTAAGGGGTTTGAATTTATTTATTTTTTCCTGCTAAGTATTGTTTTGTGATACCTGTTTGCCACTTCAGGAATTTAATTTTGTTCTTTCTACCTAGTAGATTCTCTTAAAAGAATTATAAATTTCTGAGTATTCTAAAGTTACTAATTTAGGAGTACAGTGTTTTTAAAGGAGTTTTTTCTAGTACCTTCTGGCTGTCCAGAAGAGTTTCCATCCTTTCACAGAAGTTGTTGGTACACCTCCTGTTTTTCAGCATTTGCTGACTGCTCCACAGTGACCCTGGGATACCTCATTATCTCCTATGTGAGGGCTGTGTGGTGGCCAAGGAACCTCACACCGTGTGTGCTCTACAGGCAGGGATGGCCTCTCAGCTGGGCTTGTACCTCTGAAAGTGAGCTGACTTTTGGTGAGCTTTCTCCGAGGCAGGCAGAGATCTCTGTATTCAAAGGATGTCGTTAGTAGTTAATAAAACCCAGTGTCATGTGTGGTTTAATGATGCTAACTTAAAAAAAAAAAAAGGAATGTGTGTTGAGAGAACTCACAAATGATTATTATGTTGATTACTGTTCACAGTGGCCTTCATTTTGTTTGATTTGCCACCTAGACAGTGTCATATGTAAATATATTCACAGGCTCTTCCATGCCTTCTCTTGCAATTCCATAGTTTCCTACATGTTCTTCCTGCCTTATTATGTAGTATGAAAGGAAATTTCAGTTAATTTAAACTGCATTTCTGTAGATACAAGCAGTTATGTTCCGATGTGTGAGTAGAAAGGGAGGGAAATTTGTGTTGACACCTGAAGGTGTGATTAGCAGGCTGAAAAAGTTTAGATCCTGCTGTGCCTGTGAAACACCATCTGCTCTGGCAGCGACTGCCCTGAAGGAATTGGCCCAGACTGGAAGCAGTAAAGGCACGCTAGCACAGTTTTCCTCTTGGCCAGGCAGATCTGCAAGAAGCAGACTTTATTTTGCTCAGAAAATGATGAATATTGGTCCAGGTTTTACTGTTTCCACTGAGATTGTCCATACAAAAGGGCACTGAGACACAGATGTAAATAAATCGTTAATGATGACGTGGTTATTCCTAACATGTTCGCATAGGATAGAGAAGTATATTTCATATCTTAACGAAAAAACACAAACAAGCTTGTCTTGTCCACCCTGCATGCATCCTCCTTCTGTCTTGGTTTCAGCTAACTGCATTTTTGGGGCAGCAGAGTGTCCTTTTGGGGATCCCTGGAACATGCTCACAAAGCAGATTTCAAATGAACCTTGCAGTGAGACAATTTCCATAGATTATTCACACAGATGTTTAGGCATCTTCTAGTTTCTTTGCTTGGTTGACTTTTTATTGTTGTTTAAATAGTAGAAAAGCTGTGGAATATTACTTAGGCTCTTTCTAATTATTAAAGAACTGTAATATTTCTGTCTGAAGTTAAAATTAGTTATTACTATGATGTAAATGACAGCTTTTTGCTGTTATGGCAAAGCGCGGTTTGAAAGTATTTTGATTATAAGTATCTGTTATCATTTAGTCAGTTGTAGAAAGCATTAATTAGATTTTTATCAGCATTTCTTGCTATTTTTTAATTCAGTACAGCAGAATAAAATGCCCTCATGATACAGAAAGTCTAATTTTTCTTTCTCTTTGGAGTCTCTGCTTGAACAAGTGGGATTGAGAAGGAAGAGTTTGAACAGCTTTTGTGTTAATGACCAGTCTTTTTTTTTTTTGTCACTTCTGTTACTTAATTTATTTTTCATAACTGGCAGCCTGTTCATTATATGCCAGAGAATTTCAGAGAAGTTAAAAAAGAATAAGTTTGCAAATGATTTTCTATGATGTCAAGATGAAAATAAGAAAATGGGAGTAGATGAGCAGAGGCAGATGTGATGCTGGCTGTTGCTGTAAGTGTGGTCTGTGTTTTCAAATCCTCTGAGGCAATGTCTGTCATATCAGAGACATCTGCAGAATGGTCTGATGAAAAAATCAGTACTTTATTCCATGTGTGATGGATAACAATTTTTTATGAAGAGCAAAAATCAAAACTGGATAAGAGACCCTAAGCTCCAGTCATGTTAAAATTGAGTAAAACTTGGTGCTTACATGTAAAATTTGCATAACTCATTATTAGGCATAACATTTCAGGACAAATTAAGTTAGAAACTGATATTACACCTGTAAATGCAAAGTAGATATCTTGTTTAGAAAAGTCTCTCACAACTTTAGAAAATATTTAAATTGTGTTTCGTGTAATAAAGAGATGCCATTTCAGGTAACTGCAAAAGTCAGCAGAGTCTCAATAATGGACTTCTAAAGGTATTTTTAGTCCTATGTAATTTGCCTTTTATGAGAGTAGTTGCTGTTAAAATCTCCTTTATAAAGATTTGTAAGTCTTCCATGCTTGCCTTAACACTTGTTCTAGTAGGAAGCTCCCTAGAGTCAGCAGAGCACTTAAGCTTTCAAGTGGAAAAGAACATGTGTTTTGCAGTGTTTAAGGATTGAGATTATAGTCCTTACTTGTTTAAAAATTCACAGAGCTTAATGTAATTTATAACTTTAACAAGTGTTAACAGTCTTGAATACATTCCTAGAGCTATGTTTCTTTCACCTGTCTGGTGATGGATAGGTTTGGTGTGCCTTTAGAAGCTACATTTTTATTTTTAATTACTTGTGCCTTGAAAGTACAAGAAAAATAATTTTCCAGGAGATTAACATTCAAAAGTAAATTGCTTATTTGCTTGTCTTTTTTTGAAATATAATTTTTCTTTCTTTGTCCTTGTCTTTACCTTTTCTTAATTTACAATAATTTGAACACCTCTTCCTACCAGTGTGTTCTTTCTTTATTATAAGACCAGTACTATAATTTGGTGCAAAATTGCAAGTGTCTGTTTCAGCAGAGATATGAAAGTGTTCTGATTCAAAATACTTTATTTACTCTTTAGAAACATAGGAATTCAGTTATTGTTTAAAAAATTATAGAACTTTTTGTAACATATAACTTTTAACAGAGAAAATGAAGTATTTATTTGTAGTTACAGCATTAAAATGTTTCTAGAATCTCTTACTTGTAACTGTCCATTATTGAAAAATTATACACAATTCAACTACGTTCAAGATGCTGCATACATTTCTTTTGTACAGTCATGCATACCTTCTCTTTTACCTTGATGCTATATTTTATTGTGAAGTTTTTTGTTCATTTTGCTCTTTAAGTCCTGCAGGTTAGATGCAAGGTGATCTGCTTCCTTCTTCGTCAGTGCAACTGCAAATTTGTTTGCCAGATCTGAGCTCTTAAGATGTGGGCTTTGGTGGCTGGGAACTTATTCTTTGCTGCCCAAAGGTATCTGCATGTATTTGGTAGTTTCAAAACTCAAAACAACCCCTTGTTTGTTTATTTCCTGGATGGAGGGGACAAAGGTTTTCTAGGTTGGTTTGGGGTTTGGTGTTTTTGAGTGCCTTTTTTTTTTTTTTTTTTTTAAGAAGACAAAACCTTTAGACACCTTGTTTATATTTTGCCTTGCTCTTTTTCATATTATAAGCAATTGAGAAGGGAGAAGTAAGAGTAGTATTGACTCAAGGGCTGCAGTTGTAGCAAGAGGAGCTGGCTGACTAATGATAATATGGAATGAGCTGTGCCTCAAAAAATAAATACTGAACATCTTCCTCCCTTCACTTCACCGTTATAAATGGAGATAAAGACTCAGGATTTGTGTTTCTCATTGTACTTTCCTGCAGTGTTTGAGAGCTACAGGAAAGCTCTGCCTGATCTATAAAGTACTGACAATGAATTTAGTTGAGGTGTTTCGTTCTCATTACAGCTTGGGTTGTAACAGAATCAGTAGGAGCAGAGGATTATTTTTTGTCATGATACCTTGAGCTTTATTTACCTCTATTAGGCTAGCACATTTAAGTGGATTTTCACAGAACTTTTCTTTCTTTTTTAAAGAAATTTTGAACTTTATGTCCAATATCTGAGTAATACTTTGGTTCAGCAAATCCATTAGATTCCCAGCTGTGTCCTAGGTCTGTCTTTTTCTTCCCATCAGCTCTGATTCACTCTCTGAAGTGTTCTGCAGTGGTACCCCTGCAGACTTCAGTAAGAAGGGTAAGCCAAGAAAAAACAGAACTAAAAATGACGGTGAGTTCCCTGCCTTGCTCTTGTCATGAGCATCGTTTGGGGTGTCACCTAGCTTGGTGACCAGAGCTGTATTTTTCTTCTTGTGTCCCAGAGTGTAGCACGACAGAAAGATGGAGAAAACTACACTACGATGGTGGATTCCATAGTCAGTGGATTGTTATAAGGCAGACAACAATTCTGAGGATTGTAAAAGTACTAAGTCAGTAGTATTTGCATAGATTTCCAACCCTTGTAGCGGCTTTTGTTCATATTTGTATATAACTATCTTTTAGTGCCCTCTGACAGAACTTGTATGTGGATGTTCTTCCACCTGGTTCTAATCTTCTCACCTAAAAACTCATTTTATCAAAGATATCCTTGGCAATCATTTTGTGTTTTAGTTTTGGAGAACTTGTCTGAACCTTGAATCCCATAGGCTAAAGCCATCATCCACTGCTGAATACTGTTAGGGTGGGAATCTTCTGTACTTTGCTAGCCTGTGCTGGTTTGCTTCCCTCCCCCATAGGGACATTAGGATTCCTCAACATGCCTTGTGCCATCCCAGGTTTTCTGCTTATCATTGCCTCCTCATCCCTGAAACTGCTTGATCTCATTCTGGAATTTCCATAATCACATACCAGACTACTTCCTTTATTTTTTTCCTGATCTGACTTTCCATTCAGTTGAGAAAAATTATCTATGGGTGAAGAAAACATTTATTTCTATTTTTCTTCTACCTTCCTGAAAGCTATGTGGGTGCTGTAGCACAGAGGAATAACATAAGAGGAATTCAGGTGAATGGGAAGAAGCTAAGAAGTGATGCAGAGAAAAATCTATAATAATAGAGTATAAAAGCCTCCTGATGAAAACATCTGTGTTTGGGGAAATACACCACTGAGATGCTAGCAAATAGTTAATTGCTAACTAAGCTGGAGCATTGATCAGGTTGTGTTAACTTTTTGGTTTCTTCTTTTTTACAGAAGTACAGGTGACAGTGCATAACTGCATATTCTCCTCAGGAGCTTTATTTCAGGCTGCTCCTTTCTCTGTACCCCTGGGCTTTTTAGCCTAAAACTTTTTATTTTATATTTTGGAATATTGTTACGTTGTGATACTAGATTAGAGCAGGAAGGCTCCCCAAGAAAAAGGAGAAACAGTGTCCTAGAATGAGAGTGCCAGTTAGTGGAAAATCAGGATGTTTTCGATCTCCTTGCAGAGCAGTTCTGGCGTGATGCAGACTGGCCCCTGAGTGAGTAAGCTCTGGGGAAAGGAATTCTGAAAAGTCCCTGCCATTGCCTCCTGCCTGCACCTTCACATTTTCGGTACCCAGTTCTCTTTGGTGGTCAGGAAGCTGCTGTGACAGGTTGTTCTGGCTGGCCGTCATCCATTTCAGAATGCTCGGGGGGGATTTCCCATTTGAAAGTGCACTGAGGAGATCACTCTGTGAAGGGGGAAGACTTTTTCACCAGTAAATTTCATGTGCATTTTTCCTCGGTGAAGATCTGCCCAGAATTTTTAACAACAACAAATAATTACTTCTATCTCACCTTTTTGCTTTCTTTGTGGCCCACAACTATTCCCATAGTACAGAAAAACAGTCGTGTTTTACACCGGATAAGCACTGATGTCAGCACAGAAAAGCTCTGTGCTGAAAATAGTTTGTTTCATGTTTATTCATGTCCTGAAATGACCAAATTCAAATTCACATATAAGAAGTAAACCGTAAAATAATCTATTTTTTGTGTGTTCAATATATTGCCGGAAAGGCCAGCATTTGGTCTTTTATATATATATATATTTTTTTTTTTTTTCTCCAGAATCTGCAGTTTCCCTGCACACTGATGAGATCCATGCTGTCTACATTTTTTTAGATCAAAATGGTATTTTAAAAAAATGCCTTGGTGCATATACTAGTTTTAATACATTTTAAAAATATATTTGCTACTTTAAACGAGCCTACAGCTACTTATGAGTCTACGTCTATTTGAATTGAATGAGAAGCAGTTTGATAGATAATACTGATATTTTTATTTAATTTACTTTTAGTATAAATCAGGAAAATTCTGTAGCTATAAAATTAAGATCAGAAATACATGTTACTCATTGTTTTATGTAAAGTCTGTAGGCGACTAAATTTTAAATTTAATTCGTGGCCGAAACTTTCAGTAGCACAAATAGAAATTACAAATTAAAAGATAATTTTAAAAAAAAGTTTTAATTTTAAATTGCTTTCTTTCTCATCTTTTCCTTCTCGATTAAAAATAGAAAAGGCAGCATAGACAGCTGCTGCCAAGTTGTGAGAAAATTCGAATGCCTGCTCAGAGCCTGGCTCTAAAAAGTTGGTTTGAGCTGAGCTGGGCTAAGTGGAAAGATGTAACTCAAGGGTTAAGCTGAGCGTTTCTCTGGCTGCTGAGTGAAACAGGATGCAGTGACTACATTGTCAGACTGCTGGTGTGAGTGCAAACAGATGAGGAAATGCTGGATCAGGCACTTCAGCAACTTGGGCTGTTACCGAGGAAACCGCTTGCGTCATACTTGCCAGCAATTAGCTTACAGTTCTTTTATTTTTGATAGTGTTGCAAGCTGAACTCGCCTGTTACAAAGGGAGAGACTGGCTCCATCTCAAGCCCTCTGCTTGTGACTGCGGCCACGGCGCTCAACAGAATTTGCGAAGCGCTGCTTGGGAAAATTTTTCAATTTCTTTAAACTTTCCATGCTGCTTCTGTGAAGAACGTTTTAGCTGTGCTTGGTTCTCAAAAATGTACAATTACATTTTTGTGATCTGTATGAAAATGACCTTCCCTAGTTGCCAAATTGAGTGCTCTACAAGTTTCACCAACATTTTGAACATCACCACCTTTTCCAGCAGTTTGTATGAAGTATTTTTGTGTGCTGCATGTTAAAACATAATTTTCAAAATCAATGTTACCTGAGGCTTAACCTCTAAAGCAAGGGATTTTTTTTCTAAATCCTTTTTTCCTTTGTTGATTAAAATTCAGTTATTTCCAGTGGTTACCTAGCTGCCAGTATAAACCAGCTAGTGTTGAAAGCAGTGTGTGTTTTATCTCAGAAAAATCATCATGTCTCCTGTATTTCACTTAAAATCTGTAAACAAATTTACACTAACTGGCTTAATATTGATGTGTATTGTTAGTATGGGTATTGCCTCATGGCTAGCTATGGCTAGGTGTTTTAGGAAAAAATCCTGCAGTGACCAACAGGTTAAACCAGAAATGTTTGTGGTTTTATTTTTCCGTGGATTTGTTACGTAGACAAACACACAAATAAACTTAGATTTTAACAAACTAGAATTATAGTACATAACTGAAGGCCAGAGTTGTTAAAACATCAAGGTTAATGCAGAATACACATGTTCCTCAGTTTGTGCAATGCTTAAAAAGTCAATATAATTTCAATGCTTGAATACATGGATTTTCAAATTATTTTTGAAGATTTTAATCCTTATTAAAAGCATAAAGGAAAAAAGACAACCAAACAAATCACCGAACCTTCCCAATTTCAAACCCTACTTTCCCCTCCCCTTCCCCCCCAAACCCTTGGATACAAGGCTTAGAAAGATTGAGTATCTTCATTTCTGCACACTTATGATAAATTGCCTTGGCTGTAAGAGTCTGGCAGCCCATATTCTTAGGGCATTTTTTGGCCTGCAGGCCAGTGTCATTTATGGTTAGCTGGTCACTGGGGTTGCATTCCAAATGGTGATCACTGTCTGTGTGGCCTGGGACCTTTGTAAAGGTTTCTCTCCAATTGTATTTTACTTAAATGAAAAAAGAAAAAAAAAAAGGAGAAGAAGAAAAAAAAGTATATGGAGATGGCTAAAACACCAGGGGTTTATTGACCATTAAAAAGGAAGAGCAGCAGGTTTTGCTGATATTTCAGAGTAGTTTGGCTGCCTTGCCCAGCCTCACTAAGACATTGCATGTGGCCACTGCTTGGTAAGAGCTGTATTTGGTCTGTGTTTGTATTGGCTCAGCTGCAAGATGTGAAGGTTTACTGTTGAAGTCAGTGGGTACTGGGACTTAAATCTGGGTGATCAATAAAGAGCTAGTTTAGATGTTAACAAAGCAATATGTGGAAATCACAATTTTGAATTTTGTCCTTAATTTTCTTTGCACCTTCAGTTCTGGACAGTAAAGTGGAGGCTATGGTGTCATCAGGTCCCTGTGGGGTTCGATTATGTCCTGTAATTCTGCCATTTTGTTTAGGGCAATTCCTGCAAGTTATGCAGTACATTAGTCACATTGGATATTTTGTTTTATCCTTGTTTACTATTTTAGCCCTGTAAGCCTTATCAGTTTTCCTTCAATGAAGGAAACGGGGGTTACGTGATCACATACTTACATCTCTGCATAACTTTTAATATTATTTAATTATCTGTATTTGATCTTCATTCTGGCACTTGTTAGCTATTTTCAAAGTGCTTTTATGAGCTGACAATACTCAGTTGTTGTTTTGTGGGTTCTCAGCCAGACTGTTTGGTATACATGCATGTTTCAAAAGATAAGTCTGTAATAACAGATGGAACTGGATGCTACTTGGCTATTTCATCTTACAGGCATTACAGTAAGAGACTGCATGTTTTTCAACAAAATCAGTGATGTTTTGTCCAATTCCTGGGAGAACATTTGGTTTATATCTGTCAGTGTCATGACAAGTCAACTTGTCTCATACTGTTTGTTCTGTAACAGAACCAGTCAAGTAGGTGGGTGCTATGAAAGAAAAGGGATTAAGGTCCCTACCATCTCCTTCTCATTGTGATTTTTACAAATCAGCAAAATGTTTTTGTGACTCTTATGAACTACTTTATAGAAAATTCCACGGAAAACAAGAAGAAAGTGACTGACGATCTTTTTTTTTTTTTTTTTTTTTTTTTTTTTTTTTTTTTTTTAAGCGTGTGAAGCTAAAATGGCCAGCAGTCAGATCACCTTGCATGGAAAGTTTTGTGCATCAGGAATGTTTCCATGCTTTCCTGAGCAGCACAAAGGGGTCTTTTCTTTGTTTTGTGTCCTCATCATACTCCTAAATGACAATTAGAATCCCTTAAATTGGCAGCCTTTTAAAAATTATTATTATTCCCATTGTCTAATTAGAATAACTTTCTTCCAGTTCTTTTTCTTTTCAAACTATCTTTGCTGGGAATGTTTTTTATTTCCATGTAATCATTAAGATCAACAGTGGAAATTATGTAGATATATTTCTGTTCTCCAGACCCTTTCTCCTGATATTCAAATCTTCCTCTTTCTTAGGAATAGGAAGTTTCTCTACATCTCCACCCTAGAACATCACAACTTCAGCCTGTGGTAAACCTGTCATTGGGCTTCTTTGTTTGTTTTGGATTTTCAGAGGGTAAAAGCTAGGGGGAATAACAGAGAGACATGCCATAGCCATCTCTGAATTTTCCTGGCATGTCACAAGTTTTCCTTTATTATTTTGTGATTTTCACAGTTTATTTATTTGCTGTGTCCAAGTAACTAACTTGTTCCCAGTTTCTTCAGTGTTAGGCTTCCTCCCAATGTGTTTGGTGTCCACACAGAATTTGAGTCCTTAACTAATCAATAGAATGTAACAGTGTGCTAAAATCCTGTGGAACAGAGAGCTAATTTCTCATTCTCATTGCTCTAGATTACAGTTGCAGATGATTTTTTTGTCTTCATATTCCACTACAGTTTCCTTCTGGGATGGTAATTTTATAAGCATTTTTGACTTAAAGTGTTTTCCTCTGTGTATTGTACCTATTTAGACGAAATGTTTTGTTAAGATGCATGCTGGAGGCCAAGACTTCAATGACTTTTAAAATCAAGTGATTCAGTGCTATCAATGACTTTTCTATACCTCCTTCCTTTCTTCCCACCCTCCTTTATTTATTTACTTTTTAACGATTGGAATGCTGACCTCTTGCATTTGTCTCTGCTATATTCTATTCCCCCCACCACGCCCCCCAATCTTCCTCATTGTTCCTTCACATACTAGTGGTTTTTTTCTTTAGGTTTTTTGGGGGGGGTTTTTTGCCTCTTTCTTTGCTCATCATCCCAGCAGTAGAACCAAGTAAAATGTGTGGTGCAGCAGCAGGTTTTGTTGGCTGGGAGGTACAATTGCAGTGCAAGTCTTGATTAAAATTAGGAGTTTTGAGTCAGAGCATAATTTTTTGTTGCTAAGAACTGTGTTCAATCTCAATTAGTTTTTTATATAGTCACAAAGAGTGAATTTTCTTTATATTGACCTTTAGACATAGAGTTTCTAATCTGAACACCTTTACTCAAGTCTTCCAATTCCCTGAATGCTTTATGGCACTAACACTGAGAGGAGGGGTCCTTTCCAGCCCTGTCTGCTCATTCCTGCCCTGGCACCATCCCCCATTGTGCTGACACAAGCATTCATGAGACTACACAGTGAACTAAATTGGGGAACTAATCTGTGTTAAAAGTAATCAGTAATCTTTTCTGGAGCTCCTTGCCACGTGTCTGTGTAAAGGCTTTTGCTGCAAAATGGGGGGAGTCACCCAGGGATGGGAATGAGCAGCAGAGGGAGGGCAGGGCTGCAGCTTTATTGTGGCCATGCCAAGTTGTGCTGATTTAAGAGAACTAATGGCACTGCCGTGTAAAGGATGGATGTGTTTAGAATTTCCCAATAAATCAGTCAAAAGAGCATCCCCTTGTGCCCAAAAGCCTCTGTATTTTTTTGCATGTCTTCAGTGAGCCAGATATTTTGTGTTGTCTGTTTGATGTAAAAGAAAAAAATGCTGCAGCATTGGATGGCTGAAATATGGCAAACAGGTATTTAAAATTAAACAGCTGCAGGCAAATGTGGTACCATGCTTGCAACATACAATGTTTTACACAAAGTTTTCACAAAGGCTTTGAATGGAAAGGTGCAATTTAGATATTTAAGTGAGACTTGTACATAAATGGGGCAAAGGGTTTGTTTGAAGAACAATTGAAGATCGTGTGGTCACAGACAGAATCACACTGCACTGATACCTCAGTACAGAATAAACTGGTAAAGGGCACACATGAATTAGGCTCTTCCAAACACCAGAATATTTGACACTCCTTTAAAACAGCGCTTTAATACTGTTCTGTTTATGTGAAAATTCTTCATACTTCTTGGAGCGAAATAAAACGAAAACTTTATAAAACTATAACAACATTTCTGTGAGTCACCTTCTGAGTCTTGGACTCTCATCAATTCATCATGCTTCCATCTACAGGACTAAATGTGTAATGTGGTAGTGAAGAAAAGCTATTACCTGGGAATGCAGAAGTGGAAATTCCACTCATACTGAGGCAGCAAGTGTCTGTCCCTCTTATGCTTCTATGTGATGATTTTTCTGACTTGTGTGGGTACCTGAAGTTCCAGATAAGTAAGTTGCTACAGTCAGGAAGCTTCTATCTAGCTCATTGTAGTAATCTTTCTTGGCTCTTAATTTTCACATTGCCAAAAGTTCACATATATGACAGCAAAAAATAGGAAAATATGATGAAAATGTCAGTTTCTTATTAATATTTCAAACCCAGGCTGAATATCATGGGACAAACAGGTCCTACGACTTTGTCCCTACCAGTTCCTTTGTTCCATCCAGTCTGCAATTTTCTGTAATGTGGAACTGGGCAATCCAATCATGTATTTGCTCACTGCTTTTAAAATAACTTCTAGTCCTTGGTATGTTAATTTTGTAGAGTTATCTGCTTATCTGTTCTGTCTGTCACCCCTTCAGTAGAATGACCAGTGTAAGATGCATTAAGCCACCAAGACAATTTTTTGCAGAAGGGATTGGGAGTGGAGATAGAAGCAGGAGCACCATGTGTCTCATTTCAGTTTTTGAGCAAATTCAGCTGGTGAGGAGTAGACAGAAATGACTTCAAGTATCTGTTTCTTTTGTAGACTTTTTGTGTTTTCTTCTACTGTCTGCTGAAGGTTTGTGATCAAAGAGAAAATTGTGTGAAAACATCTGTGGCCCTGCTGTTTGGAGTTGTTAGCTCTATTCCTTTATGAAATCTGAAATACTAAATCTTGCATTGTGTGACTAATGATGGGTTCCTAACACAAGGACCATTACGTATCACCTAATTATTATTATTATTATTATTATCTTTTAAAATAATGTTCAGGAAGATAAGGAGGAAATTTGCTCTTGATTAAGTTCACATTTTTTAAACCAAAACATTAACAAAAATGTTGATTACATAGATGAAGACAAAGATCAAACTCAAACCTGAGAGAACTGAGAGGGAAGTGAAAAATAAACTGGAGAAAAAGCTTTAATTACATAAAGAGGAAACTTTAGAAGCCTGAAGTTTGTAAGTAAAGCCTAAAGTGAAGCTGAAGTCACTCAATCATTTTTGATCTTCTGTATCATTTATTCTGAGCCAGAAGATGGAGTTGGAACACTTTAATTTTATAATGTCAAATAAGCAATTTTTAGGGCTTTATCTGTTTGGTAGTGATTGTACCTAGTAATGTGTTCTAGACAGTGTGGTGTGAAGTATGAAGGAGATGTGCAGGGTCCTCTGTCACCAGAATTCCCAGAATATCAGAGAATCATGGAATGGAAGATCTCATTCTGTCCCCTGCTGCCATGGGCAGGGACACCTTCCACTCAGGAGATGTCCATCCAGCCTGGCCTTGAACACTGCCAGGGATTCATTCTGTAAGGTCTTTAGTAAGTGTGGCTTGTTGGCACAAATACACTGAGGAGCTGAAATAGAGCAAAGATTTTTCAACTGAAAACATGATTAGAAATATTTTGTAGGAAATAGTTGAGAATGAATAGTCAAATTCATTGACTGAGGTAGTTTGGCAAGCACTTTGAAGACAGTGGCTCTTAGCAGTCATCCACTATAATGATGGTAAAGAGCTATAAATGACCCTATAATACCTCAAGAAAAGGGACATGGTGACTCCTCTTTGTGGTGGCCCTAAACCAGCTGTATGTAATGCTGCTAATGGTACAGTATTCTGTGAAATCTCAGGAAATGAGATGGGCATGGGTGGATGTTTTGTGCTGAATTCCATTCCACCAATAATCTTTCTGATAAATTAAATATTTAGAAAAGTAACCCACAAGACTTTAAATATTTTGCCAAATCTCCTTCTTGTGGCTGACAAACTGTCAAAAGTTGAATGCTCTGTGAATTTAGCCAATGTTTCCTGTAAATGCTCAGTGCCATCAGGGATAAAACCCCAGGCAATACCAGGCAATTCTAATCTGATTTCCCTGCTTTATTTTTTAAACCTCACTGTCTAGTGGCCTCCAGTCAAAAATCTGTCTTTCTTATATATTACGGGCTTGGTTCTCAATGCAAATGTCCTGTGTGCAGATTTTAATTAATTAATTAGTTTGGTTACAGCCATGTGTGAGATGAGAAAAAGTAAAGGTCACCCTTTTATCTATTGGTCAGAAACAAGCATCAAACAGAAGTGATTTCAGAATCTCTTAAGTGTTTGCTTTGGTATTTAATATATGGCTTGATTCATGATAAGATTACAGATTTTTGTTGCTTTGTTAAAATGCTAAAAAAAGCTACATAGATTTATATAATAATTTTTTATGTTTCATTATATAAAATAGAGTTTTAGTCTCTCTTTTCTTGGAACACTTGTAAAAGATTCTTATTTTGACAAAATGCTTAAAGACAGTACTTTCAAAAGACAATATTTTGTAGAAAATTTCATCTAAGTATTCAAAATGTTTCAAATTTCCAATTTGAAAATTAGGAATATCGACATGGTAATTAATACCATTCATTCTACAGCTTCTTGTAAGCTCTTTGTGCAGCTTTACTGCTTTTATTTGATGGAAGAATTGCTGCATTCTGGCGTGCTAGTTACTTGGTAATGATTGTTAGGACATTTACTTTGAAGCTTGAATTTAAAAAAAAACTCCTTATGCCCCAAAATCTAAAAATTTTATGAAAGGAAGAAAAAGAAAATGAGAATGTCCAGCATTCAGAGAAGATACCTGCTTTCCCCACCCTATTTTCCGATCTGTTTATTTAATGACTGAACCATTTTGATGACTAAATGTTGTAAAGTTCCCTGAATATTCGTCTCCTAACTTCAAGAGAGGAACACAAATTTTCATATTATTAAAATTGCCAATGTCAAAAATATAATCAAAATTTATTGAAATTAAATAACAGCTTTTGGTTTTTGATGTTTAAACCATACTGCTTAGTATTCTAACTAGTTTGATAACCGATGTGAACTGTACAGAATGTCTTTGTTCAAGCAGTTGTAATAATTTTTAATAACCATTTATACACACTGAAAAACTCAATTTTCTAGTTTGCAGAGTAGTAGCTCATTTTCTGTGGCCCGAGGCAATTAATTAAAACTGTTTCAGTGTGAAAGTGGGAGTCAACATTGTTTAAACATAGTAAAGTGACTCAGTCTTATGGTCTTAGTAAGTTTAAAGTTTCTACATCAGTGTTTTCAAGCACCAGTATAGATTTTTTTCATTGAAAAGAAATTAATTGATTCAGCATTCTTTTATAAGTAGCTTTTTCTAGTCTTAACCAACTTGTTTTTGTGAACTCTCAAGTTGAGTTTCCTCTGAACGTTTTTCACGATCGAAGCTTTAGTTCTGAACTTGCACTGATTCTTGAAATCATAGCCCTTTCAAGAAGCTAAAGCATAAATATATCCCTAAAGTTTATGATACGAGACAAAAAGTCTTGAAGAAATAATTTCCTGTTTCCTATTTTATTTTCCTGTTAAATTCTAATATAAGACATTGTCCTGTCAGGTCACAACAACCTCCTGCAGCACTACAGGCTGGGGGAGGAGTGGCTGGAAAAATGTCTGTCAGAAAAGGACCTGGAAGTGCTGGTTGACAGCGGCTGGACATGAGCCAGCTTGTGCCCAGGTGGCCAAGGCAGCCAATGGCACCCTGGCCTGCATCAGCAATACCATGGCCAGCAGGACCAGGGCAGGGATGGTCCCCTGTACTGGGCACTGGTGAGGCCACACCTCAAGTGCTGTGTCCAGTTCTGAGCCTCTCAGTTTAGGAAGGACATTGAGGTGCTGGAGCAGGTCCAAAGAAGGGTGAAAAAGGTGGTGAGGTGTCTGGAGCACAAGTCCTGTGAGGAGCAGCTGAGGCAGCTGGGAGTGTCTGGCCTGGAGAAAGGGAGGCTTAGGGGTGACCTTATCACTCTCTACATCTGCCTAAAAGGAGGTGGTCACAGGGCCTCAGGAGAGGTTTAGATTGGATATTAGGAAAAATATGGTCATGGAAGGAGTTGTAAAGCATTGGAACAGGCTGCCCAGGGGAGCAGTGTAGTTATCATCCCTGGAAGTGTTCAAAAAACATGTCGTTAGGGTACTTGAGGACATGGTTTAATGGTGAACGTGGTGGTAGTGCTAAACCTAGTTGGACTTGATGATCTTAAAGTTCTCTCCCAACCTTAAAAATTCTCTGATTCTATAATTGTATCTGGACTTGGTAAAGAATTTTTGTTCCCTTACCACAGATGTCTGTTTTCCAGGATGTCTCTGAAGCGGCTGTTCTGACCTTTTTGGATTCACTTCTCTAGGGTAATTTATTTGGGATATAACCCTCTATTTAATGAAGACCTTAATGTAAATGTAGACAGATTTGTATATCAGCACACAGTGTATGTATGCATGCATTGTAGTTTAATTCAAATACCTTTCTGTCATGCACTCATTCATAAAATGATAGAATAGTTTGGGTTGGAAAAGACCTTAATGTTCTAGTTCCACTCCCCTGCCATGGGCAGAGACACCTTCTACTGGACCAGGTTGTCCAGAGCCTCATAAAGAGTGGCCTTGAACACTTCTAAGCTTCTCTGGGCAACCTGTTCCAGTGCTTCATCGCTCTCACAATGAAGAATTTCTTCCGAATTTCTAATCTGAACCTGCCGTCTCTCAGTTTGAAGCCATTTTTCCCTGTCCTGTCACTACAGTGCCTGATGGGGTCCCTCCCTGGCTTTCCTGTAGGCCCCTTTCAGATACTGGAAGGTTGCTATGAAGTCTCCATGCAGCATTCTCTTCTCCAGGCTGAACAGCCTCAACTTTGTCAGCCTGGAATATTCATCCTTAGTATCTTTGAAATTGTTGCTTATTTCAGTGAAATTTGACAGAGGATAAACATTCAAGTCTAAGTTGCCAGGTAATTCAATCATGAGATAAAACTTCTAAGGATTTCGTCATTTGTGCTCCTCACAGAGGCACTTACCCTTTTTACTGAAAAAGTGTGCTTATTGTCATGATACTCATTGTTGAGATGTTTATTCAAATTTTGGGAAGATGCTCTTCTGTGTAGTGAAACATTACAGTGTATTTCCTGTGATGTTATAAGGACTTAATTTGTTGCTCCTCAGTCTTTACCAGTTATGGAAATGAGCTCTCTAGCAATGGCAGCACCAATATAAATGAAATGCTGACTTATTTGTTGGCTAATTTTTTGTGCTCTATGCCTCTGTTGCAGAGACTACAACTTTTTTTTTTTTTTTTTTTTTTTTTTTTTTTTTTTTTTTTTTTTTTTTTTTNTTTTTCTGGATAGAAATTGCAATGGCCATTCTTTGGAAGATGAACTTGAACAAGTTTTGATCTGGCATGAGGCCTGATTCACTGCTTCTGCTGGGATGTAAAAGAAAGTTGTCTCACTGCTATTTTTTTGTGTTGTACCTATTCAGAAATAAAAAGATTGATCACAGTCTATTCTTGTGGAGCCCTGAGTAGTAAAATGGACAGTAGATAAAAGGATGAAGCAAAGAAGCTTGCTTTTCAAGCAAAAAATGAGTTTTCTTAGAATTTCTTTTCACTAAATGACCAGAAAGCATGAAGGCCTATTAACATTGATTGCCACTCATTTTCCTTAGTCTTTTCTGATGCTCAGAGTTATTTTTGCCTCACTCTAAATAATGGAACTTATGTGTTTGTGAAGAAAGTTTCTCATTGGATCTCCAAGTTCACATTTTGCTTGCAGATAACATGGTTTTTATGTTTATAGTTTGTTACATTGCTCATAGGCATGTGTCATCTGTTTAGGCAGTGAGGTGATGTTTTTGTTTGTTTTAAAATTAACTAGCTAACATTTACAAGGAGGAGGGTGAAGAAGGGAAAAGACACTTACTTAAAACTTGGCTATTTCCAAGACCATTTATTAGAACAACAAAATTATTCCCCCAGTAAGGCTTACCTCTTTGTGGGTCACAAAGCTGTCATTGTGAGAGCATAATTCTGACTAGAATTCTGTGTAGTGTGTGCTTAGTGCACAGGCTGCATTTTTTGGTAACAGCTGGACATTTGTTTCTGACTCTTTCCTTCCTATCCCAAGTCACATAGAAAAGATTATCCAGGTGGCTTCTGAAAGTCTCTATTTGGTCTGTTTACCAGCAGTGGGACTTGGGAGAACAGAGTCTCCTGCTGCTGCTGTCCATGGAAGCATGGCTGAACTGTGCTGTAGCCCCTCAAAATTCTCAAAGTACAGCAGTTTGAACACCAAGTTGTTCCCTTCAGCACCTTGATTGGTTCCAGATACAGCAGCAGAGAAGCGATGCTTTGTTTTCCAAGGGTGATAGAAGACTGGCAACTCAGTTTTCGGCTGTCACGATAAGAAGTGTGATGGGAAGTAAATGCAGAATTCTGGAAAAGTTGATTTAGAGCCCAGGTACAGACATATAAATCAGAAAGCAAGCTGAGGCAATTTCAGAGCTCTATCTGAATCAATAAATAAGGCATTGCTGAATTTAGTAGAGCCATTTTTGTCTTCAGATCTGTCTGCTTCACTTCCAGATAAACTACTTAGACCTTTAGAAAGGGTTGAAATGTTTCAGTTTGGGATCATGTAGCCATTCTTGGCCCAAATTACCTCTGGGCTTTATCCAGAGACAATATTCTTTAGGGGTGCATTGAATCATCCCTAGATTGGAATCAGGGCTTTATCAACCCCTATGGTAGACAAAAAAATACTGAGATTAATAAAATCAGTCATTATATGCTTCAGATCAAGTTGGTTTTACTTGCTCCTTTTGCTTGTTTTGGTTTTAGAGAACTGATAAAACTCTTTGCATGCCAGGAACTAAGTATTTGAAAAGAGAGATTTGCCTGTTTACTGCCTTTTCTATAGTTTTTCCACTTTGCATATGGATGGTGGGATTTTTTGTGAGAGGGGAATGTTCCTGGTTTTAATCACTTCCATTTAATATATATTCCAGTTAGCCTTCCTAAATTTATGGTAATGATTATATCAGGCAGGTGTTATATTAGGTAGGTGTTCTCTTTCCATGCGGTTTTGTGTTTTTTGATTGGAGATGTGTGCAGCAAAAAACTGTGATAAATGCACACACAACCTCTCCGCTCTGAGTAAATAATTACAGTTCAGGGATTGAGAGGGACTGTTAAATGTGGGGTTTCGTATTGGATATGTGTCAAAAGACTATGAAAATAAGCAGTCTGGGTTTTGTAATATTGACTCAAATTATTCCCTGTTCTTCTCTGCAATGTCCTTTTTTTGGCCACTCGAGTTTTAGCTTCTTCCTTCATGTTTTCTCAGAGCCAGCAGGAGGAATGTGAGCACACAGGACACAGACTCCCTCTGTTATGGTGTCTAACATTACAGTGCATTCCTATTAGGCCCAGCTCTGATGAGAAAACTGCTTCATTTCCAGACTGGAGCTGGGGAGTGCTTACTAGAGGTATAATGCTTGTATCTAGCACTTTAAATGCCATTTTTGAAAATTGTATAGATTATGCAATTAATTTTTTTCTTATTCAATAGATTTCTGGAAATGGTTAGAAACTTTATAGAATGTTGTTATAGAATGGAAGGTATCAGGCAACTTAGAATTTGAGCTTTACTTGTAAATTACACTGGACTAATAAGTAAGCCTGTTCTTAGAGTTTCCACACACATTTTTTCAAAATAAAAATTCTGTAATTGTAAATTCAGGTTGTTTGGGAAGTTGTCTCAAGCAGATTTGCATCTGTGCAGTTTTATGTTGTTTATTCTTCAGGGTCTTCTGGATAATTTTTCTACTGAGTTATTTAAAATACAGCAGTTTTAAGTTCCTTAAGTACTAGATATCCTAAATAGTTGACTGCTTAGAAAATAGCGATGGAATGATTATTTCTATTGGTACAGGTTGTTTTGTGACGTCTTTTGGTTTTTTTGCAGTGGGAACAACAGGGCTTTGTCCCTGTAAACAGTTACACAATAAAGTTGTTACTGGATTTAAATTTTCGTTTACAGATTATACAGAAGTGAAAGAAGCTCAGAGCTTACATTCCAAACTGACAAAACTGACAAGTGCTTTTTTATTTTTTTCTGGGCAGAGTGAAAATTTTACCATTGAAAATATAAAAAACAAATCTATTGCTCTCGGTATTCACCAAAAGATATTTGGGCAGATACAA
Source organism: Pycnonotus jocosus (assembly GCA_013400435.1). Taxonomy (NCBI): domain Eukaryota; kingdom Metazoa; phylum Chordata; class Aves; order Passeriformes; family Pycnonotidae; genus Pycnonotus; species Pycnonotus jocosus. The sequence goes on along the minus strand of VWYP01017676.1, from coordinate 488,460 downwards.
ATGTCTTTGAAAGCCCCCTGAATTTTTCAAGAAGCTCTTTTGTAGTTTACATTTATACATTTGTATCTCTTTTCCCAGAGCTCTGGTGAGCCCTGCATACTTCATTCTTTTTCAATTGTAAACATAGTTTCGGTACTACCACTTTTGCACCAAACGCGGTTCCTAAGCGACTGCTGACGTCAGTTGGTGCAGCACAAGAAGGTTTGTGTGTTTATCTGCTGTGGGCAGACTCTTAGAAAAGACGAAAGTATGTAACTAGATTAGACCAAAGAGATTACTGCTTTAAATAAGCATACATACTGTTTGCAATGCCTTACTCCTTTTTTTGTTTTTTAATGTATTTTATTTTGATTAGCGGTTGTATCTTCTGTTGCATATGCCACAGTATCTCGTTGGCAGGGGATGATAAGGAGGGGTATATATTCTCTTTGCTATTGCTTTAAAGGGGCAGCTGCTTTGCTTCTTCTCTGCAGCACAGTTAGAATGAGAATTTAAAAGGAGCGTGTGTCATAGTGTGAAGCTTTCACATACCTGATCTCAAAGTTGGAAATAGAACTGTTAGAAATGAAAGCAGGCTTACAATTTCCAGTTTAAGTGAAACATATTTGCTTAGAAATTTTTGGCCAGAGTCTATACGTTTGGAAAAACTGGAATGATACTCTTGGAATATTTTACTGCATGCCTTTGTGTCAAATAGAGTTGGAGTGGAGCTGGCTGAAATACCTTTGCGAATTTTTTTTGTACTTGAATATACTTGCAGCACACCCACAATGGAGAGAAATTACCTGTAGCAAAAACTCTTTGTATGAAAATCTTTTTATTAAAGTAGTGGGACTGCAGTCATGGTAGGCCAAAAAGTGAAGCTTTTGTAGTAGTAGTATTGAATGGCACAATAGGGCAGGAAGAAAAACAAGAAGCATAGAATCTCCTCTTCAGGTTGAAGAATAGAAGCAGCAACTTTCAGAACCAAATAAAACCCAAGAACAAGTGCTCCAAATATACTTAAATCGGATTAAAATTTAAAAAGTGCCTGTGGGACATAGGAGGATATTAGCAAGCATAAAGGTGAAAAGATAAAAGCTGAATAAGGTCCAGTTTGAATGTGGCTGTGATGATGGTCTTGCCAGTCTTGAAGTCCCCATCCATCTTTTCTGTATCTTGTATTGTTATATTTTGCTATTCGCTCCTACCTTGAGGACCTCCATGGCTGGAGACTGCACAGCTTCTCTGGGCATTCTGCTTCACCTTGTCTGCCTGCTTGTGTGCCCTCAGAGTGAGACATTTTTTCCTTGCCTCTAGACTGAACTCCTTGTTTCAACACTGCCTCACATCTTCACACTCTGCACCACAGAGTACATCCTGGCTTTGTTGTTGTGATGACCTCTTGTTAGACACTGCAGGACTTTAGCCCCCAGAGCAAAAAATCCATTGCTTCTCCAACCTGGATGAGCCCAGCTCCCCCAGCCTCTCCTCACGGGGTAGGTTCTCCACTCCCTTTAACCACATTATTACTACGAGATATTTTTTCAGCTTTCAACAGGAAAGGTAGACTTAGGAAATGACATTTAATTCAGTAAACTGCTCTTAAACAAATGGTGAAGTTACTTGTGAGTTTTATTAGTATTAAAACATAAAAATAGCTCAGATTAAGAGTTCATTTATCTTAATATTCTGTCTCTAATCTCTGATCTTTGTCCAAGGTCAAGTTTAACATCTGTTCATAACAGTTAAATATCTTTTACATCCTTGGATTGAAGATGTCATATTAAACAGACTTTTGGGGCCAAAGGGTGTGTTAGAACATTTTCTGTCTGTCCAATGCATCTGCCTGCTACTGCAGTGTCTCTAGAAGCAGCACACCAAGGGAAAAATCAATAAAAACTATAATCACAAGTTGCTGCTTATCATCTTCCCGTCCATTGTAAGGGCTAATGTGCAATTAAGTGCATTAAAGGTCATAGGGGAAAAGAAAGTAGCTGTAATCAGAAGCCAATGGAAGGATAAAAATATGATCACATATGATACTCTTCTTTCTTTCCTCCCATACCACCTTCCTACACTCTTCCAACTTCCACCTGTTTTCAGCTCAGGGGACTTTCTGATGTGATTTAGTTATTTAGTTGTGAGTGCTGGTCAGTCTCCTTTTCAGTGTATGGACCTTTTCTCCTTTGTCCAGTTTTTCCTTGAACTTATTTGAACTCCTGGAATCCTTTGATAAAGCAGATTACTTCCTACCTGTTGGGGAAGAAATGTCTCTTTCTGGTTTGGACTGGCTTGTTCCTAGCCCATGCTACTGGCATCTGATTCTTGTGCTGTAAAAACGTGCTCTAATATGTTTAACTTTCTCCTGACCAATTCCTTGGGCAGAATTTGCAACAATTCACTGTAGCAATGTGCATGACATCTAGCAACTACAGTAACTGTTTGATTTAAAATTTTTTAAGTGCTTCAGAAACCCTCCTGATACAGCAAACTTTGTGACATTTTATATTCTGAATATATTGCAGTAATACACAGGTTTTCTGTTTCCTGAAGGTTGATAACTATTTGCCATTAGAATTTTTTTGGTCACAGGCTGATGCAACTCAAAGTTCTGCCCAATGATAGCAGATGTTCTTGTGGAAAACCCCTGGACACAAAAGAAGAGCAGGAAAATCCACCCACTGAGCTAAGATATCATGCTATTACATTGGTTTCCTTTTGCAGGGGAATGTTGTTTTGGTGTTGTGAGATCAATTGGAATTACCTCAACTGTCTTTACATAATTCCAGAAAAATGGTACACCTTGGACATAGTCTGGGGTTTTGTGAGTATTTGTTCTGCTCTTGTTCACAGCGAGCAAATTTATAACGATTTTATAAAGAAATGGATTATTCAAAAAGTTATTCTTTCATTGTCACTGAGTTCAAAAAGTACTCACAGCAGATCCCAAAATACAGGTCTACAGACAAAAAAGGTCACTTTTTCCTTCCTCATTTTTGATGACTTATGATCTTATAACATTCCAATTTCAAAATGTTGCTCTGGGATACTGCACAAAATAAATTTAAATTCTGTAACGATTTTTTTAAAATGAAGCTCTTAAATTGTTAAACGGTTTAGGCAGTTACTGCAACCTTTTCTTGAATTAAGGGTATAAAATAGTAAAATTAAATTTTCAAGAACACCTGTGACAACCATAATTATTTTAAATTGAGACAAAGCAACAGGCTTTTATTATATTTCTTAATTGCCGTACAGCCTATAACAACTATTCTGGTCTCAGGTTTCTTAGTTACCATCCTGTATGTTCTGTAACTGGGCTCCAATCCATAAACTGCTCTCTGTAGATTTATAATAGACAAACTGAGAAGTATTTGTCTCTAGATTTGCAAGAATACCCATGCTTTCTCTTCATAACTTTTTGATGACTTATTTTCTGGATTTTTTAAATAAGGAAATAAAATAATTTGGGAAGATGTGCATGTTAGATGAGATGCTGGAAATTATAAATAATCTCCCACTGATAACCGACTGTTAGTGAGATTATATTTTTGTTTGTACGAAGATTAGAAAAATATATATTTGATTTTTGATCCTGTAAATGTCTTCTTCCCAGATTTTATATGACTTTTGTATTTATTCCAGATAAAAAGTTGGGCAGTTATAAAGCTGTTGTCTTCAGAAAAACCTTGAAAGGTTAGGAGGCTTCAACAGCTACACCTTGGGTATGGTTAGCATGTGTTAGACAATTAACAGAAAGGTTGGCTAATAACGTGCATTTATAAAGTTACAAATCAAATATATTTGATTTGTAACTTCAGTACATAAGTCCTGAGGATTATTTTTGTCTCTATAGCCCAGAATATATATTTCTGTGAGGGACAGTTCACATATGGCTGCTAAAAGTAGGGAAAGATTTGTACCTAAGCTAGGTATGGCTGAAAGAATTAGTTTCAGCTCAGTATGTTAATGCCTAGTGTAGTCTTTGGAGGCAGGCTGGACATGTAGGCTTTATTTTGTGATTTCTTTTTGCTGTGTTCTTTTTTGGATCCATCTGTTTTCTGTGGTGTTTCTAGAGTGGATTCATAGCATATTTTCTGAAATATTAGTTATTCTGTCTCTGCTCTTGGTAGCTTTGCCTCGTTGCCTTATTCCAGAATCTGACTGTTCATCTTGGCCAAAAATTACTGGTTGTCCTATGTGTTGTATATCAGTTGTTCTTGAACAACTTGGGATGACCATTGGTTGTCATCCTGCTTTGGGTAACAGCAGTTGCAAAGAGAATTCCCTCCCTAGTGTTAAAGCTTAACTGCTCATTAACATTTGGAGTTGTAACCCTGGGAGAAATGAGGCTTGAAATGGAACTTATCACAAGGGAAATAAAATTGGCAACTACTCCAAGGTGAGAGGGGAATACAGGATAATGTTTATTCTTTCATAGAAAACATCTGCTATTGACACACTACGACTCTGTGACCCCCTTGAGGTTCCTTTCAACCAGAATTATCCTGGAAGACTGTACCTGTTGATGTGAAGTTTGATGTAGATACAGCTAACCAGTGCAGGTACTGCTGAGGGCATGTTTGCAGTAGCACATAATTCTTCTCAGGCTGTGAATCCTGGGAAAGGAGCTGAGCAAATATTTAAGTATTGAGTCAATGCTGAACTCCAGCCACTCTGTGGCTACTGAGCTAGTACTGCCTCAGCTTTTTAGCTTATAGTTCTCTAGTTTTCTAGCATGCTCCTTGCTAGCTTTATGAATGAACTGGAAACATCTCAGTCACCTTTGATGACTGCTCATAACTCTCCTGTCATTGTAGAAATAGGCCATATTTCATATACATATCCCATCTTTCTGTTCATGGGATTAAACTCGCAAAAAACCAGACTTAATGCTAAAACCAGGACCTGGAACAGTCTGTTAGCTGATTGTGTTAGTGTAAACTTATCAGCACATATTAAATCTGTGTTTCAGAAGGTGATGGGAACAGAATAAATGTTTAGTGTTCTAAAAGAGGCTTTTAAGATGCCTATAACATTTTCTTATTCTGTAGCAGAGCAGTCGTAGCAACTGTGTGTTCAAGTCACACTGTACCCTTAAATATCATTGAAACCTGAATACTTCTGATAATACAGCAGAAATTTCTAGTGGCTCTGATGTTTGCCTCAGCATTTTGATTAAATCTTATGAATTTTGGAGGAAAAAGTTTGTGTGCTTTAACTCTATGTTGCAATGCCCTCTGACTGCAGTATTAGTTGTCTTTAATGTCAATGACTAAATTCTTCAAAAATCAAACCTCTTGTGGATATTTTTAATTTAGTTCTCTTATCCCTATCCTGGTGTGAAACTTTTGCTGATTTTAGATGCTGCTGTTTAAGGTTGCTGAAGGAAGTCATGGTAGAATGAGCTCTGAAGTATGTTTTGCTGAACAGCATAGATCTGTGCCTTCCTTTAAATGTCCCATAGAAAACTATCAGACATTTTCACCTCTTAAACTGGAGAAAGAAGTGAGACCATGTGATTCTTGTCCCTCACTACAGAGCATGTAATATAGAATGAATAAACTGCACACATGCAGCTTTTCACAGAAACCACCCCTCTGGTCCCCCTGCTACCAAAACCTCCAAACCACCCAAACAAAGATCCTGGCTAGATGTCCCTCTCCTCCATCAGAAGGGAGTACTGACATCTCTTCTGAGACTTGGATTTTTTGAGGCTTGTTAATATCTTCATTATTATAAGGGTTAAAGAAGCTCTTTGATGGACTGGACCACTAAGAGATCATTACTAAACACTCTGTAACAGAAAAATATGCTTCTAAGTTCTGTAACATTGCATCAGTAGTACACTAGATTTATGTTATAGGATTTAAAAAGTTGGGTAGTGCCTTACACCAGGCTTTATTCAGAAAGTTAGGCATTAAGAAATAATACAATAGCATAGTTTGAGTCTGAACAAAATAAAGAACACTATTGCCATTTATTACAAGTTGGCTTTCATGTTGAATTAAGAACAGTGAAAAATCTCACAAGTCTAAAGAAAATCCAGATAGCTATAAATTTTTTGGAGGTTGAATGAATTGGAGGTAATAGCAATATTAATTTTAACTGAAGATTTTTCTCCCCTCAGAGGTCTTGCATTTGGTGGTACCTTAAAAATTCTAAAACTACCTGAATTAAACATATCTTTATGTAGATTGTGCAGATTTTGCATGAAGATGGGGTGCTTGGATGAAATGTTTAGGTAACATCAATGATTGTTTATTGGAGCAGCCAACCAGAAAAGGAAACACAACTGTTAACTTCTTCCTGAGGAATATATTTAGAATCTCCTTCAAAATAGCAATCAGACAACATTTCTGTAATAGCAATTGCAGTGTCAATAATCATTCAGAATTCATGTTGGAGCAGTGGAAGGCAAAATATCTGTTGCATCTGGGCTCAGAAAAACTTTTAAAATAAAAGGGGGAAGTAAATGAAGTAGAATCCCTGCAGGCAAAATCAGGACTGTTCCAAGACATCATACTGAAAACTTGAAGCAAATACATGCCATTTATCAGAACAAGATGTAAAGATATAAAGAAAAATGCCGTGATTAAAGAGGATGCTAAAAAGCTCATAGGAAAAAGTATTCTTAAAATAATTGTATTTAGAACAGGCAGAATAAATGTAATAGTTCAAGGCAGATCAAAAATAATCTAATGATCAACTTTAGAAAATATATTAAAAAATTATTAGTATTTGTACAAATGCATTAGAAGCTTGAAGCCTCCTAGAATGCCTATAGGACTAACAGGCTCTCAGGAACAAAAGGAACCATCCATACAAGATGAGGCCACAGCAGGTAAAGAAAATATTCTTTTCGAAGAAGTTCATTGTGGGAGAATCTGAAGAAAAATGCCTATGCTGGAAGTCTACAGGCAGTGTTTCAGAGGCTTTAAGTCAAATTTAAGTGTTGCAAAGTACATTTGCTAGCAGAGGAGCAGCAAACTCTCAAGGCCAGATTATGCATGCCCAAGGATCTCAAGACACTTGAGGGAAAAACCACCCAAACTGATGAATGTAATGTTCAACTTTTTACTTAAATTTGATTAGTTCCCTGTTGACTGCAAGTTGGCCAATGCAAGACATTTAATGAAAGTTTCCAAGAAAGCTCTAAGGAGCTGTTGGCCAATAATTACGACTTTCATAGCAGGCAGATTGGTAGAAATCATAACAAATGTTAAATGACTCACTTCAGAGAAAGATGTTTTGGGGAAGAGTCAACACTGCTTTTGTGAGCCTAGCATCAAACCAGCTTGTGAGAATTTTTTGCAAGTTTGTAGATAATGAAGATCCATTTGCTACAGTCTGCTTGGATTTCTGAAAGGTTGCACACCCTCCACTTTGTCACCTGAATTACCAGTTATCAGGAATTTGAGGAGCTGGAAGAATGTGGTTTGATTGGAATGCCAAAGACAGCGGCAGCTAGTGTGTGACAGCTAGAATTACAGGATGTACAGTAGGTACAGGAGTTGCTTTTACTTTATGTATTTTGTTAGTAGGAGTGCATGGAGCTCCTCTTGAGCAATTCTGAATACAATAATGTAAAGCTCATTTTTACAAAATACCATGGATCATGGAAATGTAAAACCTGGCCTGAACATGGGTGTATTTGAGTAAATGTTTGTATGGTTTGTTTTTTAGCTCTGCACATAGGAGATCACATTTGTTAGGTTAGATAAGGGATTCTGAAGTGAAGTCAAGCTTGTGTTAAGCCTGTCTAGCCAAAATTGATTCGTAAATTGATTTCTAAATTATAATCTAATTTGTCTTTGCCTCTCTTTTCCAAACTGAAAGCTACTAAATTGACACATAGACTAAACTTAGGTTTTTTCCTTCCTTGGTTTGAATATTGTCTCAAAATCCTCTCTTGTAGGGCAAGACTGGAAGTTGAAGACAAATGGCCTTTTTGGCAAGGATGTGTGGGGTGTTGTCTTTCTGAAATTCTGCTCTCAGTGTAGCTGTATCTTTAAAAATGGGTTTTTTTGCATATGCTCAACTTCCTTTTATCTTTGTGGCAGAGTACCTGGGGAGTTAATCAGCACGTGTATGATCTGATCTGCAGTGGACTTGGCCTGCAGTTTCTTCTCTGAGCTTGGGCTGTGCCCCAGAACTGAACAGGAGAACAGTTTCCTCTGTGCTTTGTCTCTCTCTTGCCTTGTCTTGCCTGATTTGATTGCAGTAGGGATAAGAATGGGATGTGGGTGTGGAGAAGAAAATAAGTCCAACGTTTTGGCAAGCAGAGGGGAAGAAGCTTGGATTGAAGGAGAGGAGGCTCAAATGGTGGTTTGAGCTTGAATGAGGGTGGGATAATTTTATGTCTGGAGTAATGAGATTGACATGCTAGACAAGGACGTTTTGGTGAGAAACTTGGGAAGTAAACATGGCTGGAGATACCCGAAGAATGAAACTGGAATAAGGAGGGAAGGGGTGGGTGTGGATTAATGCTGGATGGATGAGGCTGTAATCTTGTATTTGAGAGAACACGCTGGAATTTGAGCCTGTTGAGGAACATCAGGAACCTGGATGAGACCATCTCCCTCTGCTGCAAGAGCTCCTGAGAAAGGCTCTCGGTGCTCTCCAATACTCACCTGAAAAAGAAACCCTAACCCGACTTCTGCCATTCCCTGCTCCAATGGGACAGATCTGTTGGCTTGTCACTCCATCAGTGTGATGACAAATGGTGGAATGTGAGAGTTTTGGTATGCCTTGAGAATAATTAGGAAGTAACAACAAAAAAGTTAAAATGGGCTGTGTTTCTGGAAATAAAAGTGCCTATGATTTTGCCACTTCAAAATGTATAATTTCATACCCCTCTTCTGTCCCCCTTTTCCCTCCAAATCCTGAAATTTGTGGTACATCACAGTGAGCAATGAGAGATTTGTTTGATTTTGTTTTGTTTTCTCGCTGTAGTTCCCAGTTCTGTGACCACAAGTAAGTGTATGGAATTGAGTTGGAGATCAGATAAAAAAAGAAGAGATGGATTTAGGCTTAAGACAGTTAAACATTACATTGGGGAACTGAATTTTATTCTGACTTTGTCACCAAAGTTTCTTTGTGTGTGTGAGATTCTTGGCCTTTCACTAAAGTCTCATTATTCCCAAGTGGTTCCTAATTGCCTGTGTGTGTTTCAGTTTTGTTATTTGTTAGGTTTGTGTTTTGTGACTGGGGATCTGTTTTGCAGTAACAGGAACCATTCCTTGCTGTAACTGAAGTCCATCAATCCTACTTTGAGTGGCTGAAGTCTAAGTTGTGGTGAAAGAAACTGAACATTAAGTTAGGAATCCAAATTTAGCAAGATCATTTAATTTTTTGTTTTTATCTGAGGTGCTCATCAGTAAAGTACTGCAACATTTTGCAAGCATTTTGTTACTAATTTTGTATGAATGTGTGTGAATATTCAGGTGTTATCATGGGAGGCACTATCCCAAAGGCAGAGGAAGTGAAAACCAAAAATGGTTGAGCAGTTTTCAACTGTAGTCAGCAATTTCGGGGCTGTACCCTGAACAATAAAGCAGCAGAGTACTCTGCTCTTTCTGTGGGCCTGATCTGTTGTTTTTCAAGTGTGACAACTCACACTTTCTATAATCCTTGCTGGCAGACAAAATTTCTACCTCATTTGCCCATCTGCAAGTCCCTTAGAACTGAGTGTTTTGACACTGAGGATGTTTGTTTCTTTTCCTGTTTAGACACACACATTAGCATGATGTTTCCCAAACGTAATCACTGCATCAAACTCGAGGCTACCTTATGTGACTGAGAACTTCAGAGATACATTTTCTCCATGGAATTTTGACAAACGCTTTCCAGTTGCTGGAGTGAGTGATGATGAACTGCTCACACGCATCACCCAAAAGGAATGTGACAGCTCATTAATTGTCCTGCTGCAATAGAACAAGTTCTGTCAGTCATGAATCGAAATCTTCGTGAATAACACATCAGCACGTGGCAGTGGCACTGTGATTCTAAAACACTAACCGTAATATTTTCAGTGTCTAGAACAATGTGAGTGCTGCTTGTGTAGCACACAACTTTATTAAATGTACACATATATACGTATGTATGCGTTTATACAATCTAGATTATACTGTATAGGGGATTTTTATATATTTCAATTCAAATATTGATGTTTTAAGTGCAGCAAAGGATGTGATGCATTTAAGAAACCTGCATTTATGCTTTGCAGTTCTACCCGCAATGTTACCACACTAATAGCCCTCAAAACTCTTCCATTGCACAGGATTATCATAAAACCTTTCACTTTCCAGCAATCATTTTTGTCTTTTCCAGGTACAAACTGGATGTGTTCAGTGAAAACAAGTAGTGTTGGTAATTAGAGATATGCAATAAATTCTATAGTTGGTGAGACTTTAAGAGCTATGCCTTGTTTTGTTTCAGAGTTGAAAATATGGTGAGAGAGGGTAATTTTGTGGCTGTAAAAACCAGATGACAAAGAATCTTAGCCTGATACAGCATTGTTATGCTGATAACCAGTCTATTTCAATTGTCTTTCTCTCTTTGTCTTTAAAGTATTTATTACAATGCTTTCATCTGTCTTGGAGAAGATGTTGTTTTAAATATAATCATAAAAAACACATTAGGAAATTAATCCGCATCAGAGTTTGGAAGGTTTACAGTAAGGAACATATGAGGTCACACTAAAAGTGTGGAATAGAAAGAAATACTAAATTGTTTCCTTACTCTAAAATGGTCTAAGTTAACCTTTTATCCCATGATCGTGTAGCTGTGTGGGTGGGTGTGTTGCTATGGCTTGGCTGGTTTATGGTACATCAGCTGTTGTGCAGTAATTGCCCGTGGATTTGCTTTTATTTCCAGTGCAGTTAGACATTCTCTGTGTATAATCTCTGAGGGGTGATAACTTGAAGTATTTTGGTTTTTAAAGAGAGTGAGATGCTTCTGTTGGAGCACTTGTAAAGTAGCAGCTCGAGCCACACTAATTGTCTAAGGGTTGTGCCTGAGGGGCCCTAATGCTTAGGAAAATGTCCCAGAGAGCTGGGCGAGAGTCACCTCCATGCCACTGCAGCAATCCTTGTAATTTGAGTCAGGCAGTATCACCCTGCTCCTACCATTGGAGAAACCTGGTAATTCACATTTCCTAGAATTAAGAGGGATATATACTGGGAGTCTGGGATTCATACTGTTGCTTCAAAAGTTTGATTTAATTTTAGAGCTTTTATTACTTTATTGGTAACTTCCAAGTGTTTACTTTGCACTTTTACAATACTCCAAAAATTTAGACTACTGCTTGCACAGCATATATAAGAAAGTTAAATGGGTTGATTTAATTTATTACAACATTCATGTGAGGAATCTCAGCATTTCTCTTTGGTTTGATTAAAGGCTGAGTTAACAATTTCTATCTTCTTGATTTGATCCAATAGTTTCACAGTGTTACAGGTGACTGACAGTTTCACACAGATGAGAAAAGTCTCTTGAGATATGTATTTTTTTTTTTAAAGATTTCGTCATTTGACATATATTCTGAAGATTCAGGTTTAAACTGATGAAGTCCAATGAGTATCTAGTGGAAAAGCTGTCTCTACTTCTGTGGCAGGCAATTTCTGTAATTTATTCCACTGTCATCTTAGTTTTTTAAACTGTGAGAAACCATCTCACAGTTTTTCCTGCCTACATCAGTGCAAACTCTGCTCTTCAGAATGAGAGCTTGTGTCTGCTCACTGTGTAAGATGCTGATTTCTCAGCAGTTTGACTTCTTTTCCTTTCCTACCAGCCTGTAGCAATTTGGTTCAACATTTGCATGTTAATAATATCAGAAAAGTCAAATTTGCATCTTTCACCCCCAGTAATCATTTTGTATACAGACTGAGGATGCAGTAATGAACCAGTTCTGAGAGGGCAACTCATGAAAATAAATAGTCCCATTTTACAAGTATTTTGCCAAGGTCAGTGGGAGAGAGGAGCGGGGTCAGAAGTAACTCCTTAGTCACAATCACATCTGGAGCTGAAACAGACTCTTTCTTTGTCTGTAGAAATTTGGCTATGTCTTAGGGTTGCCAGAGTTTAGATGCTAAAATCTGGGACAGTGTCAAAGAACTACACTGTGCATACGTAGATTAACTGTGCATGGAAAATACTATTTATCTGCATAATAACCACTTTTTCTGGATGCCTTGACTCCTGTGTGTTTGGAAAAACAACAGTTACTTCAGAAATGCAGGAAAAGCCATATCATAAAGGCTTTTCATAAGCCCTTAGATTTGGCCACTAGAACATAACTTCTTAATTATACAGGACATCTGGCAATCCTATGAGGTTCAGTCTGCATTTTTCCTTCATCACAGAAGAAATATTAATGCAGCAGCAAAGGCATTCTTTGGATACAGTGATTATTGTTCAAGATAGCAGTACTGGCACTAGGTTTTGACCTCTAAACTTGTTTCAGCTTGGCAGGGGCTTTTGGTATTGTCCAAGTGCAGACTGGTGTCTTCTCAAAGGAAAAATATTTTTGTTTTCTCTTATCTGTCAATCTGTCCACTTAAGTAGCCTTTGCTATCATAATATTGTAAAAAGCAACTTAAAAGTTGTCTCTGAGTGGAAAAAAAAAGCCTGTCTGAAAATCCCAAACAGGGTAGTGCTTATGTGATTATTTTTGCACTTTCTCACTTTAATTCCAGATTTTAAGGAAGATGCTGGAAATTTAAGCTCTTCAGGGGAGAAGGCTGTATTGTACA
>VWYP01017676.1:421276-475685 GCA_013400435.1 Pycnonotus jocosus | reverse complement strand
AAAAAAAAAAAAGGCAAATCAAGACGACCATGAGTTTATATTATTGCCACAAAAGCCACCACAGTCAATGGGGCATAGTGGGTGGCACTTCATAGAAAGTATCTTCCAAACAAAATAGTCGTCTTTTAAAAACTTTCTCTTCTGTATGCAATGTGTCAGACTGATGGAGTGCATAAATTTTTTCTGTAATTGCTGACCAACCTTGTATTTTCACTGAGCAAATATTTTGTGTTTGCCAGTCGTTGTGCATACTCAGCCTGGAACGATGCCATAAAGAGGAATCACTGAACAAATGCTTGAGAAAGGAGATCATTGGCCCTTAGTTATCAGGTGCTGAATAATCCAAGCATTTTGTCCTCATGTTGTCATACCCCCTGAAACATTTCCACAGGTAGTGTGAGTATGGGACTTACTGCTTTCCAAATTCAGGGCCTTTTATGCTACATTTCAGCACAAAACCATGGTGCCGTGTAGGTTTGGGAAACTTGAAGTACTCTGAAATTCCTTAATGGCCGTGATGATGTCTGTCTGGAATGGCAGAGCTGTGGTAAAAGGTTTTAAATGAGTTTAGTTGTCTCTGCTGCAGCAGTGCTGTTACCTGAGCTGACTGAAGGAGGGAGGTGCCTTAGCATCCTCTGCCCAGTGCCTTAGCACTCTGCTGGGAAGCCCAGAGAGAGCATTAAGGCTCTTGAGTCATTTGATTTATGGTCTCTCATGCAGTTTATCAGAGTGGTGACTTGAAAATAGGCTGCATCCTTAGACCTTTCAAAGTTTCAAATGACACTGTTTGAATTCGTTGTTCACAGTAGTTGTGTATAAAATTATGACCACATAGTATTATCTTTGGTTTTATCAGAAGCTCTGACTGTTTTGAAGTAAGAAAGATTTTCAGGAGCTTTTTTGGGAAACATTTATTAGCCTGCTTCCAGAAAGGTTCATTCAAGGATGAGGAAACCATAGCGTGAACCACATAGTTCTCATAAATATAAGCCATCAAGTTATTTTCTAAATCCCTCCTATTTTAGATCAATGCCACAAAGGAAAAGGAATGGTGGCAGGAGGTATTGGAATTTTTTTAAAAAAATTAGGAAATTGATGATACAGAAATCAGTCTGTAGGATTTTTTTCTGTTTACTTTCATACCCCTGGAAATATCTACTGACTGTATTTGGTTTGTGTTTTGATAGTAAGGATTTATATACCCTCTTTTTTTTTTTTTGTTTCAAAATGTAATAACTAGTATAGAAAAGCAAACAAGGCAAAAAGCTCCTATTTAAGCATAATTAAGAAATCAACTTCTATCCCAATTCCAGGATTATTCAACATGCCTAGTTATGGATATACAAATTTTTATCTTTTCTTTCACAAAGTAATATGATGATGGGAAAAAAACATTAGAATTTTCTTGACATTTGAAAAATCTGATTGGTCTCATTTGAGGCCTCTAGACTTGTTGTGTGTCCATCACAGTGGTTGAGGTTGAAGAGGACCCTGGGGTTCTGTAGATTTTTAAAGGCCATCAGGTATTACACTGAAAAATTAACTGGTAAAATATATTCAACAGGTTTGTTGAAATGTGATAATGAAGCTTAAAACGTGTCATTGTAGAGTAAAGTTCACTTCTGATGTCACACTTTTGACCTTCCTGGGTTTGTAGCACTTTGATTTTCCTGCAAATGTCTTTGTCATTGTTTTAACTTCTTTAAACACACAAGTGCTTATGGTGGAGGAGGGGGAATAAAGAGATAAAAAATACAAATAAGAAAAAAGAGTTTGGTATTATTAGGAGTAAAATAATTAAGGAAATAATTCCTTAGGAATTTTATACATTTTAGTCTTATTGTTGTGTGGGAATTGTAACTTTTGTTTCACTTTGCAGGTTAAACTTGATCCTTGCTCAAATGGACTGCATTACAAAAACTGAAATCTTACTCTTTTTACAGATTACACAAACCACATTTATATTGCATAAAGATGCATTTTCTTTTCTTTGCTTATTATGCAAAATGATTATTTATAGGTTTAAACTTCCCATAAAATCAGGGGTATTGTGAAGTGGAATGGAAAATTTCACAACTGGTATAGCTGACTAGAGATGCTCATAAGGCCCTTGAAGCACTTGCGGGATGTTGGTGTGATGGCTCCTGGTTTTTAGAAGTGGTCAATCCTTGGCTTGTACCTCATGCCATGACTTCATTAAGTAAATGGCAGGCCCCAAATAGGCATTTCTGTCCTGTCAGCTTTATCCTCTCTATAAACAGCGAGGTAATAGGAAGCCTGTAGGAGCTTTTTCTAAAGCCAGTTATTAATTGGTTAAATGCTGTGTCATAAAAGTTTGGGGAGTTACTATCTACCTAAATATTTTTGTAAAGGTTTTGATTGTTTTTGTTTCACTCCTTAAAGGTGACAAACCCATTTGTAAGTGTTGACAGTGCACTTTGTGTTAACGCTTACAAAGCTAAATTTATGGTGGTGCAAGTGACAAAACTGTGCCAGGGCTGAGGTCAGAGATAAATATTGACCTTATCTGAGTCTGAGGGGCAACTGCATGGCCTCAGCATTTCTGTGTGATATGAGAATGGAGATTGTACAGTGGCAGGAGAGAGACACAGCTCCTTTGCATCCCTTCAGTGTTCTGGTTGCCTGGCACTTTTTCATGCCCTTCACAATTTTGTCATTCTAGATTCATACAACCGATAGATTTGAACTATTTCCTTTTTTATAAGCTAGTAGAGCAGAAAGAACAATTCCTTTGGAGGAAGAGGTATGTTTGTTCAGTAAATAGTATTGGGGGTATAATATGTATTTTAGCTCAGTTTCCAAAGGAAGTGAAGCTTATATGATTCTGCCTTGCAGGCAGAAAGGTGCAGGACAATGTCTGTGCTGTCTGTATTTACCTGTACATCTGTCCCCTCTTGCTTGCTAGCTTTAGAATGTGTTGCATCATTTAAAAAAAAGATAGAGGAGCAAATATTTTACTGATGATCCAGTTTCTTTAGGTTTTGGGATTGCATATATTAATAATTTCATGGCAAGCTCCTGTCTCTGCTCTACCAGACAGAGATTACTGTGGGAGAAAGACCTCACGAACCTCGTGCGTGCATGGCAATCTTAATTTCAATTCAATATTTTGGTGTATTGTTTTTGATTGTCCTCTTTTGCTCTTTTACCATGCAATATTTCATTACATGAATTTTGAGACATCAGTCTTGAATTTTTGATTCTTAATTTTCTCACTTGAAATGAGACCTTTCCAAGAGATTTGCTAAAATTACAAGGACCAGAGTTCTTTTCAATAAACCTTTAGCTATGTTGCAGGGGCCAGGTAATCAAGCATGAGTTTCCCTGTTGCCTTGTTATCATGAAGTGTCTAAAGGTGTGAAGTTCTTTATGGTTCTCTCTTCCTCCAGCTGCTCCCTGTCTATTCTGAAAGTGTCTTGTTGAACCGAGTAGCTTGGTTGAGTAAGCATGTGACTCTTACGTACCTCTTGGAAGATGTTTACAGTTTTGGAGCTAAAATTTGCCAAAATGATTTTGATCTTATGATTTCCAATGTTCTACTTTATTGAACATGAGGAATAATTTTTGATTTTTGCATAAGTATAAACAAATTGCTCTGTTTTACAAATAATTTATTTTGCAGGAGGGAGAGAGTAAATAAGAGAGATGGCTGGTTTAGGCATCTTCTCAGTTTGTCTACATTTGAAACTAATATACTTTATACTTTTTTGGGGGAAGTAATGTTGGGATAGGGCTTTTAACAGAGCTATGGTTGTATTCTTCATTTTAGACTATCTCCTTTTGTACTGATGGTTGCCAAGCAGTGGTAGTGTAATAATATTTTGACAAACAAGTATTCCTGCTATGTCAGGAAACAAAACAGAAAGCTGCTACCAAACAAGGCATATTTACATGTTTAATCACATTTCTGGTTTGATTTTTATATTGTGCATATGGATCAGTCTCTGTTCTTTTTAATAAACCTGGAGATAGTCTTGTAATACACAGCTCCTCCAGTTAATCTGACAAAACACAAAGTGTAGACTAATCCTTTTAGCTCTAACATAGCATGACATCTTCCTGATGAAGGCCCCCAGAGACTGAAACATGTGTAGACCTTAATTTTCCTGTATTTTGACAATTAGTGAAACTTGCTGTGAACAAAAGAGCATTGAAAAATTAATTGGATATGACACAACTGTCAAAACTTACTCAGATGTGCTCAGCTTGAATCTTGCTTTCTACCTGCCAAAAAAATAACCCTGGCTGCATTTCATTTTATGTCTGGAGAGGATTTCTTTATTAAATTTTAAATTATTATTTCTTTTTAAAAACAGAATATACAGAACTCAGACGGTGATATTTGAAAGAAGACAATAGAAATAATGTTCTAATTTGTTCATGTAATCGGGGTGAAATAATGTCACTTGTGTAAATCATTATTGACTCATTTTTCATGAATAAGTACCCTGTGTTTTTTGGATGAAAAGTAGCATTACGCGAGTCTTGAGGCTTAAGCAATTATTTAAGATATTTCCTGCAATTTAAATATTGGCATCTGCGTTGATATTTTTGAAGAAACTTCCTACGAAGGAAAGATCAGGTGGTGCTGGAGCATCCATACAGTGGAGTTGAATGCTGAGAGTTCCTTCAGGCTGTCCCGTGCTCTCTCAGCCCTGTTCTGAGCCCCAAGATTCAGAAATGCTTGCATAATTGGGAGCTGCTTTGTGACTTATTAATTGCTCTGTTGGGTGTACAGTTGCACGTGAGCCAGGTTGGCCACTTGCCCAGCTTGCATCATTGGCAGCTGTTGTGTTTGAGGCAGATGGCTTGTGAGAGAAGCACCCATGAATTAGGGCATTGCTACTTTTTTCAAACTATTCTGTGAGAGCAAACCTGATGAGATGACGTTTCAAAGTGGGTTTTGCACACCCTGCTAAATTTCTTTGAAAGTGTTGCCATAGCACACTTTTACAGTCATCTCTAATTTTTAAAAATAATTGTAGGATGATGCAGACACCACAATGTAAGCAGCATGAAAATGTTACATTATATTAAAAACCATTAGTGATGCTGTTTATATGAAAGAAGGTAGTGAAAAAAAGTTATATCAGAGAGAGGGAGAATAGCCTTTATATAATGACAGTGAGAGCATTTTAAAGGGCTGTAGCAAGAGAAGAAATGGAATAGCATACAATAGAAAGACTTCAATGGTCTACTCAAGTGTTTTAGACATTTGTGTAACATTTTTCTTCGAGACTTCATGCTCACAGGTAGAGTTTGAATAGCTAGAATCCTAGAAAACTGCTTCTAAAGAATAGTATGGGACTTGTGCAACTTCCTTCTAGTTAAGAATTCTGTTACTGTGCTTCTTCATCCATAGTTTGATTCCACAGATGTACACATACTACTACTTTGGAGACTGGAAAAATTCTTCCCCTAACAGGACCCATGAACACTCACACAAACCTTGCCTTTCTGTGTCTTCTCACTGGCATAAACCAATCTAATCCTAAAAGTTTAATCCTAGAATCACCATTTCTTAAAACTACACAGCATTTTTAAGCCTGAGTAACTTACTGCTTTTGCTGTCTGATTAATCTTTTGTTCTCATACTGTAACATCTGTTAAAACAAATTGCTTTTGGTCTTTTCTAGTTTGTGCCTAAAATGCTCATTTACACTTAACCATGCCTTAGAACCACTTTTATTATGGAGGCTGCTCCAGAGTTGGATGTCTGTGTACTCCTTTGCAATTAGGCTTGTGTTTGAGAAATGTGATACTTGATCTGGACTCATCCCCAGGAATTAAAGGATTTTTTGGGGAAACATCAGTTAATTCCTCCACCGAAGTCCTAAACTTTCATGCTGTGGTGGCAAGTTGGGAAGGTTTCCCAATCTACTTCAGGCTCAGTTAGGACCTGCTATAAATCAGGGGGAAATACATTCTGAGAAAGAATTGGTCTCTAACCAAATTTATCATGGAGAAAATAGTTTTTACTTCTTTCTTGAAGAAGCAATTCTCTTAAGTTGAGCTGTGTCAGAGCTTTTGATCTGTAATATTGGTCCAATCTGCCTTTGTACATGGACTGCTGTTAAATCTCTGCTTTACTGCCTTACTGTGAAGCAGCTGGGAGCAGTTCTGCTTACAAACTGCCCACAGAACCAAAGTCAGTCTGTCTTTGTCTTGATGTTATTTATAAATTGCTTTTTAGTTGTTAAAGCATTTAAATCGTTTAGCCTTTGTGGGTATGGCAGATGTTGATCCCTCAACCCCCTAGTATTTGTGATGGTCCTGAAATGCAAGATTTGTTTATTTTACTCTTGAGAGAAAAAGCTGAAATGTAACAATGATCTTCCTGCTCTGCTGAACTTGACATAGGACTCCTCTTTTTACCTGCAAAAGATACTCTAGGAAGTTGGAATCTGAGGAGAGATATAAACTCTCACTGTAATTGTTCAACACAGAATCAGTTTTTAAAATAACATTGATTTTTGGAGGATGAGTTTTCTGTGTTCCTATGTAATCTGGAGAGGTGAGGTGATTTAGTGCAATAATGCCACATATGACATAATCTAGAGCAACTATTTAAAGCATTCATTCACACATACTCTCTTTCAACTAAAATTAACTTCTGTGATAAGACCCAGACATTGTCATTAAAAATAAGTTCTAGAGTAAACCAGTTGATAGTTATGGGATGGCTGCAGAAATTACTCTGTTCTGCTCTGATTTGTGTAATTAAAGAATAAAATTAGTCCCTCTGGGCTTAATATTTCATAAGTGGTTGTGTATCCTGTTTTGTCATCTGCTGTTAAAGCTGCTGTGGCTGCTTTTCCTCAGTGTTAAAAGATACTTTCAACAATCAATGGCATAATTGAAGCACAAGGGAACAGAGGCAACTGCCAGCACAGTGCTCCGAAGGAAGTGTGTCCTCCCTGTTTGATTTAACCTGGAATTAGTAATGGGTCTTTGATGAGCATTTCTGACTGATAACTGCATAACAGAGAAGAGAGACAAGGCAGACCTTGTTGGAATCTGCAGCTTCCTCAGGAGGGCAAGCGCAGGAACAGGCACTGATCTTGTCTCTGTGGTGACAGGACCCAAGGGAATGGCATGAGAGTGTGCCAGGGCACATTTCAGTTGGATAGATGGGAAAGGTTTGGATTTCACCCAGAGGGTGGTTGGGCACTGGAGCAGCTCCCCAGGGCAGTGGTCACAGCACCAGCCTGACAGAGCTCAGAAGTGTTTGGACAATGCTCTCATGAGGGCACATGGTGTGACTCCTGGGGGTGTCCTGTGCAGGGCCAGGAGCTGGACACCATGACCTGAGTGAGCCCCTTCCAGTTTGAGGTGTTCTGTGATTCCATGGTTGCTGTCTTCTCTGACCAAGAAAGATCCACTGCACGTGTAGGGCTGGAAAGATTGAAATCTTAATGGCCTGATGTAAAGTAGGGGTTGAAATAAGGACAAAATCTAATGGGTTTTTATTGTAAAAATGTGAAAGCAGGAAAAAAAAAAGAATCAGCAAATGCAGTGGGTAATTTTCAGGTGAATTAGGTTTGGGTTTTGGTTTGTTTGTTTGTTTATTTTGTTTCTTTTTTTTTAATGAAGTCTGTCTTCCTTAAAATTTGAGAGATTTTTGGTTGTTTTGTGTTTTTGTTCCTTCCTCCCCACTGATCTTTGGGTCAAAAATCCTTTGTAGTATGCATGGCAATTATGTGATGTCTTGCTGATCTAATTGCCCTTATTGGCCAGCTGACTGTCCTTGGCAGAAACATACAAAAGAGCTAGGCAGTATAAAAAGGCAGATTGAAAAGAAAATATAAAAAGATAAGTAAAAGGAAAAAGGTACCATAGAATAAATAATTCTGTGTTTCCATATATTTCAGACAAGGTGTTGTCCATCTGTTTTCACATTTCTGAGTTTATGGCTGATTTTAACCTTTTGTCTGCAAAGTATCTTTATTTACAATGGCATCCATGGTGTATAAAAAAATATGTCAGTGATTTTTTTCTTTCTAATTTCATTAGCATAAATAGACTTTTTCTATATACAGTTTATTTCTCTCTTCTTTCTTATGGATCATGTGATCCTCAGCCATCATCATCAAAAAATAAGCACTTATGTAAATAGAGCAGATCATAGACCTTTGTATGACAATCTGAGAAGTCTGTAAAATACTTTTAAAACATTAAATAATCCTTTTGAGAGAAAATAGCAAGTTAAGGAATAGTAATTTAGGATCTCACAATAATATTTTCCTTTCTTATTTCTCCTTTGCCCTCCTTTTCTCCTTTTGCTGCTGCTCATCTAATTTCTTTCCAAGCACTAATAGTAAAATTATAAAATCAAATGCAGCTTCTGAAGGTCTCTAGAAGTGCTAATCTCCTCTAGAATTCTTACACATCTTTTCTGAATTTAGGCTCTTTTAAGCTGTTCAGTGGTGATGTTCAGAGATGTGTACCCTGTGCCTGTTACAGCAGTTATAGTTACAGTTGTGACAGTGCCTGTCATCTTTGGATTAGACTTGCAATTTCCTCTGATCTTCAAAAAGTAGGTTCTAATTGGATGTGTGATAACAAATTGATCAATGTGTTTGATTAGTCAGTACAAATGTAAGCAGGTTCTCAGCTCAATTGGCTTGCTGTCTGCACTTGGTTCAGTTTTGTGTTTAATATTTGGTGCTGCATTTTGTTACTTGAGATCTCTGCTGCTGCAAGTGCTGCTCTTCCCTCTACTTGTCTCTATTGAACCTTTGTGATTATTTCATTTGCCTGCCAGATGTTCACGTTTTGAAAGTGTAATGAAAAATGAAAGAGATGAGATGCATTGCATGAAAAAGCCAAAGTACTGTAGCTTACTTTTCCCATGCATTTTCTGAGCGTTATGCAAGATGATGTTTTAACGTTTCTTCATTTATTGTGCTAGTTTGCTGATGCTCTAGCATGACAGAGGTGATAATACTGTTAGTGCAATGATATGTTTTAAAGAGCTTTTATAATGTGATTAGATACTTTATATACCTTTTTCTGTAAAGTTTGTGTGTATATACGTTTGTACATATACAGATGTATATGCACATATGTGTATATAAAAATATAGACAGCCTGAAAAGGAATTTAATTGAGCTTTCCCAAGCTGTTTGATGTGTTTTGTATTAAAGTTTTGAAGAAGCCAAATGCTTAGTTATTGCTGGAGGAGGGCTAGATCATTAATGTCACTTATTCTGCAAAAGGAACAAATGGATTAAATAATATCTGAGCCATAATATAAACAAATCAGATGGATAATCAGGTTTATATATTTTATAAAAGTATATTTCTTTTAAAGTGAATGACTGGGTCATGTGGTACTCTCTGGGTGGAGTAGGAGACTGCTGCTACTGCTGCCCTTGGCAGCGTATTGGGTGGGGAGAAGGGAAGAATATTCCAAACTACAAGAGTGGAGGAAGAATGCTGTGACTATTAAGTCGAGAGGAGAATACTGAGAGGGAATCACATCAGTGCATACAAATATCTCCATGGTGGGCCAAGAGGATGGTGCCAGAGTCTTTTCAGTGGTGCCCAGGGACCAGACAAGGAGCAATGGCCATAAACTGAGACACAACAAGTTCCACCTCAAAATGAAGAACTTCACACTGAGGGTATCAGAGCGCTGGGAGAGCTGCCCAGGGAGATCATGGGGTCCCCCTCTCTGCAGACATTCAAACCCACCTGGATGTGTTCCTGTGTCACTGCTCCTGTGACCCTGCCTTGAGGGGGGTTGGACTGGATGACTTCTGTTCTGTGATTCTGTGAGATTTACAGAAAGAGGCAGGAGACCTCTCTCATTCAGACAGAAATGGATGAGAGGAGCAATTCTATAAGCAGGCCTCCTTAGGAAACTTCCCAAGGATATAAAGAACAGTAGAGTTTCATGCAACTAAGATTACTAAGATGGGCCCATTTCTAGAATTACTTTCTTTACATTAATGAGAGGTAATATCAAACTGGCCCACTCAGCCCAGGATTTTTATCTTTAGTAGTAGTCAGTAGTGACATTTCTTTCAGAAGTGTTTCTTTCCCTTCTGGAGTTCTCTGCCATATTTTGTCAAATCACAATTTGGGCTATCCTTAGCTAGAAGATACATCTGTGCTGTGGTGAGTACCAATGGATGATGAGTCTATATGAAGTTTTTTAATGTCTTAGTTGCATGTTTTCTGTAAAAAGCAGCAGCAATTACTGCAATAATTTATTTATGTAGTGTGTGAGAAATACCTCCTTAGGCTTGTTTTAAGCCTGCTGCCAGATGGTCTAATTACAAGGCCCCCATTCTAGTGCTTGTGAACAGCACAGACCAACCATTCCATGACACTGGTAACTATAGAGCATTGTAATAATCCCTGTTTTCCTCACGCTTGAGGGATCCCAGTCTCACAGTCTGTGCAGCTCCTCACAGTAGAAACTGCTCCATCCCTTTGATTTCTCTTGTTAGCCTGCCCTTTTTTATTTCTTCAATACTTCTGTCTCTCTGCAGCTCGGACTGTGGGTGTTGCTAAGATCTATGCAGTGACACTGTTTTGTCTGTATTGTTTGATGTTCCTTTTCTAATATTTCGTTTAGCATCTTTGAGAATTGCTGAAGCAATTGACTCCAAGATCTCTTTTCTGGTTGTTATTGCTGTAATATAAGCCCAGTTTCCTATATAAATAGTTAAAAATTAATTTTTATTCTCAGCATTTACTCATTAGTGCAGAATTTCAGCAATTTTTTTTTCTGTTTAATTACTATATTATGGCCTATTGCTGTTTTTTTGACAATCAACTCTATTTCTGAATATCCTCAGGAATTTTGTGTTGTCAATGCATATTGACACTTCAGACATCTTTCTCTTTCAATTAATTTTGAGAGGCCTGATTAGGATAGATTCCAGCTTGAATCTTTGCGTAAGTTCCTATTGGCTTCTTTTTTTTTTTTTTTTTTTTTTTTTTTTTTTTTTTTTTTTTTTTTTTTTTTTTTGTGAACATTCTACTCTCATTCTTTATTTTTTATGTTTTAACAATTGGCTAATCCTGAGGAGGGCTATTCCTTTTGTCCCATGAAAATGTGATTTCTTCAGGATCATTAAGGGGAGACCATATCAAAGTTGTTCGTTGTGTTTTGTTTGTGTTTGTTTTTAAATCAAAGCACACTGACTGGCTGGTCCACTTCTATTGGTGTGTGCAGTCTGTTTCAAAAAGCCCAGTAGATTTATTTGTATTAGTGTTGAAAACCCTACTGATTTTTGTCAATATTATATTTACATGGTGTAGCTATAAATTAATTTTGTAGAGTTCTGTCCCTATCTCATCCCCCAGTATTTTTCTAGTCGCATATTGCTGGGAACCTTGGCACCCTACTTTTTTTCTATGGTTAAAATTCTCGGTATTTTCCCTTTTTCTGCTTTAGAGAAAATAAATCAAAACATATGCTAGTTCTATGAGATGCTAGTCGAGGGATGAATTTGTTGATAAGAACATAGAATTAGTCACAGATGAGTGTAGGCTTCTTTTTTTTAGGTTCATCTTATTAGTAACTATTTTGAAAAAACAGTCTGAAAGAGGTTTCATAGCAAAGACATTAGACGCTGTTACAAAAAGGCTGAGAAATGAAAAAATTAGTGTTGTTCCCCAAGGAAAGTTCTTTGCATGCATTTATAAAATTTGATGGATTTATTGGGCATGCTACACTGCAACTTTATTGTAAGTAATACTTGTCCCAAATGGCAAATTATATTCTCACTGCCAATGTTGTTCTCTGTAGATGTTTATGTAACTTTCACTATTGTGATGATTTTGCTAAAAATGTCTTGCAGTTTAAAAGAAGATTCCAATGCTTTTCTGCTTGTATAGAAAAAACTGGCAAGCTATGCTTATTATCTGACAGTCACTGGAAGACACTTGACCCATCTTGACCTCTTTCTTTCATATTAGTTTCTCCATCTGAGTCATGCTACCAAAATGAAAGAAAAAATAAAAAAGATTTTGTGGAGTCTGGGTGTTTATAAGATGTTTATTCTTTTGGAGGGGAGTGGGAGGTTTGGGTAATGATTTTACTTGTCAAAATCATAAGTTAGATATGTTAATAGAAACAAAAGTTTGATTTTTTTTTTTAAAAAATTTAATTGAGAGGAGGTTGGGTTAGGATTTCACTCATCAAAATTGTGGGAAAACTTATAGAAACAAAACTAGGGAACAAGTCAGCATAGCTTTTTTTCCACAGTTCTTTGGTGCTAGGCTTTGATTCAATGGTATTTAGAAACCTTTGCAATAAGAATGCTCTAGGTAACTGTAACTTGTGCTCTACAAATAGGGTAGCAAAGTAGCTTAGAGAGTAAATCAAAACAATGGAATGGGAATAGGCTTTTGGATGCAAATTTCCACTACCTTTGTGTATAGTGGGTTGCACGGTTATGTCTTCAAGTGTGTGAGAGTCCTGTGGTAGTTGAAACAGCAGAATGGAACATAGTATATAAAAAGCCAGTGAAGAAAAGAACCTCTGATTTAGGAAATTATGACTGTGGGACAGAGATGATTTTTTTTTTCTGGAAGTGCACCTTTAGTTGCCACATTAGCAGAATGTGAAATTCAGTTTACACCTACATAAAGGGGATGTCTTTAAGGGGGATGTGCTACTAAACCTTACTAAATGCACAGTATTTCACAAGACTTCTGGAGTTTGAGGCTGGTTGGGATTCTTTTTCCCTCTTTTAGCTGAAATCTGAGCCCATTCAGCCCTCAATCTTTTCACAGAGAACTCTTTCACCAGATTACAAATGGTAACCACTATCATTTATAGTCTGACTGCATATTTTCTTTGATGAAGTGATCAAGAGGCAAGGTGCAATGATGTTTGTGGCCCTCCCAATACCGCTGGTGGCAATTCCTTTGTTCACTTTGCACATGCAAGATAAACAAGTATCTATTCAAGATTTATATTTTGGGCACAAAGTGGATCTTCCCGAGTCATTTTGTGTAAGTTAGTCATCACTTAATGCTACTACAACTGGGAAGGCATCATTGTTGTTTATTTTTCGTTTAGGACAGCATCACAATGTAACTGTGTGGGGAAAAAAAAATCTGCTTTCTTTCAAATCTGCTGTCATTTGATTCTTTTCTCAGCTGCTTACAAAGCTGCCAACTAAAGTACTACTTACCATGAATACATTAGAGAGAAGTAAATTGGCACTTTCTGTAGAATGCAGCAATTTGCATTCCCCTCTCTTTCTGAGAGTAATCTGTATTACATTCTTCAGAGTTACAATATTTTTCTCCCCCTAAGAGATATCATCTTGTATTTCCTGGCACTTCAACCAGAAACTTGTCCATTAAGATAATTTTTCTTAATACTGATTTAACTTTCATTAACGTATTTGCTCTTGCAATCAGTCTCATAATTATATTCTCATCTGTTTTTAAATTATTGCTTTTAAGTCTAGCTTGAGCAACTGAGAATGGAGTCAGTTCAGCCCCAGTGTATAACTTACAACCAAAGCACTGCAGCAATATTTGCTTTCCTTTATGACATAATATCTTCTTTGGCGTCTTGACCAGTTTCTTTCAGCTTACTTCTCTGACTTCAGTCCCTGGATTATTTCTTTTTGGGTCACCCCCAAGTCATTGAAAGAGAACAACACTCATTTGTGTAAAGCCCGTATCCTGTGGCAATTTTGTAAATAAAATCCCCTAAGATGGCAATTAACACAATCAAATGAGAAGTGCCGGGGTTCAGTAATTTAGAGGGTTTGTTGTGCTGAAGGTGCTGTGTCTCTGAAGTAGCCTGAGGGATATGAAAATGCAGCCTCATAGTCTGAAAAAAAATTTGCCTTGTGCCTGAAGTCAGCTGGAGAGCAACTCAAAGGTTTTGCAAAAACAATTGTTCAGTGGAGAACTGCATGAAAGTGCTGCTGGTTGTTTGCTTCCTCACTGCACAACAGATCCAGAATGAAAGAGAACTTTGCAAAATCTGCATTTAACTCGTGAAATGCCTTTGTGTGTGATGCTGGATCTGTCACAATGTTATGTTAGATCTGAGAAAGACAAAGGTGAAAAAGCCACTGACTTCTGTAATATACATGCAATATAAGTTGTAGTATATGACTTCTTGGGCTGTGTTGCTGTTTACTTAAGAATATCCTTATCTTGACATGGCTGCCATTGCTAAAGACAAGATACTGGACTAGATGATAATTCAGTCTAATTCATTTGATGTTAACTATTCTCAGATTCATGGTCATTTTCGACTAAGAGAGTTGTACAGTTTAATTTTATGCTTCTTGTTTTAGGGAGTGGGGAGAGAGGAAAATGTAAGTATTTTTATATGTATGTATGAGATTTTAAAGAGAAACTGTGAGAAACTCTGGGTGAAAAATTCAGTATCCCCCTTTTTCAGCTCAATTCTGAAAAAAAACACTTGTGTTCATATAGAATAGTTTCTCTTTGATGAAAAGAAAAAAAATCCGAGATTCATACCTGTATTTCAAGGTAATAGGTGGAAAAACACCAATTGATTGAAAAATATAAGCTGTAAGGAGGATAAATTGGTTCATCTCTAAGTGTTTTTAGTTACTGCATTAAGAATACATCAGCGTACAGTGAAATATTTCAGCGTAAGATTTTTGCACATCCTTCTGTTGAAGGAAGATAAAATGTAAGGTTGTTCCCTCTGTCTGTTCCAACATGATGCATTAACAGTGTGTCAACACAGCAGTAAAGGCTTTTACTATGTATAATTGTAAAATAATGCCAATAGGTAAATGGGAAAAGGATGTTTGGGGAGCAATTTCTAGATCTTGCTTTCTGCAAAATAAACACCACTTTAAAAAAAAAAAAAAAGGGCTTTGGGTTTTGGATGACAGTAAAAGTGGTGCAGAATGCCAGAACACCAAAGCAACTGCACCGGAGCAGAGCAGTAATCCACCTAGCACTATTGCTTTCCTTTGATGGTGATTAGAACCACATGCTCCAAAGGAAAATGCTTATAATGGGCAATTAAAGGATCTGCACATAGCAGGCTTTTTTTTCCCCCCTCTGCCCTCCCTCCCCCAGTTGCCATAAATTACTGGTTGGCCTTTACTCTGACGTGCAAGTCTGACAAAACCTAGAAGGAACAGGAAATGACCTAAGTGTGGTTTTAGACAGTTTTTTTTTCATTACCTACATAATAAGAAAAAAACCCTCTACTTTCTACCTTTTAGAACCTTTTCAAAACATTNAAATAAAACAGGCAATAAGAACTGAGAACTTTCTACAGCAAAGTAGACACTGTCCTGCTGATACTCCTGGGTACAAAAGCAGAAGTAGCATGTCTTTTTAAAAACAACCAAATGAAACAAACATGTAAAAAAAGAAACAAAACCCCAGCCAAACAAAAAAATATTTTTCTGCTTGCAGGGAGTAGTATTAGCTGTAAGAATAAGCTTGCTGAAGGCTTCTTTTAAACTTCAGCGTATGCTGGAGCATTTTTGCTCTGTTTTTGTATCTATGATGAGGGCAAAGTTACTGAAAATAGTAACTAAGCTTGTGAAAACTATAAAGAGACTTACTAAAGTTTACTTAGGTGCAGTTCTTGTCAAAGATTTGTATTTGCAGGGAAGATCAGGATACTGTGGAGTCTCCTGGAATCGTTATGGTGGTGAGACACCTGCATGATCCAGTGTTGTTCTTATGTGTCCAGCCAAATACATTGCAGGTACTATTTAGTGTATAGAAGAGTGGTAATTAAAGCAATTAAGAAGAAGCAAATCTCTTTTCATTGAAGGAAGATTTCTGGGCTTTTAAAAAAGCAAAAGTCATGTCTTTCATAAAAGAGTGCAGCAGAGTCAACAACGGAGTCGTTGGGTAGGGGATGTGACTGTTTCCGTCAGGATGTGTGTCCAAACCTCAGAACCATGAAAGTACACACAGCTTCTGTTCAAAGATTGTGGCTATCTGCAGACTTCACAACCCATTGGCCATTTTACAACCTTGGATAAATAAATTGTGGATAGAGTCAGGAAGTGATAAGTATTAGGGTTCCAAAAATACCCTAGTTTTTTTCCCCTCTTCCATTTATTTTCATGGGAAGGTTTAGGGAATGGAGAAATACCATCATGATTCTAATGCCCAGGGTATGGAACTGAGGGCTGTATTTTGTCTTGATCACAACAATCTGCTCAAGTGGCTGCTGTTTTGGCCTGCAAGATTTCACAACAGAACGTTGTCATTGTTATCTAAATAATACTGTCTCTACTTTGAGAGTCATTCTTTGGTTGCATCACCTTTAGTTCATACTGAATACAACTTAACTACTTAATAACATACTGTTTTTCAACATTTACCTTTTCTACAGAGAGGGAAAAGATCTCTAATAATAAATAAGATCCCTAAGCCTTCAAGGTTGCATACTGCTCTGGGTTTTTTTATTTTTTGTGTTATTAAATTACATGGATAAAAAATGGCAATTGATTTTAAGCTGCTACAAAAGACTGATCTAGAAATAAAAGCAATGGATCAATCTTGTTTGAAAGGCAGTCATGAAAAGACATGGGTATGTAACGCAACCTTTTTCATATTTTACAATAAATTTATTTCTCATCTAGTTGCAGAATTTGGCTTTTGAATGAGGTGATTTTTTGCAGTTGATTTCTGAATCAAGTTGCTGTGGTGTTGGTTTCATTGTTTAGTTAATTTGATGCTTGGTTGCTATGGAAATACTTATTTACAGAGCTAATTCCTAATGGTGTCAAACAGATGCTACTGGCAACTAGGAATCCTTTATATTTGATCAATGAAAGACTCAGTCAGAAGTAGAAACTCAATTTTGCCCTCATTTTTCTCCATTAAAATTTTGAAACATGGAATGGAATTGATGTTCTCAAATAGGACAAGTTTTCTTTTCTTTATGAGTGTTAAAGCACACTTTGAATCTCCTAAAAAGTATCATCAGTGAAACAAAATCTTATTTTAGGTTTAGGGAATCACATAGCAATGATAGAAATTTTAACGTTGTATGTGGCCTTAGACAGTGTGCACGTTTCACCTTGGGGAAATCAGAATAGTGTTGGTTATATTCAACTTTTAAAATTTATTTTTAGATTTCTAAAGTTCTGAAATGCTTTTGTAGCTGTGTATTTTAAGTCTCTGCACAAGCATTAGTATTGTTCTTACTTTAACTTTTCACAAACAATTCTGGAGTAACTAAGCTGATATGATTTTGTATTTTATAAGTTAAATTATTAAGAAAACATCACTGCACAGTTATCTAGTCAAATATATTTTGAGTTTAAGATCAAAATTTAAAAAAAAAGGTTTAAAAATGCTTAGTGTACTTTTATAGTGATTTCAGTGGTAATAATAGTATAGTAATTTTCAGCTTGACAGAAGTAAAATCCATAATCTTTTATCATGCTGAAGCCTTTGGAAGTTGAAAATACTCCTGAAACAAGCTTTTAGACCAATGGATTTGTGGTATTTGTATAAAGAAGATCTAAAAAGCCTCCACCCTTCTGAAAGACACATCCATTCCAGGCCCTGGAACCGCCGGGTGCACCGTGATAGGAAAGACCACCTTTTCTATGGAAAAGTAATTAAAAACAAAACAAAACCCCCTGAAGCCCTGCTGGTTTGCCCTGATTGTCTTCTCTCATTTCTCATCTGTTTTCAGTTTACTTAGACTATAAACTTCTCAGAGGAGAAGCAAGTAAGAAGCACTTACCGCCTATTATTTTGTGAAAAAACAGCATTGCTTGCCGCTGCTCTTGGAGCTAGAAACTGGTTTAGGGAAGTCATCTGTTACTGTTACCTTGTTATTTTTTTAATATGCTTCTAATATTGCTGACAGTGTGTGCTTTGCCAAAGTCCTTAAGCTTTGGTGATGGTTGATATCCTTGCATTCAAACAGCATGGGAACTCCTCTGAGGTAGGTGGAAATATGGTTTTTATTGTTTGAGAAAACATAGGCCTGATGCCTACTGTCAATTTTTCTGGATATATCCACTAAGTGACAGGTATTTAAGACCTCCTGAGATCTGACTGAAAGCCCATGGTGCTGAATAGAGTGTTCATTGTTCAGAACAGTAACTTTGGGGAGAATTTGTTGAGCTTTAACAACTTTTTTTAGCCTTTAAAAAAAACTTATTTACAGAGATGCAAATTCCTTCTCTTGAAGCTCTTAGTCTGTTTTGAGTGATGAGTTTCAGTTTGACCTGTGCTGGCTGATGATGGCCAAATTGGGAAAAGTCACTTGTACTTAAAGGGATTCTGTAAGCTGACTTGTCTTCTTTCAACCATGTTGAAATTTATTTCAGAGGCTAAATAGTTTCAATTATTATATTCAAAAGTAGTACAGACCCTGCCTGTTACAGAACAAGGCGTGGTGTATTTGTGGGTTTTTGTTTTGGTTAGGGTTTTTTTTCTATTTGAAGCTATTTTCTGTTGAAGCTGTCCTTCAAAGCCCTGATCAGCTTGTCAGGCAATGATATAAAGCCAGGAAAGAGTGTTCATGGCTCTCTGGATAAACTGCGATGACTCTGGGGCTGGAGTCAGGCTGATACGAGAGCTTCTCCTCCAAACTGACTGGTCATTTCCTGTACACATTTCTGGTGGCAGTGGCTATAGATTTGCCCCTGTCAGAAGTTCATCTGCAATGCCAGAGCCCACTGAAGTTTGGTTTTCAGAGGAGCTCCCAAACGTGCCGTTGCTGTGATGTTGCCACTGACGAGGGACACTCAAAGCTGAAGTGTGTGAGTTACTAAGCAGAGGTCTGAGTTGCAGCTTGGAACTTTTATGACTCAAGTCCATCCTAGATAAGGTGTTTCTTGATGGAGGAGGTGAGGGAAGAACGTTATGTGCAATGGATTACAAAATCTTAGTATTACAGAGTACAGATCTTTCTGCAACAAGTCTCATGGTTGCAAAATCAGAAATTGCTGAGGCTCTGCCTAAGACCTATTTTAAGGCCTCTTGGTCTCTTCACAGTAGGTCAAAATAAACGGTGTCTTTTCACTCCTGTTGTAAGATTAGTGGGACTCTGGGATTACTCTGTAACTTTTGTTGATGCACAGTAATGAAATTAAACTTTGACTGCTAAGCTCTCAGCAAAAAATAATGCCAGAAATGCTGCTTGTTTAACATTCCAGATTTAACTTGCAAGGCATGGAGTTAGGCTACTTAAACGAAGTCTGGTAGGTAGTGAGAGAAAGAGTAAAATTTTCTTAGTCCTAAGGAGAAAATTCTTCTTTAAACGGAGAAATAGAATTTATCAGCTGTTAACCTGTAAAATCGTCGCCTTCCTTGTCTTTCAAACCCTGGTAGTTCTGCAGAAGGTGTGTTAGGGAACATCCTGCTGCTTTCCGCTGCTTTCTCCCGAAAATGTTTTTGTGGAGGAGGCTTTCTGGATTTTGAGTGCCATCTTGTGGTGCGTTCTCAGCACCTAAGGAGAGGTAGCTCCCTGTCACTACGAACCTGCGGCGATTTGCTTAGTGTACAGATGTACCAAGTCGGATTTACCATGGAAAAATATTCATTGTTTAGAGACCTGCATTTTTTTTCCAGTCGTGCTTAGCAGCAGAGATTGCTACTTTGTACCTAAACTTCTCATCAGTTCACGTTAATTACTTTGATGTGTGGCAGGTGGAATGACCACTAAAATGTGACAGACTGTGGTAGCTTGCTGGCTGTGTTAATATACTGCCTTGTCTTCTCTCAGGAGATATGGCTTCTAATTAATGGTGATACATAATGAATTAAAGAAAAATCTGATAGCAAAGTACATGTAAACTGAAGCTCTATTAATTTCAAAACTATTTTAGTTTCTTTGCTGTAAAATTGGTATCAGTGGAGAAGCTTAAATCTTCTGGTTTGAATGACAACAGAAAATTTTCAGTGACAAATCCAAATTGTGAAATTTTTCATTTAAATAAAACTGCATAACGTGATGCTTTGCCATTTGAAGTACCAAACAATTATTTGCATTGACAGTAGATTGGAAGATTTTTCTGCCTTGTGTTTACTCGGTGAGCATGGGTCACAAGAACCTGTTTATTTACCGTAGCAGGGCTAAAACTGAAAGGAAGGTTTTGAACCTTTTTAGTCACAAAGATTGACACCCAAAATTATAGCTTATGTAAGCATGTGTACATGTACTTATGGCTTAAAGGATGAATAAAGAAGTTGCAGTAAATGATTTGGTTCAGAAATTTTCTGGAGTAAGCAAGATGTTTATTGGTTTGGGTTTTTTGTTTGTTTGTTAGTTAGTTAGTTTTGTTTGTTAGTTTCTTACTATTATTTTGAGCTCATTTGTAGCAAACAAGTAAAATTGGCTAACATACCACATATTTAAAAGAAAAATAAAATGCTCTAAAAGGGAAACCTCTTTTGTGTCCCCTAATGGAGGCTGCAAGATTACGAGCGAGCTGACGCAACCCTGTGGCCCATTAGTATCAAAGGTTACTAATACAACTAACAAAACCCATGTGGACAGCTGATCTCTGCTGCTGATTGAGGCAAAAGTTAATGAAGCAGATTAATGCAGTCTCTGTGTGCGAGGACAGAATGAAACCAAAAGATTTACTGATGTTCAATACAGTAAAGAAACATCAATGTAGAAAGAGGAGCTTCATTCGCAATGAAGAAAATTTAATAAAACAACTGAAACAAACAAATGAAAAAAACCAACCCCGTCTGACAAGATGTTGCTAAAACCAAATACATCATGGCAAAATGGGTATGGCCAGAGAATGTTGGTCATTATCTTAAAAAAAACAAAACAAAAAACATGGTAGCTAGGTTATTCACTTAAAAAGTCCCCCAAACTCTCAAATCCCTAAATTCTTAATTCTTGATTTTGATCTGCTTGCTTTACCCAGTATTACCCACTATGATTTTCTGATAGAGCACAACTTACTCCCAGTTCAAGCACATGCTTTGTGATAGATCTCCTCAGTTTTCCTAGCAAGTGTGTGTCATAACTATCGACTTTAAACACGATTTGTTGGCGTCTGTGTGAAGGTAACTGAAGAGAAAAAGGACCTTTAAGTGCCTCCCTTGCCTGGGCACTGCTGATGCATCCCCACCTGTGTTTCTTTTTTGACACTTTCTGCACCTTCCTCTGGACAAGAGCCAGACTGGAACATTGTGTTTTCTCCATGGAAGTGCTGTTAGTCCCAAAGGATCAAAAACATACTTAGTTCTCACCTGTAAAAATAAGTAGAAGAGCTTCTAGGATTGCAAAATATGAATTAACAAGTGGGGTATTGGCATGTTATTTGTGTTCTGTAGCTATGAAAAGGAGCGAAAAGCTATGTTTAATTTGTGAATACACATTTTTGCAAATGGATTAATTTATCAGAGAATAATTAGGATCTGTCAAGAAGTCATGAAGACTGAAAGCTTTTGAAACAGAACAGACATCTGAATTTCATTTCTTGTATGTTGTTTTCATTTTTTGTCAGTATAGAAGACAAATTAAGTGAGTGCTGTTGACGTACTTGAAGCTGATAGCATCTTCAGATTGTGTTGCTGACGTTCTTTTGTGGGTTTGGTGGGTTTAGTGAGGTTATTCAGAACATGAGGCTTTGTAGCCCTGTTCAAGCAAAGCCTCCTGCAGGGAAATGTTTTTTAAAGTACCATTTTTAACCTCTCTTTGGAAAGATTTTGGCCCCCTTTTAAAAGTACATGATTTAATGTAATGCTTTCTTCACTGTATTCACAAAAAATGCTTCTGTTTGAATGATTCTGGAAAGAAAAAATATTTTGGTGATTTTAGGTTAGATTTGCTTTTGTAGGTTGAGGTGAATAGGAGCAGGAAAGCACCATCACCACCAAATTTAATGTCCATGTTGAATGATTTATAAGCAATCAAAAAATACTGAAATAAGGCATATTATTCTGTCATCACGATATCTCAGTTGCATGCAATTTCTTTAAACTCTTCTTTAGGGCTCTTGCTGGGTAGCATTAACTGAGAATATGGCCCAAATTACATATGAAAAAATGGAGAAATATTTCTCATTGCATCATATAATCCAAATTTAAGCCATTGCTGTTTTTCAACATAAGCATATCACCTAATAATATTTCATTCATTTTTATTTAATCTTTACAGATGATACTTTGGGATTGGGATTTGAAGCAATGCTACAAGCCCTATTTCCAGGTCAGTATATTGTGAATTTAATTGAGTTTTTTTGTGAAATGTGATTGAGTACAGAGTTCAGAACTGTCAAATTGTTCAAAACTGTTCCAACTGTCAAATTTCAGTTCTTCTGTTGATGCTATATTTGCCTAATTTTTCCCTCTGTCTCTTATATTGTAGTAAGCTCTTCTTACTCCCATTCAGAGAATTATGAAAAATTAAAACTAATCACTTTTGTTTGGATAAATTTTTTATCATTTCTTTCAGTAGAATCAGGGTTAATAAAAATAAAAAGGTTGTGGAAATTGTACTTCTGTAAGGGACTCTAACTCTTTGACTGCCAAAGTTTGTTGATATTGTTGGAAGAGAAAGAACACTAAGTTTAATGCCGAGACAAAGTAATGGAAACAGAGATTAAAAAATTCCCAGCAGATTGCAAATAGAGGAAAATAAACTGAAAGCTAATGTTGAATTGTGAATTACTATTTATTGTGTGGCAAAAACCTGCAGACACTGCTGTCTGAATGTCTATATATATTTTCTTTGGAAGAAATTGTGTTGCATTGATTTTTAAAAATTTAGTTTTGAGACATTCGCAATGCGGAAGATACTTATTTAAAACAAAGAATGCTGTGTAGTGTTTTGACACGTTAATGGTTTGCAATGTTTCCATCTTTTCCAGAGCGCTGGCAGCGGGAATGGCGTTGATGTCTCAGTGCTGAGCGAGGCTCGGAACATGCTCACGGAGCTCCTGAGTGACCCGTGTCTGCCACCACACGTGATCTCCTCCCTTCGAAGCATTAACAGCCTCATTGGTGCTTTCTCAGGAGCATGCAGGCCAAAGGCCAGCCCCTTCACACCCTTCCCTGGTTTCTTCCCCTGCCCTGAAATAGAGGATCCTGCTGAAAAAGACCGGAAACTGCTCAAGGTCAAGTGGCTTTCATTTTCATTCACATGTGTGTTGCAGTTAAAAATAAAAATAGATAAAGGAAAATTCATCTAGAAAGAATGCTCCTGTATGCATAGCAGGTTCTGTACTGAGTACCTGTGGACAATGTCAAAAGGGAGCACCCGTGAAAACGGTGAAAATGAAATGGACATAGGTACTAAAACGAAAATTCAAGTGGTTGATGGGTAAATGGGTACAAGCACTGGTATGCACCCTGACCACATCATTCCTTAAAATAACAGCAAATATAAACTGAAGATGTTATAGCCTCATGATATGGGACAAACAGAGCTGATCTTGATTCTTCCATATTCTTTATCTAACCATTACTGTCAATGTGGCTTTTTCATTGACCTTTTCTTCCCCAAGAAATTTACTCTTGTGGACAGCAAACCAGACATCATCCAGAAGTAAATCATCTACATAAAAGGAAAAATATCCCTTCTTTTTCTTCAGCAAATCATGTTTTGAGACCAGTGTAAAATCTACTGTCACTTCTCCATTACTTGGGGTTAATAGGTGAAAGCAAGAGTGTAGGTACTATAAGAAATAGTAAGGAATGTGGTGGAAAAAAAATTACAATATAGAAACTCATCTGCAGAGCACCAGAGCTAAAAATTCCAGCCCAGTATTGACAGTTTGAGGGTGTTTATTGTGGAGGCTGCTCTGGAACATGCGCTGTAGTTGTTTACACTTCCAGGAAGTGGGCAGCCTGGCCCAAACTGATCATCTTGTTGGCTTGGTATTTTGGAACCTGATTCAGCCGGTGAAAAGTTTGTTGGGAGCCATATTTTTTTGGGAAAAACTCAGTGTCTATGGGTTACTCTGTGAAAGATCCTGCAGAACCACTGCAGTATGAAATTCCTTGTAATGTCACATGGTTACCTGCAGGAATCAGTTGGGCAGGGATTGCAGTCATTCAGCATGTTTTTCTTTGTGGATTTCTTTAAAAGCTGCTAAGGATTGGCATACCTTTTGATTTTTAAAATTCCTTAATAGCTAGTCAAAATAGCATGAAATGAAAAATACTCATTGCTGGAGACCATTATAAAGAGTATGTGAGATTGAAATATTATGTTTTTTTACAGCTTTTTCTCCTTCCTAAAAGTAACTTTTTCCTGAAATTTTGGGGGTTTCTATTTAGAAATTTGTCTCATGCTTGCCATAATCATTCAGTAAGTGTTTGGCTTTGGTATATGTTTAAGAGTAAGCCCAAATATTTCCCTCTGTGTATGTTACTGCAAGAGAAAGTTTTCTTTTGCTTTTAAAAACCAGGTAGGTGAGCAAAAATTCCAGGTTATAACACAGCAAAGAAAGTATTATGAAAGTATTTCTTGAAAACAGACAATCTTGAAAGATCCCCATACTCTCTTTCTCTGACTTGGAATATAAAGGGTCTCCTTTTTTTGTTTGTTTTGGTTTGGTTTTTGGGGTTTTTTTGGGGTTTTTTGTTGGTTTTTTTTTTCCTGTGAATTATGTACATCTTTATTTCTCTTCCCTGACTTGCTTCCAAAGTGTGTTCAGTTATAATTTGCAAGTTGATTAGGGGGACATCAATTTGATTAGAGGGCTGAAACACCTCTCCTACAGGGAACAGTTGAGAGAATTGTGATTGTTCAGCCTGGAGAAGGCTTTGGGGTGACCTGATTGTGGCCTTCCAGTAGCTGAAGGGAGCCTGTAGGAAGGGTGGAGAGGGATTATTTACACAAGCATGTAGTGACAGGACAGGGTGCAATGGCTTCAATCTGAAAGAGGACAGGGTTAGATTGGATATTAGGCCAGGCTGGATGGGGCCATGAGCAATCTGGTCCAGGGAAAGGTGTCCCTGTCCACAGCAGGGTGGGTTGGAATTAGAGGATCTTTAAGGTCCCTTCCCACACAGACTTCTGTGATTCAATGGTGAACTGCCCATTCTCCTCGATAGGAAAGGAGTCAAAAACAAGGAAAAGAATGTAACTGAAACTGGGCTTCAGTCCTTGGGCTAATCATAATGGGTTAGCCACTGCTAACCCTTCCCCTTGGGTTTCTTGGAAGTGTGAACTGCCCAGTATTCGGAAAAAAATAAAAAATATGAGACAAAAACCATTGCAAGGCTACTCTGCAACAGAAACACTTTCCACTTCCATCAGGACTGTCGCTAGGACTGTCCATAGAACTGTCCTCAGGTTTCCTAGTGCGACAGTGGAATGCTCGCTGGATGGGTGGATGTCTGCTGCTATTAACAGTCATGATTTTAACAGATTTCACACCTGAGGCAAGTACAAATTGTTTAGTAAGAGTATGCACATCTCTTATCTCCTGGCCTTGCCACCCTCAGGAGACCCCCACCTGGAGTAAGATACCATACATGTGGTAAGGTACCACATCAGCTATAGAAATTAGCAATAAATAGCCCTCACAAACCATAAATAAAATTTTAAGATCTGCTTTTATTTCCATGGATTTTAACCATGGTCAAATTACTCAACAGGGATTAAGCAGCAGGAGCAGCCTGCCAACCCCACAGCTGAGACGATCCTCAGGAGTTTCTGGCTTGTCACCTATGGAATCAACATCATCTAGATGGGAACGAGGTAACATCAGCAAGAGATCCCATCAGGAATATAACACACCAAGGTAAGCACTGAACAGTGTTTTAAGGGCAATAGTAAAGCTGGAACTTGGCAGCAGATGTATTTAATGTAAAGTTTTGTGAGTTAAGTCTCCAAATTCTGCCAGCATAAACTGGAAAAGTGAATTATTTGCTATGCTTTGTAACTTACGTAGAAACCAGGTCACAGGTTAAATAGTGTGCTCTGTCATAATAAGTAGGCCTTGATAGAAGCTTGAGTAGGAAATGAAAAAAAAGTCCAATATACATGATTGCAAAACAAACAAGTTTAGTCTCTAAACTTGTACTGACTTCCTCCTACTTTTTATTTAATATATTTATCACTTGCCAACTTCCGTATACCCATACATAATTAAAAAGGTGAGACAACTTTCTTGTGGTTGGTAGCCACTGTTGTGTGTATTATAATGTTTATTATTCCTCCAGTCATCAAGCAAGGTGTAAGATACATTAAGTTAGTAATATCTTATCTGCTTGTTAATAAATATGCTGCAAATAGAGCTTTTATTTCCAGAATTAAGATAGCATTCTGAATTAGGATTAAAATGAATCATTTTTTTTCCTTTTTGTGTAATGTTGTATATTAGTGAAAATTCACACATGTCATTTTATTTAAGTGTAGAAATGAGAATGCCTTTGCTTCTGAAATCTGTAAAAATGTGTGTTGTTTTGCTTTTCATGTTTTGTTGATTTTTTTTCATTTGTTCGGGTTTCTGTTTGGTTGGTTGATTGGGTTTTTTCATTGGTTTGGTTGTTTTTTTTTTTTTAATGGTTCTACATAGGTCATAAGGAAAGTATAACATGCATTTACAAAAAATGAGTTATGCTGATAACTGGTAATTATTAGTAGTGGATGGAAATTTATATACACACATGCGAGCATTTACTTATCAATATTCTATTTAATATTAAAGTGAACCACTTAAATAATTTGGCCCTTTCAGTGAGTTTTCCCCTTGAATAAAATATGATCTTTAAGGTTTTACATTGTAAAACTTAATTGTGGTTTGTGTGTGAAGTATAATTGAAGATTCTAATATGAGCAGTAGTAGTCATTAAAAGATTATATTTTCATGCTGACTTGGTGCCTGGTGTCCAGGTGAACCTCTCCAGCTGCATCCACTGGAAATAACCAGGGACCAGAGAAATTGCTTTAACCTTAGCAACCGTGGGATTTCAATTTGAGGCTCAGCCATCTTGCTGCAGTCTCAGTGTACATTTACAGAGGGTGTCCTCACTTTCCTTACTATTCCAAAGCAGCTCTTGGAAACTTCTGATTTATTTGTATGCAGATTTTTAATTTGGTTTCTCATTCAAACACGAGCTCAAAACCTAAAGTTCTTCCTCATGTTGAGGTGAAGCTTCTTGTGTTGTAGTTTATGGCCCTTGCTCCTCTTCCTCTTTGTGGGCACCACTGAAAAGAGTCTGGCACCATCCTTTTAGCCCACCATGGAGATATTTATAAACATTGATCAGATCCCCTCTCAGCCTTCTCTCAGCTAACCAGGCCCAGCTCCTGCAGCCTCTCCTTATATGGGAGATGCTCCAGACCCCTCGTCATCTTTATGGCCTCCACTGGACCCTCTCCAGTAGCTGGAGATACACAGAAATAAATCCATGTTTATTCTTGAACTCATTTTTCGTATTCATGTATTTAAACTAGCGATGGGAGATCGAGTATTATTTCTGTATTGGACTTTTTTTGCAATTGGGTTAAGAAAGATTAAACTTGTTTTGGTAAATACTGTTTTCCCCTCCTGAGGTGACATAGTTTTATGTAAATTATTTTCGCTTTGAAGTAAACATATGCAGTAATTTTTAATTGCATATAACATTTTTTCTCACTAAAGGAAATATGATTTTAACTTATGGAGTGAAATTCCGCCTCTGGAACAGCAGATGGCAGGATTGAGCAGTTGAGATGAAGGATTTTGCTGCTGAAGCAAAATACGCTTTGATGTCAAAAACAGCTTTAGTTTTAAGTTTATAACACATAAACTAATTAATTGAATACGCAAAATTTATGTGTCTGTGTAAGGTTTTAATTGTATTTCCAAAGTAATCAGTCCTCAGATCTGTTAGGAAACAGCCTGCTTTAAATGTTCAAGAAAAGTAGCATGTTAGAAAGTAAAACCTATCACACGTGGTCTGAGTATATTTACTACAGCATTTTAGGACTGTGTTTTTTGTTCCTTTCAGTCAGTACAAAGTAGTTTTTATTTCATGTAATTGACATGTATTTTCTAGGTGGTTTCGAATTTGACTGCTATGTAATATTCTCTCTTGAATGGTGGTGGACCTGTCAAAGGGCATTATATCTATTTAAAAAGCATTTTCTGTAATAAAAATGAAAGACGAACTGGGAAACAAAGAAAAAAAAAATATTTACTGTTTTCTTTTCAGCCAAGGATCTCACTCAAATGGGTCTTTTGGTGCAAACTTGCTGACAATACCAAAGCAAAGATCATCCTCTGTGACCTTGACTCATCACATGGGTCCCAGACGAGCAGGTAGGATCATGCAATTTGGAATAACAGAATGGTACATCACAGGCTTTTTTATGTAAACATAGCGCTAAAATAACATCAACATGTCCCTCCTTGTTTAAATCCAGTCTTTGTAAACAGCAACGTTCTTATTGTCATCTGAACCCCGTGTAATGTTTGTTTTGGCAGGTGCTTCTCCTGGCCTGAGTCCCGTGGGTTCACCAAGCCATGGATCTGTCTCCAGCGGGGCTTTCAGCAACTGGTCACCTGTAGAGTTCCCTGATACTGCTGATTTCCTCACAAAACCAAGCATTAACATACACAAGCCTCCAGGACACACACCTAGCTCTCCAGATTTTCAGCAGCCAGTTAAAACACCTGTAGGTTATATGTGTAGCAGGTACTGTGAGCTCTGTTATCATTTCAGTCACTTCGTATGAGTTGAAAAGAATGCAAATAAAATGAAAACAAAAACAAACAAACAAACAAAAAACCCCCCCAAACAAACAAACAAACAAAAATGAAGACCTCTGCCCCTACTAGGACTGAAAAAGGGCATAAATCTCATAATAATCAGTAACTGTGTTATCCAGGGGAGAATAAACAATGCTGAATGTATGTCACTGCTTTGACATGGCCTATCCTTCTCAGCAGATGTTATTGTGGAGGAACAATGTTCTGTGGAATTTTAGAAAAGGAGGGTTTCTTACTTGAGAATTGGATTCGATGTTTCTGAATACTTTCTTAGTTATGAGCTGTACTTTAATAATTCTGGGGTCTATTGTCTGGGGGAGGTGATGATTGATTGTTATCTAAGGACAAACTATATCTATGTGTGCCAAACTGAGTAGAAAATACTGAGGTCAGTTGTTGAAGGAATCTTCACAAGCCATTTAAAAAAAAAGAAATCTACAGATATTTTTCAGTAGAAGACAGCAGTAGTAAAAGAAGAAAGTTACTGAATGTTGTAAATATTTTTCATGTATTCTGTAAGCTGTGGACGTCAGATACTCAAGCCTATTCCAATACCAGAACCAGACTTTGCAGAATACAGAGACAGAAAATCAGGTGGGTTTTCAAAATAGAGAAATACTCGATATCAACTTACTGTTGTTTTTTTTTTTAAGCCAGTTAAATGAAAATTTCACTATTTCTACATAACTTTTCCTATATTTTAACCTATGTATGTTTTACATTGTTTTGTGTTTTAGAATAATCAAACAAAATATTGCCTGCTTCATAGTAAGGATTTTAGAACAGGCTTCTGCTAATACCTTTATAGTTCTGTACTCCATGTACCAATCCAGTACTCTACCAAGTAAGCTAATCACTGAACCATTTTTTTCAAATAAAAGCTATGCTTTAAGCTTTTCTTAATCTTCAAATAGGTTTTGTCTAATAAATTTTGTCCTTTATGACTTTTTTTTTGCATATTTCTTAAATAAAATGATTTAAAGACAAGCTATTACTTATATTTTTGTGACAAATCTGTGTGATCAGTTAAAATTATTAGACAGTAGCAGTAATTTACAGATCAATTATTGATATAGTATTTGTGTATGTGTTTTCTTTAAGGTGAAATTGCAAGTGCTAGCGTCTCCAAAGAATCTTTCCACCACACGGAGAAGAGGAAGGATGAAAGGAAGGAAATGATCGATCAAACACAAGATAAACTGCTTGTAAGCATGTAATTGCAAAAAACACAAACACTTGCAATAACTTTTCTCAATTCAGTATTTCTTTATCATTTCTAACTTGCTGTGAAGAGGCCTTTACATTGCTAAAGCAATAATTTCTAAAGGCTCATGATGCGTGGTTGGAATTCAAATTTTCATTTAACGATTGTTTACCTTGCATGAATGTCACTAGCAAATGACAGGGGAGGTTGTGTTTGTATTGATTTTGTTGATCAGTATTGATTTGTGTAGATTTAATGTTGAGATGCTATGCTTAAACACCAATTGGCTAATATTTTCTTTTGGAAGTTTATGAAAGATGCAGCAGTTGCAGTGAGACTTACAAATTAATGTTCAATACAGTGCTATTAACATTTTGGGTTTATACATCAGGTGTTTTTAAAACTTGTACAATTAACCTGTTCTTAAAGCTCAGAAAATCTTTGGTAAGCCTATGCATATTTTTGTGTTGTTTTATTAACTCTTCTTCTTTAAAAATAAATAAAAAGCAAAATTTAGCACCATCTCAAAAGCCCTGGAATCTGCTGCCCAAACCAGGAAAATTGAAGCTTTAAAGTGTCCTGTTTGTGATGCTGATTTATAATTTTCTTGTAGCCATAGTTGCAGCACCATTCAATAAATTCACTAATGATTTATCATTTTCAAGACTTTTTTTTGCCAACACAACTGATAAATTACTTTTCATTGTTATTTTAGAGATGATTAAGTATCTTAATCTCATACAGGTGGAACAGAGTTCTACATTAGAAACAATGTTATTAGACCATGATTCACTAATGGAGAAGATGAACAATTGGAATTTCCAAGTTTTTGACCTTGTAAAAGAAATGGGAGATCAGTCTGGAAGGATCCTTAGCCAGGTTTGTTGTCCTTTATTATATGAGGGAGGGTATGTAAAGCTGTCCCTTATTGCAACCTTGAAGAAGTTTTGCAGTCAACATCTATGTGAATGCTATCTTGAAAAGCAGAAATATGACTTTTCATGTACTCCATGTCATTGTAAAACATAAAAAATGGTTCATCTATAGAGAATGTGCTCCAGTTTTTCAGGATTTTATTCTCAATGTAAATAGGTTAGACTCACACTGACTAGGTTTTGCCATAGTCTGCCATTTCCTGTGCAAAATTATCTCCTGCTTTCAGAAATACTACCCTGTTTGTGAAACCAATGCTTTTCTCTTTATTTCAGTAAAATATTTCTGCCAGTGCTACACTTGTGGAGGAAGAGAAATGATCTTTTAGGCAGTCTTTTGCCTCCTGATCTTACAAACAGTGGGATTTTTTCCCCTGCTGCTTTCTGCATGTCATATCCCTTTTATCTGTTTCTGACTTATTACCAAGCTCTTCCATGCAGTTTCATGTTTGCTGAAGCCAAACCTGCTGGCAGGTGCAAGAGAAGGATTCTGTTTGCCCTTCCCCAGCTTCTCCCTTTCATCAAGGTCATCTGGAAGCTTCTGTCTCCTTCTTTAGAGTGCATTTAGCAATCATGGAACTTCTGATCTGACCACTAAACAGTTTTATTTCCAGTATCTTAGCTTTCCACCCTGGAGTGATGTCCCTAATTTTATAGCTCCTGTTCCTCTGAGCACCTCCCACACTGCAGAACTTCTTGTTCCTCTCCTGTGTCTAGGAAAAAAAGTTATA
The DNA here is from genome assembly GCA_013400435.1 of Pycnonotus jocosus. NCBI lineage: Eukaryota > Metazoa > Chordata > Aves > Passeriformes > Pycnonotidae > Pycnonotus > Pycnonotus jocosus. The sequence continues at coordinate 444,163 of VWYP01017676.1, read as the reverse complement.
AAAATGAGTGGCAGTGACTTGTTTTAAATTTTTTAAAAATATTTGCAGCCTTGTGGGGGCAATAGGCTTTGAAATACACTGCGTTCTACATGTAAACCATAATAGATAGTTTATATACATATATGGAAGTTCTGAATACCTTTTTGAAATACTTCAGCTCATTTTGTTAAAAGCACTCAAGAGAAATCATAATAAAGACAAGAAACAGGATCTCTTTGCCAAAGTCTCAAAAACAACCACAGTACTGAGGGGCTTATGTTTGTTTGTCTTTGTTTTATTATTAATGACTCTGCTGTTATGATTAAATAATTTGAAGTTTTGAATAGTAAGTCAGAATATAAATTTCTTCTTTTTAGGTCACTAATGGAATAGAGCATTACTTATTTAGCCTTACGAAAAATTTTGGAGTACATAATTAAAAATCAGTCATGCATAGAATTATCAGTAATGAAATAAAAGCTTTTATTATTCTTTATTGAGAGGATCATAAAAATCCACATTTTTGGGCTAAAAATGTATTAAATATGTCTGCATGACAATAGCATTCTGATAATCTTTAGTGGAATTTCAGTGATTTCCATGTCTGTTGGCAAGTGAAATTTTAAAGAATATTTTTAAAGTTGAAAAAGCAGAACATGCATCAGTACATCTTTCAGACTTAAATTAATTTCAATCTTTGTTTAGGTAACTTATACTTTGTTTCAAGACACTGGCTTGTTTGAAATTTTCAAAATCCCCACTCAAGAATTCATGAATTACTTCTGTGCGCTAGAAAACGGCTACCGGGATATTCCCTGTAAGTGCTCCCTGGTTACACGTGGAACTGTTACATCATTGTCTCTCCTTTGGTGTGTGCATTTGTATTTGTAGGCAGCTTTGTGTGTTTTTAGTGAATGCACTTGACAGAGCTCAGAACGGGTCTAATGAATTGCAGGGCAAAGTGGGGCGACTCTAAAACTCATTTTGTTAATTTGGAGTTTGAAGATAATCTTAAAGAATTTGGATTAGTAGTTGAACCAAACACGCTGAAGTCAATGGGAGAATAGTTGCTGATTTAACAGAAATTTGGATGAGGTTCTTAATAAAATGAGAAGAAAATAGAGAATTTTGATGGTAGTTGTTCACCTTGCTGTGCAGGGCAGCCGAATTTATTGGAAAAGAAAACAAAAAGCACACTTCCCCACTCCACAGATGTTTGCCCAGCCCAGGTGCTTGCAGGCATCAGATTGCAGGCCATGTTTGTTTCTCACCATTATTGATTTAAAAGGCCATTTAATCTCTTCCTGAGGCCCAGGTAGGATGAAGTGTGCATTGACAGCGTTTGATGTTTATCTAGCTGCCTTCTTAAAAATGTTCAGTGATACATATATCCACTGCTAACATTTTGAATCCTATTTTTCCTTTTATGATTAATCAAAATCCCACTTATAATAAATTTTGTGCATTTCTCTTTTTTTTTGTTGTTTTTATTGTTCCTTTCAATGACATTTCAGATAATATTGTTTTAATTGTATCTTGCTGATTTTCAGATCACAATCGTATCCATGCCACGGATGTTCTCCATGCAGTGTGGTACCTGACCACACGGCCCATTCCTGGATTCCAGCAAAGCCGTAATGAGCATATACTGGAGACTGAGATAGGTATGTATTCACTCAGGTTATTTTTGTTTCGCTGAAGAATGTTACAATGAAACTACAGCAGGTAAACCAAATTACTCTGGAAGAATATATCTAATTATTCTTATGACTCACTTCTTTTTTTTCTTTTTTTTTTTGGTACTTTTATATAAGGCAGTAGAAAAAAATCACAAAGCACACACCGTTCAGAAATATCATGCAATTGACTTTTAGAAAAATTATTAGATGAGTAATGGTTAGTTTGTTAGCCAAGAAAACTGGTTCACTTAATAAATTTTCTGTGCTGAATGAAACCTCTGTATTCTGCCATAGTCAGGGTATTTTTAGCATTTGAAATACATTAGGCTAATATTTCTTAACTTTATTGGAAAGTTAAATAGACCAAAGAAAAAATACCAAAGTATTTAACTTAATTGAAATTCTCCTTAATGGCTTTAGTATAAAAGTTAATATTTTAGAATTCTCCATTAGGTCTCACATGCAGACTTTCAAACACTGAAGTGACCACCCCAACAATAACTGCATAAGAGCATCCCTGAAAAGGAAATAATCCCTCCAAATTCAAATGTTGTGTGAAGTTATTTCCAATGAAGCTTGCTTTTTTGTTATCTGTGACTTCATAGAATTAACTTTTAAATTTAGAATTTGTAATTTTTACCAAATTCTATCTGGTAAGTAAAGGGTAAAAAAAATATTGTAAACCTAGACTTTGATGCTAAATAGTTTGTAGTTCAGAAAAATGAAAAGGGGAAGTCAAGCACTGTCCAAGAGCTCTGTTTATGTGTAGTAGAAAAAGGCAAGACCCAAGTCCTGTGGCTTTTATAGGGCTGGAATTTTCTCTTTTTTCCAAGTTTGTCCATATGTATTGATTGCACCTATTTCCTTTTCTTTCTCCAAGTGTTAAATGGGTTGGGACTGGAGATTTTACTGGAGAAAAGTGATAAAAATAATTTTATTCTCCACTACAAAAAAAAAAAAGAAAAATTAAAATAAGAAATTATAATCTTATTGCTTGGAAACTCTTCCAGTATAAATATTTTCATGCTTTTAATCCTTGCTTCTTCTATTAAGGCAAAGGAATTCCTTTTATATTATGCATTGATGAAATAACTGCTACTCCTTTTCCTATTTTTTAAAGTAGTGACTTTTTCCATGTGAATCTTCTTATCATGCAAATGTTTCTAAATTAATGGAGTTACTTCTTTTTGCAGTAGGTTCCATTGTTTTCCTTTAAGTTTGAAAGTTCAAGAAATGGGAAAATTATAGACATACTAAGGAAGGTGCTGATTGATCTTTTCTCGGTCTGATTCAGGTTGGAGACAAAAAGTAGAATGTTCTGTTAGTGCTACAAATTTGCAACTCAATGCACTTCAACTTCTCTACAAAACTGTTAGTTTATCTATAAACATTATTTTGACTTTTATTTTTAAAAATACAAGTCTTTGCCAATTATTCAGCTTCATGACAGCAAGGATAACTGTACCATGTTTGCAACAGTGTCTGGCTGTTTATACACATTTATAATGTATTACAAGTATGAATGAAATACTGTTCTAAAAAATATTCTGGTTTTATACTTTGAATTCTTTTGTAGATGAAGCCAGTGGTATTGCCCCAGTTCAAGTCAGCTACACTTCTTCAAAAAGCTGTCCTATTACTGATGACAGTTATGGTTGTCTGGCATCAAATATTCCTGCTTTGGAATTGATGGCTTTGTATGTAGCAGCTGCCATGCACGACTATGATCATCCTGGACGAACCAATGCTTTTCTAGTGGCCACAAATGCGCCTCAGGTGAGAATCTCTTCATACATAAAATCACTTGTTTCTGTCTGAAATCAGTATAAAGATTTTTTTTTTTAATTTTATATCCCTAAAATAAGTTGTTTAGGATTTAAGTATTTAAGGCTCAGTTTAAGAAATGGGGAAATTGATGTGTACTATACTTGTGCAATATTTTTATTTTTCTTTCCTGTTAAATTCTGATGTGCTTTGTATGTATTGGTTGTGTATGCATGTAGAAACAACATAAACCAGTGCAGGATAGAGTAAAGGATTATTTCATAGAGAGCTGGCCCTGGGTCTGTCTAAGCAGCTATGATGGCTATTTGGATCTCTCTTGGTAAGTTACAGACAAGAAACTTCAAAAATAATAACAACATCAACAATTACAATAGATCAGAAACTGGTACAGCTTCTTAGGAGATAAAGACTTTGAAAGTGAACTTTCCAAACAGTTTTCAACAGCTCCTTATTACGAAGAGACTTTAGGATGTAGGCACTTAGGTGTTTCTGCTGGAAACAGCATACAAGGAAGAACAAAACCAAACAACACAGATATCCATCACCAAGTTTCAAAATGCAAGCATTCTTCAAAAAACTGCATAAATCATTGGCAAAATGAAATTTTATTCAGGTTCTATTTAACCTATATTGGATTAATTATTTTCTAGGGTGTTTTATGTAAACATGGAAGCTGTGAGTTAAATCTGCTACTATTTTTATATTTTAGTTAGCTTGTTTACAGTTAAAATTTCTGCATCAGCATTAAACATAGCACTTTGAAAACAAGTGATATTTTGCACCATTTTCCATTATGACAGTTCTTAAGTATTTTGGAGTCCTTTTTGTGGTGGGGTTCTTTATTTGTTATGGTTTTTTGTTTATTTCTTTGTTTTTATTGCATTGAGGGTTTTGTTGGTTTGGTTTTTCCAACACAATTAAGAGGAAATAAAAGCATATACTCAGATTTCTTTCTGTTTTCTTTTTTTCTGTTTTACGTCACTGTGTGATGTATAACACACACTGCTCCACACATACACTATGCAAACTCTTCAGTGGTTTGTGTATGTGTGCCTACAGTCTGAATGCTGTCACTAAGACATTGTTAAAGAATTTTGAAAAAACAAAAACTTGGCTAATTGTTAAGTTTGGGGGAGTTTTATCTGTCATTTTCATATACTTTAACCCCAAAACTAGAAGACAAAACATTTTTTTTTTTACTTTTAACTAATACTGTTTCTGACTAGCCCTTAAACTTCAGAATATTTAATTATAACTTTAAAACTTCCCCATGTAAATTACGATTTTTGCTTGTTTTTTTTTTCCTGTAGGCTGTTCTCTACAATGACAGATCAGTCTTAGAAAACCACCATGCTGCGTCTGCCTGGAATCTTTTCTTATCACGACCAGAATACAACTTTTTATCGAACCTTGATCACGTAGAATTCAAGCGCTTTCGTTTCTTAGTGATTGAAGCAATCCTTGCCACAGACCTCAAGAAGCATTTTGATTTCCTTGCAGAATTTAATGCCAAGGTTTGTTCCCTTTTAGTGTCTGCACTGATCTGGCCTTGATACACTGACGTTGTCATTGCTTCTCAGTAATTGTTAGTTTTAATCACATGCCTTTAAAGTTTTATATTATTTGAATTTAAGCTATTACAATACAAGTAGAGTGTTTCCTTTGTACAAGCCAACTGTAGATGGTTTGTAGATTGCCTAATAAACCCATGGCTGAAGAGTTTTAACTCGATGTCTGTGCCTTCCCCAGGTCAATGGCATGAACAGCAATGGCATAGAATGGAGCAATGAAAACGATCGCCTGCTGGCCTGTCAAATATGCATCAAGCTGGCTGATATTAATGGCCCAGCCAAAGTCAGGGACCTGCATCTGAAATGGACTGAAGGCATTGTCAATGAATTTTATGAACAGGTGGGTATAGAAAGAGCAGTTTTATCTTTTTAATGATGGGCAGGTTATTGATTCTTTGTTTTACCAGTGGTTTAACTCGATTAAGCTTTATTCTTTGTTTTAAATCTTCAGGTAAGGTATTTCCATCTTCTCATTCTGAATACTGAAATTTATTTTCATAGGTAGCTTACTAACATGATCTTTTAGTTTCTAATAATTGTGTTAGAAAACAAGTTCCTAGCCAATATTCTCCATTTTTCAGATATTAGGGGATTTTTGATGGGGAGAGCTTCTTTCCTTAGGATGAAGCTTATAAATCAAAATAACTTCTTTCACTTTCAAAAGTTAAGTTCACAGATGTGTTTCTAGGTGAAAGAATTTGTACAAAATCCACAAGACTGAAAATGTACATTCAGCTCTAGAAGTATCAGGTCCATGGAAATGCTGGGATAAGTAATTATGGCTAAGATTTTTCTATGAGCAACTGTTCCATGTTTCTTCTTTCCAGTTTATAAAATGAGAGCGGGGGGAAACCCCCAAAAGAACAAAACAAACCACTTTACTCAGGGTGTTACAGCTCATTTCACTCTTCTGTGGCCTTGCAGGGGATGCCATTACTAGCATGCCTTGCTATGGCTGATTACTCTGCCACTTTCTCTGTTCATCAGCTCAGCGACTGAAGTTGATCTCTGCCTCCTCTGAAGCCATCCTGTAAAGGCAGAGGAACAGCAGCCCCAGGAGCACTAGTTCTCCATCCAGACACAAGCACAGCTGGAGGGAGGATTATGGACTGTGCAAGTCTGAGCCATAATGCATATTTATTTTGATCTGGCCTAATTCCATTTTCATTCACTCTACTCTGTACAATTATTCTCCCCAGTAAAAGATACAATCCATGTGATGGTTCATGGAATCACAGAATATCCTGAGTTAGAAGGGTCCACAGGGGTCATCAAAGCCTAACTCTTGGCCCTGCACAGGACACCCCAAGAGTCACACTGTGTACCTGAGGGCATTTTCCAAACACTCTTGAATTTTGTGAGGCTGGTGCTGTGACCACTGCCCTGGGGAGCTGTTCCAGTGCCCAGCCATCCTCTGGGTGAAGAACCTTTTCCTGATATCCAACCTAAACCTCCCCTGACACAGTTTTGTGCCATTCTGTTGGATCCTGTCACTGCTCACTAGAGAGAAGAGATCCATGCCTTTCCATGTGTGTCCCCTTGGGAGGAAGCTGGAGGTTACTCAGTTCATTAAAAGTAATTTTTAAAATAAGAATTTAAAGCTATTTTTGTGAGAAATTCTGATGAGTTTTTTCATTTCTTTTTCAGGGTGATGAGGAAGCAAGTCTTGGATTACCTATAAGCCCCTTCATGGATCGTTCTTCTCCCCAGCTTGCAAAGCTGCAGGAATCTTTCATCACTCACATCGTTGGCCCCCTTTGTAATTCCTACAATGCAGCTGGGTTGCTTCCAGGGCAGTGGGTTGATGAGGAGGAGGAGGATGCAGAAAGCACTGAAGATGATGATGGTGCACAGTTAGAGAGTGATGATGAAGAAATGGAAGATGATCTTATTTTAAGTAAGTTTCTGTTAGTTGTCCTTCAGACATAGCACTGACAGTTGAAATTGTGCAGTACAAATCTTACAGATTTTGCTGTTAATCTGCTTCATAAATTTTCCTCTTTTAATAAAGATTTTGTTGCTACCAGGAGACTTGCAATTTAAAACAGAAACTTGTTGATATCCTTTGCCATGCCACTGTTTAAATATTCAGAATAATCATCCATGTGCCTTGCTCAAATTTACATCTCGCTTGCAATGTGCCATTGGTTTTGTGTGTGTAAAATACAATTACTCGGAATGTCAAACAATCCAATATGCTTATAATTTTACAGAAGCTCAAAGAAAAAAAGGTAGACGGATATTTTGCCAGCTAATACACCACCTCAGTGAAAATCACAAAATATGGAAGAAAGTGATCGAAGAGGAAGAAAAAAGCAAAACAGAAGGAACCAAACTGCTGACTGAAATCTCATCTTTACCTCAAGCAGATGACATTCAGGTTATTGAGGAAGCTGATGAAGATGATGAGCGACAGCTAGGAGAAGACAAGACGTGCTAAGGGAGCTCCAGTGGAGTCCAGTGTGATGACAGCCTATGTTTTTTCCACTGTGCTGACTTCAGCCCGACGCAGTTCACATAAAATCGAAAGGCCTTAATACTGTGAGAGGATTCTTTGCTCTGGTGGAATCCCACTCCTGTGCACTTTCACCACACAGAATACGGAACTTTATTCAGAGTTTGAGTATTGTATACCCTGATGCAAAGTTCTTTATGCCTTAGTTGGTATAAAATATCCTGATATAATGCTGCCTTGCTGAATATGGAACTCTTCTTTTCCTTGAGGTACCTGCAGTTTTTAAAAAAAAAAAATTCAGTGACTTTGATTACCAAAGTGGCAAGAACGTTTCGCTAACAAGGAACCGCGGGATGAATCCTAATATTGTCTTGAGTTGCTTATTTCATGTTGTTTTTGAACATGAATGAGAAAAAAGTCTGTGCCTACATGAAAACTATGTTACTGCTGCAGTGCAAGCCTGTTGTGGGGTGTCTACCTAGTGCAGTAGTGTGCTTCATGTAGTCATCTCAGAGCAACTGTTCAAGGACTGTGACATAAATGCTGAATTCTGATATTTGTGGTTTAAAAAGAGGAAAGAAAATCCAGGTGCATCTATTTCTGATGCTTTTTATTATTGTGCATAATCTGATATTTTATTTTTGCAGAAAATATTCAGGTTTGCAGTGGATGTTCATGATAATTCATTGAATACAAGGCCATTCTCATCTGTTGCCTTGCTGTTTTGTGGTAGAACATTAAAAACCTGTTCAGCTACTTAAATTATGAAGGAATTTTATTCTTTTAGTCATAAGTAATGTTGTATTTCCTACCCTTACTCAGGTTCACGTTTAAAAACAAGTCAACCACATCATAGATTTTTATCTTGCACCCATTTCCCATATTAAATTTTAAGGAAATAAGATCGTATCTCATTTATTCTTTGTATGTAAAGCTTTAGGAGAATTAAAGATTTTTTTTTTTTAAGACGTAAACTACTGTTTCAAAATGGCTTTTTTAATTTTCCCCACCCTTTTTCTTCCATCACAGACACAGCTTTTATTGCGTTCAAGTTTATTGTACATCCTGAAATACACATATGGAAACCGGAAGGTGGAAACTTTGTGTAAAGCCTGATACAAGATAAAAATCACTGTACTGTATTACATTTTAGATTGTTGAGGTTTAAAATAACACACTTGCACATTCCACCCCAGTGTATTTTTAGAAACACTACCATTGTAGGTCTGATTTGTAAAAAAACAAACAAAAAGAGTCATAAATGAGGCTACAGGTAAGCAAGCCACAGATAAGCCTAGTTTTAAAAGTGCTCCTTTTAGTACTAAACCTTTAAATGCTGTGTAGTTGAACTGAATAAAACCCAAATGCACGTGTGCTATTTCTAAATGTGTCTCAGCATATTTTTGTTTGCATCAATTGACTTAGGAAAAAAAGATAACCTTGTTAAACTGTATTACATTATTTTACATAGATTTTCATTCTGCTATTTCGTTGGCCAGTTTAAATAACTGAAAGGTTAGGGGGTTTTTTTGCATTTTTCACTAATAAGCCTTTTTGTGGATGCACTTAAAAGACCACTGAAATGTGCTTTTGCTATATCTTCAAATAATATATCTTCTTGCCAAATTCCCCTTTGCTGCCATTATCACTATCACTGCAGTTTTTTTGTAACATGAGCAGTGTTAAATCAGATATTTCTGTCATTAATAAAATGTTGCACTATTGAAGCTGGCACTTACGTATCATACACCCGTATTTTACGTTTCTTTGGTCATATATTCTTCTTACAGATAATGTGAAGACTAGAAAAATCCTGATTTTTGCAGTATGCTGTATTCTCAGCATTTTGTGTTTAAATAGTGTGTTTGTGTACATAAAATATCTTTTTAATATTGTTTAATATCATTTTGCTTTGTCTGAAAAAAATGATACTAATCAGTTTGTCTAAAGTTACTGTTCTTTTACATGACAAGTTTCCATTTCTAGTTGCTCTTAAAATGTCATGATTTAAAAAACAACAAAAGTGTAACAAGGTAAAAATTAAGATTTTATCTTTTACTAGAGCATTGGTAGGACTTAGATATGGTGACAGCCAGCAAATTTCTTATCTCAAGTTTCTCTTAAACTCTTTAGGAATACTGAAGCAATTTTAAAATCCAGTAACAGCCAGCAAACCTCCGTGTTTAATAAACTATAAAGTTAATATGTATTTCCAATTAGATATTTCCAAGTTACAAAAGCCTGCTTCAAAGATACATTTAATTATGAATGTATTCTAAATCCACTTTAAAATGCCTGGTTTTTATGTGTGCACAGTATGTGACTAATTGTCACTCTAAGAGCAAAGGGAAAAGACTGGAAAAAAGTTAAGAAAGGCTGATTCAGAGAGTGTTTGCAGAAGTGGATGTGGCGGTAACTAAAGATGTCTTAAATCTTTCAAAAATGGTAGTGGAGAGTCCTCTGAATGTTGATTGAGCTGTTGTCCAGAATAACATCTCTTCGTATAAGGCATATCATTCTTAAATGTGTGATCACACTTTAGTAATTCACAGCTACCAGGGATGCTAAGTAGTGCTGAAAACCACACAAAGGAACACACTTAAAACACTTTCTAATGCAACACTGCCTCTTTCCTCTTTTTTTTTTTTTTTTCCCTTCCAAGAAGTGGACCAAATTAGCCTACACTGCAGTTTATACTGCACAGAATACAACTTTTCTGTGTAATATTCTCAGGTTTGAGTCTCCAGTCTTCTCATTGCCTTCTTGTGCAACGAGATTGTGCAACAATCTTGTGTTGGATTACTTGCACCGATACACACAGAACTAGACCTACCAAGTTTTCTGTAAGGACAAAATTCTCTCTGTGCTTTCTGAAGTCCTCTGGAGATGAAGGAGCTGCTAAACCAGTCAAAATGAATAACTTGGAACCTCTTCCTGTGAGTTCTTCCTCCATGACAAAGTTAAACAGTGAGTGGAAGGTTCAAAATGAAAGGAATGGTTTAGCATTGCTTAAGGTAAGTCTAGACTAATTCGAAAACTAAAGTTTGTGTAAGGCCTGATCTGCTCTGTGCATAGAACCATTTCTTTTTATTTGCATCCAGTTTTAACCACAACCATGATGAATCAGCAAAAGGAGTTAGCAGAATTCATGAGCTCAAAGTTTTAGCTCTGGTGCTTGCTCTTGGTGTAGATGTAGTTGAATCTTGGTTTCTGGATCCTTTAAAAGCATAGACAGAATATGAGGTAATCCAGAGTGTGTTATTGCCCGTAGAGGGTATGGGGTCCCCCTCACTGGAGATATTCCAGAACCATCTGTACACAATCCGTGCCATGTGCTCTGGGATGACCCTGTTGGAGCAGGGAGGTTGCACCAGATGATCCCTGCGGTCCCTCCCAGCCTACCCTGTCCTGGGATTCTCTCTGGCACCAACATTCACATGGCAGCACTTGCCCTTTCGTCCAAAAAAACATGTGAGATGGGCAGAATTGTAAGTGTCTCATACACTGGTAAGTGTGAGAGCAGGAATCCCAGTCTGAGAGATGTTTTGGACTAAAAGGATGGGATTAGCCTCCTGGATGATAACTAGAAAGAAGAGGTAAGGATGGGACAGACACACAAATATACTAAAGATATTCAGAAGAGAGGCACTGTTTATTGTCTCAGTTTTATAAATATTATAGGAATAGTATGTCTTTATCAAGCCAGAATACTTGGATTTTTAGAAATGAAAGAAAATTAAATGAAAACGGCAACAGAAATAATAATGCAATTATCACAACTTAAGCTTTTATACAAGTTTTAGGAAATTGATCCTTCAGTGGCCAATAAAAATGAGATGAGAGAAAACAAACATACAAAGTTGATTAAATGAGGTACAAAAGGTGTGATCAAGACGGTATTCATTTTCCTTTTTTTCCTCCAGCTCTCTTCAGAATTGTGTCACTGGACAATGTGCTGCTTCATTCATGTCTCTGTTAAGGCAAATGAGGTAATGAATTACTTTCACTTTTCCAATGAGGAATTTTCCTTTCAATATCTTCTGAAGTAGATTTTTACCTTGCTGTAAAATTATACTGTGGATTCTCAGAGATGAAGCTGACAAAAGAACACAATTTTTAACTGCTCTCTATCTGACCTTTGTTTAATAGGGCTATAAGCAATCAGTTTATCTGCCCTCTGCTTAATGAGAAGGAATAACATATTTTTAGAGGAAAGAGGAAAGAAAGCTGATGGACTAAGCTGCCACAGGATAAACATTCCATTGTATTGGCTTTAGGTATGTAAGTGATTGACACTTACTTGGTTTTGTGTGACACTTCAGATACCCTTTAAAAAGGGCACAACACAAGCAGAAATATGTGAGAGGAAAGTTTCTTTAGGAATCTATACACCACGAGTCATCTTTTGGTTTCTGGACTTCAAGGGATCACAGGTGGTAGCAACGGGTGTCTGTGGTAGGTTCTACTGCACAGGCTGTGCAACATTCTGCCATCTGTAGAATCTGATAGAGTAAAAATCTTGTGAGGTCAAACCTTCTGTCTGCTGGTTTATCTGTGACGTTTCAAAGGAAAAAAAACAACCCAAAAAACTAACCTTTAACCAACCCAGTAAGTACTGGTGAGAGACCATGGTGTTTCAAATGATCCCTACCATTCACCTTGTGATTTGTCCATGCTCTAAACATCCTGCCAAAAAACAGGTGATGAGTCACTTGTGACTCATCTCTCTGGATCAGCAGAACCCTTTGCACCTTGAATGAGATCAAAAATATCTTCATTTTAATTGCATATAAAACAAAAGGTAATTCTTAGCTTAAAATGCAGGTATCATACCAAAAATACTGAGGATAGGGTTGACATTAATTATTGCACATGAGGAGCAGAGTGCAGATTTTGTCCCCTGTGGCAGTCAGATGTGAAAACTTGCTCCTATATATAGTCATTCAAATGGGCTTAGCATGCCCCTTTCTTTTATCATGACATTCATCCTACTAGAATTTATTAATCTGTAGTATTGCCAGTTTATCTGACTCATATTAACTAAGCCTTCTTTCAGTCAAACAAGTGGATAAGTAAACCCCTCTGTCTTTGAGAATGAGTTTGTCATCATTTAATTCAATCCATCATAACTAAGTCATTACCAAAATACAGTTTCTAATTTCAGATGCCACGCCCCAGGAAAAACACCTGTCCTTTAGACAGATTGCAGAGTTACAGCACAGACAAGTGAGACTGATGACGTGGCCTGAAGAGAAGGAGAAAGATAAAATTAATTAAAAAGATTTTTTTTTCCTAGTCTTGAAAAAATGAGACTTGAGTGAGATATTCTAAGGTTACCTTGTGAGACTGTTTCAAAGAGTAATCAGAATAATGCTTTCAGTGTTTATAGTGTTTAGGACAAGCAGTAACACCTTTAGGTTGCAAGGCTCAAACATGACTGATTGTCTAAGGATTGAGAGGGCTATGACTCACTGGAATAGATTGTCTTGGGCTACTAAGAACATCTCTGCAAATAAAAAGGAAGTCTGAAAAACAGCTTTTGGTAAAAGTGTTAGTGGACCAGGTGAGTGAACCACATAATTTACTGAGATCCTTTCTGAACCTATTTTTTAAATACTAGGACTGGAGTAGAGGTCTGATATGGAAACTTTAAATACCAAGATGAAAATGTGCACAGTTCTAGAAATAATGACATTCAAACAACAAAAACTGAAAGCATCAGCTCCTATATCTCAGTAAATATTAAACCCTTTTTATTTTAAATGTGTTTGACCCATCATTCATCTCCCACCAAAAAGAGTCTTTCTATTTGTTGAGAAAACTAGAATCCTCTTGAAAAAATAGACAAGATTTGAACCTTAGCCAGAGATAAGAATCTGTCTGTCAGACTGTGAAGAAATGGAGAGGCAGTAGCCAAAATGTTTTTTAAAAATATGATTATCTAAAGCTAGCTTACTAAAGGTAATTGTATTTTAAATATTTGTCAAGCTATGTGGGCCTTTCTAGATCTTAAGAAAGTGCATACTTAAGACATTGGGAGATGTTGGATGCTTTAGAAGATGATGTAATTCATATACTTAGCAATAGAATTAATATAAGTGAGTAGGGATTTTTACACAAATTTTAGCTCTTAGCACTAAATTTTATTCCAATCAAAAATGAATTATTCTTACAGTGTCTATATAATTATGAAGTTCATTATGGCACAAAGAGCTTGGACATTTTATGGATTATACCTACAATTTGTGATGAAGTAAAAGCAATATTAAGCTATGTTGCATTTCTCTCTGTAGTGTGGCAGTTTAGACTGTACATTCCTTGAGAGAGAAATGGTGTGTCTGTACAGAATGTAAAACAAAATGGAACAAGATCTGAAAATACCCTGAAGTGGCTTTATAAAGCGATTTTTGTGCTTCAAAAAAAAAAAAAAAAAAAAGGCAATTAAATAAACTTCCTAAACTATTTTAGTTAAAGAGGAGTTGTAAGTATCAATGTTTTTCCTGGAAAAATTAGGCTTATAAAATTCTGCTGTGGTGCATGTTCAGCACTAGTATTATTATTTTAAATTGGGCTTATTGTGTAAATTGAAAAGAACCAAAAGGGCAGTTTGACTCCTTAAACAGAGATGCCTGTGGAGAAAGGAAACTTAATTATCTGAGAATAACTGGAGTTCTTTCAGATGTTTTATCCATAGTGCTTCTATTCCCTAACTTTCATTCCTTACTGGTATGAAGCTGTACCTATATTACCTATTTTAGTGAGGGACCTGAACAATGAGGTATCCTTTATCCTCTTATTTTGGAGAGGGTATAAATGTCCGTGAGACATGGATGAGTGGATCCTGTTGTTTGGATGCTGATGGGCCTAATGTGGATAAGCATCTGAACAAATTCACTGTGATGTAAAAAGGTTTTTAATACATAACATTTTTTCATGCTTCTGATAAATCATAGTTTACACAAATTAAAAATATAAATATTAAGTTTTTTGGGGTTTGGGGGTGTGTGGGGGGGGTTTGTGGGTTTTTTTGTTTTGTTTGTTTGTTTGTTTTTGCATGAGTGTAGAAAAGGAAGTCAGCACTTTAAAACAGCAGCAGAATAAACAGTAAGTTTATTCTGTTTTCTGGAGTATTGCTATAGGTCGGTCTACATCACATGTAAAATTTTTGGCAAGCAGCCATCTGATGCAGTAATAGCAAGATATTGGATTAGATTGCACATTCCTGATATGCTCCCATTATTTTAATGGGTTTAATCTATTTGGAATGTTACTTATTCGGAAGAATGTAACAAATGTAACATCTCCTGAAGCCTGGCAGTCTTCCTAAGGAATGAGCACTCTGAGTGTGGGTTCTGCCTGATTCTAATGACATGGAGAGAGTTGACAGCCTTCAAAAATGCCTGAAGAGATAATCTAGAATGGGGAGAGTCTGCTGATGCTCAATTTACATTGCTATGAAAGGACAGAAGAACGTAGATTTCCAGAGCCGTAGTTTAATTTGATCTTGATTAGACAGAGAGTTTGAATTATCAGGCCCAGTGCCAGAAAAACAGCTGAGACAACTCGTTGGTATGAAAACACACACCAACCTTCTGTGGGCACCTTCACAGAGCAATTTATGCTGAGAGCTCCTTTCAAACTCTTACTGAATAGTCCTCTGATCTTGGCCATGTTATCTTGTGTTCTCATCAGTCCATCTCTCTCAACCAAAGACAAATTCTGATCTGGCATCTTCCCATTGTGATTTTCCCCCTCTTGTTTATCCTGAATCTTTATGTTTTCATGTCCAATGCATTGTTACAAAATTTACACAATCTAATTTTCACTCCTTTTTCAAAGGGATTTTACTATTTTTTACTGTGTTTTTCTCTGAGCTTGCTACTTTTCTCATGAACTTGCTGTCTTCATGATAACATAATCTGCCTCATCTACTCTCTAGTGCTTGCACAAACCCGTAAGCTCAAATCAGGCTAAACACATTCTGGATACATACAAAAATATATCACAGTAAGTTTAAACCATTTACTTTCAGAGAAGCAGTAATGTTTCTTGAACTTTCATGAAATCTTCCTCTGTATAGTTAATTTCTGAATTAATTAATTAATGGGCCTTCCTGCGTTTATTGGGTTCATACTAAGGATGTGTTCACCAGTGTCACTGGAACTGCTAGAAGTTCAGGAAATTAAGTGGTAATGAGCAAGATTTTTCTTCAGCATTTTTTCAGTGTCATATATAACATGCTTGGACTGTTCCCTTTTCAGTTTCTGGGGATGCTGACATGGCCTAAAACAACTTAAAAACTTAAAATGTAAGGCTAGACATTTGGAAAGGAGGATTTAAGACACTATGGTGGTTCTGACTGCAGCTCTTGCAGCAGTGACACTGGTTAATTTATCAACCTTTAATCCCAAAACTATGTTAAATAGCAGCCAGCTGCTATTCGTCCTAGATATTTCAGCTGGAATTATCTGAACATCCCACCAGGAAATTCTGAACATCTGGCTGGATACTGTAATCAATGTTGATACAGTGGAGAAATTCCAGAGGACTAGAAAAAAACTTCTATTATGTCAATATTTCAAATTATTAAATTGGATCATTAGGATAATCCTAAATCAGAGGGAAAGTAATGAAAAAGTTGATAGAGAATGAAACATGTAAATATGACTAATACTGATACAGGTTTAGAGAAAAGACAGTTTGTCAAATGTATTTGATTGCTTAAATGAGACCATAAGTTGGCAGATAATGGTAAAAGTTTGGATTGATATTCTGAGGCTTTTGTAAGGCATTTTGATTTAGAAACCAGAACAACATATAATCAATATGGTTCTCATTAAATGGATTAAAGACTAGCCAGGACTTAGATCTCAAAATACCGCAGCAAAAGGGAATTATAACATGCATTTTGAGCATGGGTCCCTGCAAGAACTGGTTCTTGATGTTTTTTAATCCTCCCCCCACTTCAATTAGCATTGCTTGAGCCATGTTGTAACCAAAGGATGGCCTAGAGTTCTTGCAACCCAGAAAGCAAGACTAGGTACTAAACAAACTCTGTCAGATCCAAGAACACAGGGTTGGGAACAAAGGGAGAACTGCCATGAGTCCAAAACTAGTGCTGAACTCCTCAGGGCGCCTTCATGCTGAAGGCAGCTAAGTTCAGTAGATTCCACAATTTCTCCTTAGGCATTTCACAAGCACACAACATCTACTTGGTATTCAGAAAACCTTGATCATGACTCCTAACCCGACTGCTTGCCAATGGCTTAGGAGTGGTTTATTCAGTTTTCATGGTGTGCCCAATGCACAGCAATCAGGTTTGCTCCTTCCTCTCTTTTTTGGGTTTTAAATCTTCTCTACAAAAGGCACTTTCTCAGGAAGTGGAGTAGCCTGCCCAGCCTCTTCAGAGAAACAGGAACTTGTGTTAGTGCTGCTCTCTGTGAGACGTGAGGGTAAAATAACCTAGACCTGCTGTATCTGAAGGCAACAGGCTGTTATGTGAGTGGACTGGTCATAGCTCTCTTTGCTTTTTCTCTTTTGCTCTTTCAAGAGAAAGGAAGTATTTCTCCTCAGTATAAGCTGAAAATATCAGGTCAGTAGACAAATGCCAATTCTTGCCTTTCAGCTTTCCTGCAGCTCCAAGTTGCAGCACTATCTGTGTAAAAAGGCAGGTCAAACACTCAGCCCTGTCCTTAAATAGCTGCTTGTTTTGTTCTGAACCCTGTCCTGAGGCCCTCTCTCCCCACATAGAGGGGACTCAATACAGTGGAATTTCAGCTGCTCCTGCAAGGTCTGCAGACATAAGTCTTTATCTACCAATAACCACAAAGCAAGAGCTGGCAAGAAAAATAAATGAAGCTGGCAGAAGTCAAGTGTAGCCCTTACACCTAAAATTAGTGCTTAAAATGAATTTAAAATCTGTTTCTCCCCATCCTATCGCCCTTGCCCTCCCCAAAAAGTCTCTCCTCAGGTCAGAAGGGCGAGCAGTCTATTTTCTTTACTCATAGTATAGTTGCATGTGACTCTGGTAACACAAATACTGGCTTTTCCATACTATTTAAGCAGAGATTAATCATTATACAGTACTTTGTATTGGGAGGCAGTGGAGGACAGGTGTCTGGAAATGCAATATACTGGAGAAAAAAAGCCCTGTGATTGTTGGGAGTATGGCAATAATTGAACACTTGGTGTATGAGGTTAAGTGAGAAGCAAGCCATAGAAGATCTTAAAAGTGAATTCACAGTTATCTGATTCAGTAGAAAATTATGAGCAACTGGGTAGACAGGGCAAGGAGAAAGAAGGATTAAAATGCTTTAATAGACAATCTGTTTTTCAAAGCTGGAAAATATAGTTTATTCTTGGTTACAGATATAAAATAGACACCTTTTAAAGTCCTTCAGCTATGAAAATTTAATGGATAATTATAAAGAATGGCTATTATTATGGAATAATAGAAATTATATTTCCATGGATGAATTCAAGCATAAACATTTTGAGCCGTATTCTCCATGCTTATGAAAATATCCTCTCAAAGTAAAATGGCTTCCTAAGTAATTAAATATTTAAAAACTATATCAGAAGTTAGACTCAATATAGTCTTCTGGAGTGAAAACATCAGTTTGACACAGGATGTGTTCCACACCTTTGGTTCAGGTTTGGTTTTTTTCTTTGAAAACCAAGTGAAAAATAAACTATTAGTCCTTTAAATTTTTGTTACTCTGGCTTGAACACGTTTGGGAATAGAAGGCGAGGTGGATCCTGGGCTGCAGCTTGGAGCAGTGTGCTCCAGCTGCCCATCTCAGCCCTTCCCCTCACCGCCTCTCGGCGCAGATGAGGTACGGCTGTGGCTGTAAGGTCATCCCTAATCTCGGCTTGAGCTCTGGGGTCACTCCGTGAGGAAAATGCAGGTGAAATCGTTGTAGCAACGAGGTGAAAAACAAAAACATTTCCATTCGAGCCAGCTGCTCTCCAAGACAATGCCTTCTTCCTGAATTGAAAAAAAAAAGGTTTTAAAAAGATTTAAGATATCTTTAGTCGCATTTTTGCTCTTATGATGAGTAGGAATGGTCATTTCTGTGTTCTAGGAGTGCTGTGTGGTAGTATTTTGTAAGAAGGATAGGTGGAAACTTACCAGTTTTACTTGTAACTTACTACTATTTTGTAAGAAGGATAGGTGGTAACTTACACTAAGAAACTGATTTTAGACGATTTGTTGCTCACAAATGTCATTGAAACCAATTCTGTGGAATTGATTTAGATACACTTGTTACTTATTGTATCTTGTCTTGAAGTGCCAATCTAGACAGAAGATGCTTTAAAAAAATGACATTGTGAATTTTAGCCTTTTCCTCCTACTGTTTTCTTAATTACATCTACTGCCACTCATTATTAACTGGCAATTATTAAAACTTTGTGGGGAGGATTTTTATTAGTTTATATATAATACTGAGCTCATCTGTATAAAAGTGTTATGCTAAAATTTGTTATCTACACAGTGCATTATATTGAGTATGTTTTAGTTGAATTATATTGGATATCTTAAAATTAGAACTGAGGATATAATTTTGTCCATTTCTTGCTATCCTTTACACATCTCTGGATTTGTGAAAAGGAACAGTGGAAGGAATTGCTCTTACCTAGGGAAAAAGGAATAAACGCATCTTTCTTGACAAACTGCCCATTACTGTCCAAAAACCTCTCAGGAAAAAACACTTCTGGATTGCTCCAGTATTTTTCATCAAAGTGAACAGAGTAGAGGTTTGTAATGACTGTGGTGCCTCCAGGAATCGTGTAGCCACGCACAACAGTGTCTTTGGAAGTTGCATGGAAAATCCCTAGTGGGACTATGTTACAGAATCTCAGGACTTCATGCAGAACAGCCTCAGTGTAGGGCATCTTGCCCTTCTCCTCCAAAGTGGGCATTTTGTTTGGGCCAATGACAAGATCGATTTCCTTTTGAACTTGCCCTGTTAGGAATAAAAGTTGAGATTTATTTTGTAATGGCCTTTATATTTTAAGCTAAAGTATTTGTGCATACATATACATTTTATAAGAATACTGAAATGTGATATACCTTATATAATAAAACAGTAGCTTAGAAGCTTTTCAATTTAGACTCTATATTCCTATCCATGGTTAGTGTTATTATCTCCATTCTGAAACAACAGTGAAATGAATATTAGAGTGATATTTTTTGGTCAAAGTACTGACAGTAACTTTCCAAGTAATCTGGGCCTCTCTTCCTCTAAATCCTGGAAGCCCCAGCTGAACCAAGCACTGCTGAGGTTTTGGCAGGAAAAGTGAAGAGGAGGCAGTGAAACTAGAAATGTGACTGTTCACTTCTAGAATCCAAACTTCTCCTCAAAATGTCTGGGCTAACACTCAGGCATCTATTGCTGTCTTACTTCAGAATGATTGTAACACATCTTTTTATTTTGAAATACCATTTCTCTTCTTCCAAAAGTACAAGTATTCCTGTCTATCGTATGTAAATCTGATGTGAACTGGGGCACTTAAGATGAAAAGAATCGTACCTAAATTGTTAACCACAACCTGATTTACATTTTTGCTGACACTTGTATGTTTTTAATTTAGTTTATTACTTTCATATTTAATTACATTTTCTTATTATTTATTAACTACATATATTAGTAAATCTGCCAACAACAGATGATGCATCACAATGCTAAACTTAAACATTTTAGAAATACTTGAAAGTATTAAAGCTTCATAAAAATGTATTTCACAAAATAATATGTTAAAATTTTATCATGAAACTTGACTTTTGATACCCACTTTGTCTGCATTTAGAACAAGCCTTCTGCCTCTGTCTATAGTATATTTAGTAAATTATACAATAGAATAATATATACAAAGCATTTTTTGGTGATGACTATGGATCAATGCACCACTTTGAAAAAGCATTTAAAATTTGCAATAGGAAAATGAATCAGTTCCTCAAAATGTCAAATTTCTTACCTTGAATGTTTGGGTAAAGAGCCATAAATAACACTGCCCATCTTAAAACATTTGTTGTGGTTTCTGTCCCAGCTATGATGAGTTCTCCCACGGAGAAAATTAAATTTTCTCTTGAATATGTAGATTCTGGGTCTTTCCCATTGCAATCCATCTCATCTAAATATGCATCTACGAAATGTCGAGGTGACTGAGGCTTCCTATTTTCAGAGACACGTTCAATAAGCTCATGAAGAAACTCATAGACTTCAGCTGCATTTTTAAACAGCTGCTGGTGTTTCCCAAATGGCAAGATACCAATCCAAGGAAAAGCATTATATAAAAATACAGAAGCACTAGCAGCTAATTCAACGTTTTCACTAAAAATCTCAATCATGTGCTGAAATTCAATATCTTCGTATGTGAAACGTTCTCCAAAAATAATCAAATTAGTAATGTTTGAAACAGCATTTGTTATCAAGTGCTTAAGATCAAAGGGTCTGCCTTTGTATGTCTCAATGGCATCAAGAAAAAACAGAGATTCTTCTGAAATTTTGTGTTCAAAGGACCTTTGACCATATCCAAAAATTCGAAAGCTATTTACAGCTAATTTGCGGTGTTCTGTCCATCCTCTGCCATATTTACTGTTCAGTAAGCCTGAAAAAATATTTTGACACGTATTTTATGCAATGCTTTATTTTTCTTCCCCCATAAGATAATAAAATTATTCAACAAGACAAAAAGTGAGACAAAACATTTCAGACATCTTGCTATGGAACATAGTCCATGAGTGACAATCCTTTCCAATCCTTTCTTTAAAGAAGCATCAAGCATTTTATGAAAGGACATTGAGAAAATGGCTAAAGCAAATGCTTCATGTGATTTGTTCATCTATGAGACAAAAATTACATTTTTATACAGAAGACATTAGCACTCACCTCCCATGTTTGTCAACTTCTTGAACAAGGGAAGAGATGGCCTGTCTGCAAAAATTTCACTTTGATGGACGAGGCATTCCTTCACTGCATCATAGCCATTCAGCACAACGGCAGATATACCCCCAAGATCAAGGCTGAAGATCTTTGGGGGGGGAAAAAGGAATAAAAATGTTAAATGCTGTTACAACCCAATCTTGAGCACAAGGAGTGAAAAAGTGAAACAACACTGAACATCAATGCAAAATGCAGAGTTGAATAACCTTCAGCCAGGCACGCAAGTGACCAGAGGTGGGACAGCTGTGGCATTACACAGGAGAGTCTGTGGTAAGCTAATTTGCTTTGTTAAAAGGTAAAATTAATTAGCCCACACTACATGCTGTGCTTTGCTGTGCACCTAAAGAAACCAGCTCTCCAAATTAAGGACTGGGGACACTTTCATACAGTCCTTAGAGAGGAGTGAGAGCCAAGGTGACAGCCAACTGCTGAGAGCAGGCCCAGCTCCTGTTTCCACATGTGGTTAGCACAAGGTGCTTTGGAGAAAGGTACAATGCAGCCTGCAGACAGCACATACAGGATAAAATAAAATTAATGAAAATTAAAATTAAAATCTGAATCTACATTTTAAAAATTAAAACTGAGCCTAAACTCAAGACTGAAACCTTAGCTCCTTTTCCATACATTCCCTTGGTGTTAGAAATCTGTATTTTTACCATTACCAATCTTTAGATTTTGCTCCATGTCAGAGCTGGTGACCTCCACAATATGAAATTGTGTTAGCCTCATTATACATTCTGTGACAATTGGATTGTCAACCAAATGGTTGTCAGGCACTGGGACAGGGTGCCCAGGGAAGTGGTGGAGTCATCATCCCTGGAGGCATTTAAAAGCTGTGTAGATGTGGCATTTGGGGACATGGTTTAGTGGCAGACTGGGCAATGCTGGGTTAGTAGTTGGAGTCGACAAGAGTCTTTTCCGACCCAAATTGTTCTATGAGTCTATGACCATTTTATTTTAGTGAACTTGGTATTTTCACTGTTATAATGGCTCTTCTTTTTTGTGTGTCAAGAAGACACTCCTAGTATATTTCTGCAAACCATTTGTGAGTTTTGTAATACTTTGGTCTAGCTTATTTATCTTTATTCCTATATCATACATGTTTTTGGGGTATTTTTAACCCTTTGATTGTATTTTTCCAGAGTCTCCCAAATGCTAATGTGCTGTTTCCAAGTTCCCTCAAATTCTGAATCCTTTTAGAGAGGATACAGCAGATATAGCATTCTGTACTGGATACAGCACTCCCGGCAAGTAAAAAACTTTGTGTATTTGACAACATCCCCTTCCTATTTCCGTTCTATTTGTCCTAGTATTTTGCTTGAAGAACGTTGACTTTTTTTTTACTATTACCAAAACACATGTTAGATCTAGCTCGCAGTTAACTTTTACGAAACCCGTAAGAGGAGTCTGGCTGCTTAAATCTGGCTGATAGAAAGAAACGTCCGCTATAGGAGAAAGTACAAAAAAAAAAA
>VWYP01017676.1:288803-420967 GCA_013400435.1 Pycnonotus jocosus | reverse complement strand
TTGGCCCGCGGAGGCTCCGCCCGCCGCGTCAGGGGCTCCGCTGCTCTTCTGCTGCCTTCGTGCGGTTTTTTTCTTTTTCCTGGAAGAACACTCAGAGTTGGTCCCTCGGGGTTTGTGCAGCGTTGGACCCACCGCTGGCTGCGCGCTCCAGACGCCGACCGGGGAAACTGAGGGGTGGAACCAGCGGCTCTCTGCTCCTTGTTAAGTCCCTGTGGAATCTCAAACGCACAGTTCCGAGATGTCTTTCCCAGAGACACTTCGGGCTTGGGCCGATGGAGCCCGCGGTGATTCCCGCTGGCATGTGTGCACCTCACAGGTTGCTGGTGGCGGGTGAGTGGGAGCAGCTCCAGGTGCCCTGGGGTCGCTGACAGCAGCGGGAAAGGGCCCGGCCTCCCTCCGTGCCCCTGCAGGCAGCCCGGCGGGGAATGTCCCGCTCCGTGTGAGCCAGCAGCACGGAGACCACACATACAGAGTGCAAAGGTTGGTGTCACTTAGTGGGGCTCGGGAACCAAGGCTTGAGCTGCGGAAGAGGCCAAGTTCGGGAAGGCAGAGGTCAGAGAGCAGTGTTACCGTGCCGTGTCACATTCTTGGCAAAACACTTTATACACAAACCCAGGTTTGCTTCCAGTCACACTGGTTTTGTTATTACATTACTACTATTTTACAATCAATTTTAGGAATAACAGAATCATTCATGGCCCATTACAATTTCTGTGCCTTGTGTTTCTAACTTGAGATGTGTTTCTTGTTGAATTCATCTTAATAGCTGTACATAGATTTTTTTTTAAAGAACATTGATAAGATCTAAACAGATGAGGAATTTATGCTAATGGAGCTCACTGTGTCAATGCCAGCATCCTGTATCAAAATCTTACCAGGTTTGTCAGAATACAGAGAAGTGGCTTGAGCCTTGCTGGAGGTTTACTTTTTTCATTCTTCTTCTAAGTTACTTCTTCATCCTTTATCTCAGTGTGATACTGCCTGGTGTCCTAATTATTTGGGTCATATCTGCAAAAAATACCAGTATTTTCAATGTTAGCTCCTAAAGAATTCTCACCAAAGGGCAGGAGACTCAGCTTGGCTCCAGTCAGAGGAAGAATGAAGAGAAATTGCCAAGAAGTAAAGTAAGATGTGTGTGTGCTTAAGTATCTGAGAAAATATAGGAAGAGGTACTATTGCTTTGATTTATTTTTGCAGCTTATCTTCAATATTCTGTTATTTAAGTGTTTAATACCCAAAGTTTTAGATGATCATGATTTCCACTGTATCTGGTAAGAAAAGAAAGGTGATTAACAGTTTTGGCAGCAAGCATTTTGAAGGGGGGAAAAAGCAGGAGAAAATAGTACAAGAAAGACCCAAGAAGAGGGGGGAAAAGATACAGAGTAAAAGTCCAAATATTTGACTAAAAAGGAAGGAGACTTGTAGCAGGGGGAAAGCCAATAGTATTTGACAATTATCTTCAAGCAGAGGAGAGAACAGTCAAAACTGACCTTACCATAGCGTTTGAGCCCTGGGGATGCAGAAGAGACAGTGATGTTAACCACTGTAACAAAGGAAGGAAACTGAAGAGCATGATTGCAGAAAAATAAAATCCATTTCAGTCAAGCCAAATGCTAAAAGGTGGTGAATCAACCGAGATTAAAGGTCCAAGAACTTCTAAAAGATGCGTGATTAAATGGAGGTAAAAAACAGCAGCATGGACAAAGATGACTGAAACTTGTCAAAAGTAAGTGATAAATAAACCCTTGTAGACAGATGAAATCACTTAAGGATGCAGGTTTAGGGATGCAAGAGTACAATTGTTGTCCAAGCACAGGGTTCCTTGCCAGTTTCTGATTGATCTTTTTATTTTTAATTCTTTTTTCTCATTCATTCATTCATTCCTTCAGAAGTGTGTGGGCAGCTTGTGCTGAATTGCTTCTTTGGGAACGTTTTACTCATCTTAATCATGGATGATCAAATGAGCAAACTTATAGGATGAATAAAGTTTTTTTAATTTCAATTATAAAAATGATGTCTGAGTAAAGAAACCCATTAAAGCATGTATCTTTATTAAATTCCAAAACATTCTAGTCATCAAGTTTTACAATTACTTTGCACTGGAAATTCTGGAAGCAGAAGCTGGAGTAACAGGAAATGATTGTGTTCCTGTCCTCTCAAGAAAATCAGAAAGCAATTATTTGGCTTTGTATTCTTTGACTACACATACTTATACATAGCTTTGACTTTTGAAGAAATATAGTGCCTGATGTGGCTGTTCTCTGAGTAGCGATGTTAAGATCTTGATAACTCTGAGGAGAAAAATTAGGTTGTTTCCAAGTTTCATTAAAAATCTCACAAACTTGCATTTAGCTACAGCTTTGAAACAGGCTGGTTTTCTGATTTTCTTATTCTTCAGGGCTGACATTGTAGCTGGAAAACAAGGTAAACCTTTATCAGGTTAAAGTGTTTTCACTCTTATTTTCACTCTTGTTTTCACTCTTGTTCAGTGAAACCATGACATGATTCATAAAATGCAGGAAAACAACTTTTTTTTTGTAGACATATGTGTAAAGATTTTGCTCCTTGCCTTTGATGGAGCACTGGGGAAAAGAGAGAGACCTTTACAGATGTATGTAAAACAGGCATACCTGTTTTACAGGCATACCTTGTCATGAAAGAAATTAATTTCGTAAGCCCACTGACAAGTTTAGAGTCATGTGCAGATGTTATCTATTACACTCAGAAAGCTCTTTTTAACCTAAGTCATCATAGTGAATGATCAACTTCCATGTTACATTTATGTCCTGAGCAAGCCTGTAATGATGCTGTTGCTTTACAGATTGTCTAAAATAGAAAAACACATCTGATGTTTTCCCTTGGGAACTAGGTGATTGATTGCTGAGTAAACCCCAACCTTCTCCTTCAGTCATACCTTTTTCCTTCATCACAGTCCTACTCTGCCTAAACATTTCATGTCTGTCAAGCAGACTCAGAAGGCTAAGAAACTGGCTTACCTTCAGAAATAGTTTTGGCATGTTGTATTTACCGGTTCTTTCAGAGCATTCTTAGGTCAATTCTATGCATAAATTTAGAAATTCATCTTTTTAATTGATGGTCTCATATGACTCTGTGTTCCGAGAAACTCTGCTGAAAGTAGATTAGCAGATATTATGTTGTAATAGCCTTTGCCTTCACATACCATTTACCAGCTCTGAAAGGAGAGAGATCTTTTTTAGCCCCAAATTTCACTGAAGGCAGAGGCTAAATCAGCGCTGTAGGACCCAACTATGTCAGGACAACTGCATGGCTCTGAGAGAGACTGAGGAAAATTCTGTTACCCTGTGACTTCATCAGATCTCAGTACTGGCGAGACAAGGACTGAAATGATGACACGGGGACTTCCACTCTTTTAACATCCTGTAAAGAACAAGCAAGGACTAACTTGAGGACTTGAGAAACAGTTTCTCACCCTAGTTTCACTGACACGCTCTGACATAAAGATAGTATCTTATATTTTAGTATCACAACACTTGTGCAAGCAATGGAATCAAAGTTTTGTAACCATGCTATTGCTTAACAGGATTAGTTTTCTGTTCTGAGGTTTATTTTTTCAACTCTCATTTTACCTGCAGAATACAGAAAAATAGAGCACAAGTGGGTACCAATTTTGAAACAGTGAGATTCTCAGAGTGAGATTTTCCTCCCCTCAGTGCTACCCTGTAATGCTGCAAGTCTGACCTTGCCTCTGTTGAGTGTGAAGGGTTCTCCGTGTCAGCCTGCTGGAGGTGTAGCTTGGGACAGAGCTGGAATTTTGCTTGTTGTTAGAGGGAGGGAATGTGTTCCCAGGTGGCAGGAGAGGGCTGGAGGCTCAGTAAACCTGCTCGGAGGCTGAGCTGTGCTGAGGCAGGACAGAGGATGACAAAGCCATAGCAAACTTCCCTGTGGTCAGCCCCTGCTGCCTGGCCAAGCAGACCTCAGTGCACAGCAGTGTGGCCCAGTCTGGTTTAAAGGATCATTCCAAACTGTATTTTGAATATATCCAGGAAAATTGTCACAAAACCTACAGAATATTTTGGGGGTTTTGTGTGATAAGATTTCAAGGAGATTAAACCAATGCAATGCTGATCTTCTGTTTAAAATGTCTTTCATAAATCAGTCTTGGAGCTTTTCTAAGGCATTTTGGAGGAAAATTTGCTTCCAGAGTGATTCATAGATTTTTCACTAATTAGCTCAACAGCAGTTCCACTTTCTGAAAAGCAGGCACTGAAGCAGCCTAAATCCAGATTTAATGTCCATTAAAAAGGAAATGCTTTAGTGTTGGGATTTATATCAATGTTCTGGTTCTCAGGAAAGTACTGCATTTTTATAAAAAGGAGATGCTTTTTTTTTGGGCCAATTTCAAACCAAACCACAAGATAATTGGTACAATATTATTTATGTGGATAAGCTTGATGTGAGCTTATACTAAATCTGAATGTGGTTTTTCAGAGACTATGGGAGCAGGATTGAGGAAATAATTTGACCAATTAGAGATGTAAATTTTGCAAAACCAAATGTCTACAAAAGTTATAGTATTGGTTTCAAAGTTTAAGCCATTCTGCAGCTATTCAAATTATGGTGTCACAGAAATTGGAAGAGAAAGATATGAAGAGAACAAAAGTAATGGATTATAGAGCATCTCTCCTATATATGTCACTCCTGACAGATGTTAGAGTAACATGCCATGAAATCCTCCACTGAAAGAGGTGCCATAACTGCAATGCAACCTATTCTTGCCTGTCATTAATCTCAGTTGTAGAAATGTGTGGTCTCCTTTGTTGCCCTTCAAGACTATGTGTGTATATATATATATATATAATAGTACCAGATTGCAGATTGGTATTGTTTCATGACAAGTGTTTATATTTTTGTTGTCACCTTTCTCCATAGTCTTTCCTTCTGTTATGTTTCCCTGATCTTTGAATTTGTTTCCCTAAATCATACATGGGATCTCTGATAACCCTTACTGGCATTTTTCTGGACTTTTTTCAACTTGCCCAGGTCTTTTTGATCTAGATCTTATCAGCAAAAAGTAGAGTGTGAGGATTACCTCCCAGGCCTCAAACGAGATACTCCAGCTAACATACAGTTTGCTTTTACAGCAGCACAACACCACTAACTCTGGCTTAGCTTATTTCATTTTCTGCAGAACAGGTTGCAATGAAGTGTTAGAAGGTTAGTGAGTATCTGCTCACCTTGCCCCATGTGCCTTGTAGAGTCTTCTTAAGGGCTTAAGCTTGCTGGCTGTTCACAGAGACAAGATCCTGGATCAGAAGGACCAGGCATCCGCCAAAAACTCAGAGAATTTTGACTCCCTAGGTTCTCCTTGTAAAGAAAGAGCATGTGGTGTTTACAGCTGGCTTTATCATAACTCATCCTTACCTGAAAAATCTAGATTAGTTGTTATGAAGAACAAACTTAGAGAGAGCAGAGTCCTGGATCACACTCACCTCCCTCATGGAGAACTTACTGTGTTTGTGGATCATGGCCTCATCATTGTCTCGCCTTTCATTTTTGTAGGGTCCATTTTTCTCTGATACAAACCAATCGTGGGAATGAAGATTTTACTGAGCAGCTCACAGTCTTATCTTTCTTGAAGAATTACATTTAAGTATTGAATAAATATTGCACCATAATACATAAATGTGATATTTTTGTTTACCAGCATGTCAGCTGGTAGCATTTCAAAACTTCACTAGTGTCTGTGGCTTCTCAGCATGACAATACTTACAGTAGAAAAATGATCACACTTTTAAATTTATTGGTTAAATTATATCAAAGAGTATAATATTGTCAGATGTTGCATCTAGTGTAGAGAAAGTCACTATAAAATAGCCCAGATTTTTCTTATTCTCTACAAATTAAAACAGATGTATTTGAAAATGAAATTCCTTTAACTTGGAGCTAGGGGTTGCATTAGATAATCTGATTTCTTAAAATAAATAAATAACAAAATCCAGTCATTCTGTGTTTTTTAAATTTAATCCACTTAGAACCTATACCCAGTGCTGAAAAAGTCAGAACAGGTTCCTTGGAACAGATTATTTCAGTAAATATCTCATTTTCTTTGTGCCATGCTGCAAAGTACCCCTCTCTCCTAGATTTTCCGTGAACACTTGACCTCTAGTTTTAGATTTATCAAGCAACAGAAGACCATCATCCTGTGAAAATTCTGTCTCTTTTTTACAGCTTAAAATTTAGACAAACTGGTCAACTGCCCTTCTTCTCCATCTCATGTACAAGAGAAGAGATATTTGCAAAAAGAAAATCTGTTTGGGGAGACCAGATGACATATAGCTACGGGGGAGGGGGAAATAGGACAGGCGTTCCAGCTGGGAGTCCCTCCATTAGCGCTGGCAAGGAGCAGCCAAAGTGCCTGCCAACATCCAAGTGCTACATCATCTCTACGTGCACAGGAGTGGATCAATTGGCATTCGTACCTGTTGGTTTAAATTTACACTCCTTCCTGTGAAAGCTTAAAGTAGAAATGTTGGCACTTGAAATCCTGTAATCACCGGTCCAGCCCCGGACCGAGCCACACTGGCAGGAGAAGGGCTTGAACTGGCTGGCATCAACCACAAGGCAGGATTTAGCTTTTTCCTCCCAGAAGGAGGAAACTGAAATATGCTATTACAACAGAATCGTCTGGAATTTTATTGTTTTAACTTTAAACCCGGGAATATTCAATGTGGACAAGGAGTAAATAATTCCCCAAAGGAAATGGGAACAAATAACTGTTAGCTTAGGAAGAGAAAAGTGGAGTTGGAGAGAAATATGAGACTGGCAGCCCAGTCATTTAAGTTCCTGCACTTTATTTCTGTTGGTGTAACTGTATAAATCATAATGAAACAGCAAAAGAAAAGCCGAGCCATTCCTTTAGGTGCTGCCTAATATTTGTAAATGCATCCTCAGAAAAACTACCTTAAAAACAGAACAGGAGTCGTGAAAACGGAAGAGATTTTAAATCAAATACTTAAATTCCTTCTCCCAGGGGATTCCCGTGGTGAGCATACGTGCGAGGGACCTGCTATTTAAAACGAACTTTCAAATTTGGCAGAGCGGGGGGCGAAGAGAAAACCTTCCAGGGAGCATTCCCTCTGCCACCCCCTCCAGGGCTGCAGCTCATGAAGGACTACGAAGACGTGTCAGGGGAGGAAAGAAAAATCTACCCAAAAATCTCCCCCAAAAGTGGTTTGGGTTGTCGCTCGGAAAAAAAAGCAGAACCCAGACCCCAAAACCGAGAGGGTTCTGCAATCGTCGGTGTGCACAAGGCGGGTGGCGAAGCGGCGCAGCGCCCGCCGGTGGCCGCTCCGCGCTGGGAGGGGACACGGCCGGGACACCCCCAAAGGGGGATGGCGATCCCTCCCGGACAGCAGCCACTCGCCAGTGGTTTCTGTATGTTCGTGGGGCTTTTTTCTAAACTTCCCCGCTAAAATCTCATTGACAAAGCATCGCCACCCCGAGGCTCTCCCGAAATTTATCCACCTCTCGGTGAACACACGGCTCCTGCCGCCGGGAGTGACCCTGTCACCGGCGGCTGTAAAAACACAACCGAGGAGCCGCCGGGATGTTCGCAGGAGAGCTCCCATCCATTTGAACGGCGAAACGCGCCATCCAGCCGCGCTGGCCACCTGCTCCCTGCGCGGCCGCGCAGCGTGCGCGGGGCTCTGCCCGCTGCCGGGGACTGCGACAGCGGCACAGGCGCCTGCCACCGCTGCCGCCGGCGGAGCCCGCAGCCAGCGGGAACTAGGAGGAAACGCAGGGGAGGGGACAGGCGGAGCCGCGTCACACCGGGGGTCCCGAGGACGGTCGGGGTCCCTGCGCATCGCAGCCCGGCCACCGCCTGCCGGGGCATCGCCGGCTGGGCAGCCCGTGTGCCGCGGGGCTGCCGGTGTCGCCGTGCCCGGCAAACGCCCAGCGGCTTCGAGCGGGCAGGAAAGGCGCTCCCGCTCTCTCGGGGGGCGGTGGAAGCGCTCTCTGCGCCCAGGCGCTGCAGAGCATCTCTCCTGGGCCTCTTCTCCCCCTCCCTTGGCCGCTGCGGGTTGTGTCCCCCCCGTGTCGAGTGTCCCCGCGGCCGCCCCCGCCGGGCCGGTGCTTGCTGCGCCTGGGCAAACACCCGGCCGGGCAAACATCCTGAGCAGGCAGGTGCTGCCGTGACAGAGGGTCCTCGGCGGGTGATGCATGGGCGGCGCGCAGCTGCCCGGTAATCCCTTCCCGAACGCCTCTTCCGTGCGGGAAAGGCGCTGCACCTGGCCCTGGAGCTGTGTGATGGACATGATGGTGATGCTGAGAGTTTCCTCTTGGAGTGCGGAGTTACTGCGCGGCCCCGGCCTGGGGCGGGGGGCGGTGCGGGCACCCGGTGGGGGAGAGCATTGGAGCCGTTCGCCGCCGCCACGGGGCTGCTCGCAGGTGCCACTTGTCCCTTGCCCCGGTGGGGAGCGGCGGGTGCCGCCGCCAGCGCTCCTTGCGCTCTGCCGAGGAACTGAGGGGGTCCTGGTGTGCTCCCTTCGGGCAGCGACCAGCGCTGCCGGCCACCGTGCCCCTGCCCCGCTGCACACCCCGCCCGTGCCCGCCGGTGCGGAACCCCCGCCACCCACTCGCGGCTGCTGTCGGGGCGCCGGGAGAGCGTCGGGTACAGCCGGGCTGCCGCCGGAGGGGGCGGGAGTTCCCGGGGAGGGAGAGGCCCCGCTCTGCAATGCGGTCCCACCGCTGCAGAGGTCGCCACGCGTGAGGGGGGCGCGGCGGGAGCGGCCCCCCCGCCCCGCCCTGCGCAGCCCCGNGCGGCGGCGGCAGGTATAAAGGGGGCGGCGGGCAGTGCGTGACACCGCGGATCGGCGGCGACACCGGCACCGCGCCCGCTCCTCCCTGCGCTCCGCTCCGCACCCCGGTAAGCGCCGCGCCGGCCGCGGCTCCCTGCGCGGGGCGGGTCGCGGCAGCCCCGAGTCTCTGCCGGGGAGCGGGGCTTTGGTACCTCCGTTCATGTGCTCGTGTGCGCGGGGCAGCGAGAGCCAAGGCGGGGGGGACAGTCCTTCCCCGCTCGGTCACAGCCTCACGGCGATGCGTGTCCGGCCAGGACAAAGTGCTGCGGCAAAGGTCACGGCCGGGGCGCCTTGGGGAGCCGCGGGGAAGAGGAGCATCCTTTGGAAGCGGGCTCATAGTTCCCGTCGAGTACTGAGAGCTAGCAAAAATGAGGATGATATGGTGGTTGTGATGTGCTCCTTGGAGTCCAAGACTGATGCTGTGAGAGAGGTGTATCTCAAATCTTCAATAACAGATATTTTTACAGCTTTTTTTGCTTATGACTTATTTTTAACTTATCCTCTTCTCTGGTTTCAGAGTTGAAATATTTATTGAAATTACACTACTTAATTCTTAGTGTAATCTAAACTGGGGTGTTAGTGTGCTGGCTGGCAAGAAGAAAGCAGCTTCAGGTAAAGTGCTAACAGGGGCACTTTGTTCTCAGAAATGTTAAACGCTTATTGTTTCTCCTTGTGATTTGTATCTCTCCATGTCAGACACACATTATGTGCAGTAGTTAGAGGAATCTCTTTTCTGCCACTTTGAGGAAAACTGCCTTAAGTTGAATGCAAATAGCTGCAGGTATTTTTTCTGCCATGTAATAGTGCCAAGCTATAATAAAATTTTAAGAAAATTAAAGCACGATAGCAATAATCAAAATAAACAAAAAGGTGAATTTAAAGTATAAAGCTGTTCATATTTGTGCTACTTGTGGCTAGGAAGCAATGACCTCTTTAGTGGAACTTGCAGGATTGAGAGGGTTGGAAAACAGCCATTGCTTGATGTACCTCTTTGTTGTAGAGAGGAAATCATGGTTATGCTGAAGATTTCATCTTTCCTTGCTGTTTATGCCTTGGTTGTGTGCCAGATGGACAGCTTCCAGGCAGCCCCAGTCAGGTAAGAAGCTGGTCCTCTTGCTGAGTGCTCTGTCTGAATGGTATGAAAATGCTTAATATTCCTGAGAGGTCTAGGAGAGAAACAGACCACGGTGAAGGAGAAAGGTGGCTGCTTTTTGTGCCGTGATGTTTTGATTCCGTCTTTAAACCACCTAACGCTGTGCGTGAGGGGAGCGCATTGGGGTTTGCATATTCACACCCTGAAAGGCACTGCCAATGACACACAGCCTGTCAGACCCCGCTCTCTGCAGCAGCCTGGGGTTTATTCACCCTGCTTCCCTTGCCTCTGCCTAGACCTGGCTTGGAGTCCATAACAGACCGAGTGACTCTCAGTGATTACGAAGCTCGGAGGTTATTAAATGCGCTGGTGAAAGAGTTCATACAGATGACAGCAGAAGAGCTGGAGCAAGCCTCCGAGGGGAACAGGTAAGGACTACAGTCCTGGGCAGCAAAAAAGCAATGTGGGAGCGTCATATGTTTGACATTTAGCAAAAGCCATTTGAGCAGACCCTCTGCAAATCAAGATCTTTCTGTTTTCATGGGGTTATGGCTAACTGGTAAAGGATGATACTGCAGAGACATCCTAGTGTTCATGTCAAGACAATGGCTAACCTGCCTCTATCTGTCTCTTCTGAAAGTGGAGGGCGATTTGAGCTTGAATGAGTAGGTTGTGTTAAAATATGGCAGCAAAAGGTATGTCTTCCCGGTGGGAGTGTTAGGAGATTACTCAGTCACTCTTGGATTCTCTGTTGTGCAAGTGCATGCTGTTGTAAGGCATGGGAAGTCCCTGGCAGGAGGGATGTGTTCCTCCTGATGCACGCAGCACCACTCTGCCTGGGACCAAAGGCATGCAGGAGCATTTGCATTATCCTAACAGGATTTGCATTGCAATGCATGAGGATGGATGAGACACTGAACAGCATGTGGGATATGGGGGAAGTTCAGCTTCCTGACCTCTAACTGTATGAGCATCCAAAGGGCTAATGGACTTGCTTGTCAACAAAATTGGATTCATTAACAAATAGTCTTTTCCTCCTGACTGCTTTTGTATGGACTTGCCTTGCATGGAGTGTGATGTGGAGGGTTTGGATTTATTTTGAATGAGTTTTTAAGTTTCCTAACAGTAGATCTTTTATGTAGGGACACAATGCATGAATGTGCATGTTTGAGGTTACTCTTCCTTTGGGCATGTTTTTATTTTCTTCCTCCCTGCAGCCTGGATAAACCCATTTCCAAACGCTGTGCCAGTCTGAGTACTTGTGTGCTGGGCAAACTGTCTCAAGAATTGCACAAATTGCAAACTTACCCTCGCACTGACGTCGGGGCTGGAACTCCTGGCAAGAAACGGAATGTGCTGAGTGACCTGGAACATGAACGCTATGCAAACTATGGGGAACCCCTGGGAAACAACTAGACATGCTTATTTCTCCCCCTCTCCCTTTTTTAACCTGATGCATGTGGATCTAACTTTGATTGCTAACTTTGCTGTGTTCTTTTGATTCTGTTTTCAACAGAGAATGTTTGAGATGGGACCTAATGTTAGGAAGACCAAGAACATATAACATGCATACCAAACTAGGGGAAAAATAAATAAAAATGATCAGCACTGCCTTGACATTCCAAATGATTTTCTTAGACACTGATTAAAAAAAAAAATCTAGAAAAGGTTCTTCATTTATGGCTGCTAAATGTACAAGTAGATTCTTTCTTTTGTGCTTGCCCATGCACTTGTTCAATAAACCTATTTTTCTATAAGGATTAGATCTGCTTGGTTTAACAGTTTGTTTTAGAATGTGAGATTTCTAGATGAGGCTAGAAAACTTTTGCAGCTTGTCTTAATGTTCAAGAGAGGCAATGCTAGTAACTTCTAGAAAAGTTGAAAGAGGACTTAGAAGTCAAAATTCTACATATAAATTGATATGTACTGCTGTAATCAGGCATTTATGCAATCCTGCTGGTAGGGACCCTGAGAAGCAAAGAAATCAGGAAGGCTCATACCTATTCATTCTAACAAACTAGAAATGTAATCCTGTTTAAAACTGGGTACTGAACATGTCCAGGTAAGAATTTTGTGGTCTTTTTCTTTTCTTATTTTACAATAGGTCTTTGCATTATATTTAAAATTGATGTGCCTTTAAAATATTTGTGTTGGTTTACAATTTACCTACATTAGGTTGCCTTGCATTAAGAGCCAAACCCAGATTTCTTTACAATTCTAGTGCAGCACTGCATCTATCTTGTAATTAGTGGCCTCTTTCAAATACTTGGCATTGATTGTAAAAACAACTCTTCATTGTTAACATTAATAAACTGTCTTGTGATGCTTAGCTGAGAAAAATCCCTCCTGCTGCAAGAAAAACTCATTGCTTTAGTAGAAAATTCTTCAAGCAAGGATTGTGTGATTCCTTGAAGTTCCCCATCTAGCACAACTGTTAGCTGTAGGCTGGATTGTGAGCAGAGAACTCATGCTGTCAAAGTCTGAACTGCTCCATGGTGAAGTTCTGTAGTAGACAAAGGTCTAACTGGAAGAAAGAGAGATTCTCCCATTCCCACTAAGCAGCATCTTTATATGTGGTTCGGCTCTGAAGGCAGCTGGTCAGAGTCACTGACCAAGTTCCTATAGTGATCAGTGATGCTGTAATTCCTTGTGTTTTCTGGCTGTTAGGGAGCACAGGTGTTGGAGTGAGAAGTGAAAAAAATGTCTGCTTACTGCTTTTCAGGAACGCCTCAAGAAAAATACAAATGTGAGCTTTTTGAGGAAGTGAGGATTGTTTAAATTCTCCAGATCTGAACCTCCTCAGCTCCTTTCCATGGCCATAATGCCTGGCTGGAGGCAGGCAGTAGCCCAGGTGTGGCTGCACATCTGGCCTGGATGTAGTCTTCAGCCCAGCTGCTTTTATAAAGTGAGCCTGACACTGAGAAAAACACAAAGAGGCTTCTTTCAGCAGTTGTAAGCCGTGCACAGAAGGTGCAAATGCCTGCTGCATGGCCACCCTATTTTAATCCTGCAGAAGAGCCCTTGCTAGTCACAGTGATGTTTCAGTGCATGAAAACAGTCACGTTCCATGCTGTGGGAGCTAACTCTTCCTTTTCCTCCTGAAAAGCAGTGTAACAGCACAGAAGAGAGCCTGCAACACAGCCACCTGTGTGACCCACCGCCTGGCAGACTTCCTGAGCCGGTCAGGGGCAGTGGGCAAGAACAACTTTGTCCCAACCAACGTGGGCTCCAAGGCCTTCGGCAGGCGGAGAAGAAGCGTCCAGGTCTGAGAAGCTGAACGGTGATGTGAGCACGGTAAACACATGGCACCAAACACAACCTGGGGACCCACCAACATTTTGGTGTTGTGGGGGGCAATAACAGACCTGCAGTGGTAACCTCTGAGAAGACAGGGCGAGTAAGAGTGCAGAAAGAAAAAAGATGTTACAAATAGAACAAAGATGTGTAGGCTGTGCAGAAGAGCTTTTGGAGATGTTCTGCTTGGGTAACTACCTTCAGTGCATTAACTAAACACAACAGTTTGGTTGGAATTATTTGCTTGTTTTGCCACTAACATTTCATTATCAACATATCAGTAACTGTTTTTTTTTTTTTTTACAGATTGCAATGAAACTGAAAACTCGACTTTAATTTCTAATGGAAGCAACTCTTCTTCATAAACCAAGACCACCAAAAAGATTAATTTTTCATCCTACTGTTGAAAATGTTTTATTTAATACAAATGAAAACACTTCTGTTATGTATAGTAAAAGAGAATCTAGATATTAAAGTTAAATTATTGTATATTCTTTTTATATGCAACTCTATTTCAAATAAAAAGTGACAGCATCTATTATTTATTTATCTTCCAGCTTATGTGATCCATGCTACTTATCCTGGCCCTACTGCCAAATCTCGGGGATTATACTAAACTGCTGCCTGGCAAGGCATATGTGTATTATACAGTGTGCTGTGCCTTGATGTAAAACACTTAACTATCCTGATTGTACAGTATGTTAAAAAAAATCACTTCAATATTGTATTATTTGTGAATTTAAGCAAAATTAAAAAAAGTATTTTAGATACACTTGGATTGAGAAACTGATTTTTCATTTGGACATGCTTATGGAGACATGTGGCACTAAGCCAGATTCATTGCAGATCAGCTAGTCCATTGATCTGCTCCAGCCTTTTTCACTATAAATACTAGGGTTTGAGTCAAAAGTTCAGAACAGAAAGAATAGCTGCTTTTTATATATATTAAAAACCCCCAAATGAACCAAAAGACACCACTTAGTGAGACTTCTGCTAGAAAAAATAAAACGAAACCACAGGTACATTTAGTAAAAACATGGAGCCAAATTTCATCATGTGAAGTTTAAAACTAAATATTGTTATAGAGGCTGTAGTTCAGACGAAATGGTCTGACATCCGCTGTAGATTTTTTGTGTATATTCAAAAAAATGAATTGGAGAGGAGGAGAAAGAGAAGCTACGGAAATGTACATTTCTTTGAAGCAATCCTGAGACAGAGTCTATTTAGGGACCAGGGATAAATAATTAGAGTGAGTGGAGAAGAGGGTAGCTGGATCCATTCCATGGACTTCTAAGTGGTGCTGCCAACTTCCTTCTCAAAGCTGCTGCTGTTTCAGTTTAGTAGCTGAGTCAGATATTTGTTTAGATTTGTTTTGTGCTTTACAGCCTGACCCTAGAACCTGCTTCATCAGTTCAGATGAATCTCAGGATGGGTGAAGGAGCAGGCCACAGGGGCTCATGTGGTCCCACCTCCCTGCTCCAGCAGGGTCATCCTACAGCACACGGTACAGGATTGCATCCAGAGGGTTCTGGATTATCTCCAGTGGGGGAGACTCCACCTTGCCATGCAAAGCAGAGGTGAGGGTTCTCACTCTGTCTCTGTGTGTCTCTGCTGCAGGTGCAGTGCAAAAGAGGAGCTTGGCCAGCCTGGTGGGGACAGTGAGGCTGCCCTGTGACCACGCTTCCCGTCCGTACTCGTTCCCGGCTGTGGGATCACTCCTTGGGGAGGACCAGCCCTGGTAAGTCAGTGTACAGAGCAGGCCCTGTAAGAGATGAACCACTGCTCTGTCTTTGTGCAAGGATCTGCTTGGGTCAGGCCAAACTGCCAGTTTTGGAGCCTGTAAGCATTTGTTGCCATTTTTCTTTACACAAAGTAGGGGTCATGTGCTGGGATTGCCTGGCTACCTCAGCAGCACCTTTCCCTGTCACTGCAAATCCTTTGGGCACAGGTGGCAGTTTGTTTCTTTTGTTTCCTAATACAGCACTCAGCAGTTTAATCTCCTCCAAGATAGAATGCTAAGTACAGTTATTGAGGTGAATACACGTAATTCAGAGTCACATTCAATAAGAAGCCAGGCAATGGCCATAGGCCCCTTCTGGCTTTAAAGTCTAAATGGTCAGGCAGTTTATTTTTGTCACTTACAGCCATTCTCTGCTGAGAGACACCTGAGGCTCTGCATAATTGAATGTCAGCTGTAGTGTCCATCTAATCTAAAAACTATTAGTCCTTCTTTTCAGTTTAACAAAGTTATGCATCTTTCTGTCAGACAAAGGGATTTCCGCAGACCAAGACTGTACACCACAGCACAAACCTAACATGTAAAACATTCTAGTAGCCTTGGTGCTGGCTTTTACATTGTCCTAGGTGTAGGAACTTCAGGTGAACCTTTTGGTGTATGGTTTTTGTGTTGATTGTTGTTTTCTTTTTCCTTAGGAAGAACTAGCTACTTTCCCACCTCAAGATCTATTCCTGTTGTATCTTCTATCTCATTTCTCCTTAGAATCTCTGTCTGCACATCAATGCAATGCACCCAGCAGTACCTATCCCTGTAAAGGACAGAAGGTTGAGCACTATGGAAGCAAGAGGGAATACAAAAAACCTTTTCCATGATGTGAAGAGATAGAAGCCTTTTCCCACTAAAGAGATGCTCAGAGCTTTAGAAGAAGCAGATTGTTATTGAAACTAGAGAAAAGCAGAGCTGTAAGCAGTAATATTTTAAACTAAAGTTTCATAGTTTTAAGACAGTAAACATGGTAGAAGGGATTACAAGGCTGCTAAAAGGTTGTCAATTGCTTTGACTGACTGTGAACAAGTGGAGGAAATTGCTTCCATTTTTAAAAGGTACTGTTCTAGGTAATATTACCCAAACTTGTTAGGTCTCAAGTAAAGCCCAAACTTCTACTCCAGGAGAAAATTTGAATTAGCATTTAAAAAGGAAAAGTGTGGTTTCTAATGTATTTTTCTTTCCATTTTAATACATTGCCATACTAAGAATACTTGAAGCTGGTGGAATGTATAACATCAGTGCAGTAGATGTGAATGGCAGCAAACCCAAGTTACTTAGTATTCAGTATTCATGCACGAGTGTCTATGTTCTTGTTTGTGAGGCAATATCAGCCTGATTATTATTTGGTTCTAATATTTTTAGATGTCTGTCTCTGTGTGTCTTCTTTAACCACTAAGGTTTGGTTTGGTTTTTTTTTTTCAATCTGAGTGCAAATAGAGTCTTAGGAGAGTACTTTGCAAGCAAAGGCAAAAATGGAAGGAATTTCTGAGAAAGAAAAGGGACAAGTGCTCTGCTCCTAGACCTGACTCAGTTTTTGGTTCAGGATTGTTCACCGGGACATTGCTGTACACACTGATAGAGCATCATTTTGAAATAACCCAAGTGGACTTCCACTGTGGCAATTTTTTTTCTCCTGTTAGTGAAATTTAATTCATCTTCCTGAAAGCTTCCATTATCTGCAGTGTGAGAAAGGAGCAGAGCTAATGTTATTGCTTCTGACACTGAACACTGCCAAAAGCAACTTATATCAGGCAGTAGTAAATTTTGGTATTGGTTATCTAATCCAGCATTGTCATGTCTAATTAGCAGATTGAACATCTCTAAGAGGTGAAGAGTTTAAAACATGCTGGAGAGTTCGGATCTGTGCATTTTTCTAGACTGAACTATCTCAGAACAGGTGAATACTTACTAGAGGTAAACTGGGTGCTTCAAGCCTGGCTTCACCCAGGTTGAGCACTGGCAGCTTGGTTCCAAACTGGTCCCAATCACTGCCTCTGGCAGTCAGCTGAAGGGCTCTGCGTGATGCACACCTTTGCTGTCTCTTTACTGTTCTAAAAGGCACCACATCCTTTCACTTTGGATATTCCTTATGCCTTCTAAAATTCTCCTTTTCTGCAGAAAATGTCCAAGAGTAACCCCTCTTTTTTTTTTTCCTTTTTTTTTCTTTTTTTCTTTTTTTTTTTTTTTTTAAAATTTTTTTTCCTCCCACAGGAAATAATTCCCATTTCCAAATTACACCTAACATTGTCATACTTTCTCTGTGAACTTTCCAGTCTCTGTGAGATTTCTGATTCAATGGAGTAATCAGAATCATTGCAACATTTATCTTTTCTTTCTATTCTTGGCTTCACCACAGCTCTTATTTTCACCAATTACTCTTTTGGCTGGGTCTGAGCTGTGATCCCAGCTAAATTATTAGTGTCACCTCCACGAAAGCAAATAATTGCCTCCCAGTCTGAATGCAAAGCTCGAGGGCTTTAAACACGGAACCATTTGGGTGATTATGAGCTGCAGATGCCGAGGCAGCGCTGTCTGGGAGCTGCCTGCCAGACACCCCAGGTGTGTCCCAGAGAGGCCACCTATCCCACTGGAAAACAGCAGGGGGACAGGACAGCCGGGTTGGTGTTCTCAGTCACTAGCTCCTGTCCTCCCCCAGCAGCTGTGACCCAGACCCATGCTGGCCATACCGGAGAGTGCCTCCTCCTCCTCCTCTGCCAGGGCTGATGGAGAGAGCAGGCTCTTGGCAGGACCTCTGGAGACATGGAAAGAGGAGCTCACACTGGAGCAGGTTTGTTGGCAGGGCTTGTGACCCCATGAAGGACCCACGCTCGAGCAGCCTGTTCCTGAAGGACTGCACTCTGTGGAAATGCTGGAGCGGTTCACAAAGTGCAGCCGTGGGAAAGACTCACACTGGAAAAATTTGTAGGAGACTTTCTCCTGTGGGATGAGCCCCACTCTGGAGCAGGGGAGGCATGTGAGGAGTCCTCCCCATGTGGAGAAGGAGCTGCAGAAGCAGTGTGTGATGAACTGACCGCAGCTCTCATTCCCCATCACCCTGCACTGCTGGGGCTGGGGACAAGGTAGAGAAATTGGGAGTAAAGTTACACCTGGGAGGAAGAGAGGTGGGGAGGAGGTGTTTTTAAGACTTGGTTTTACTTATTATTTAACTGTGGTTTACTTGTAATAAATTAAACTGATTTCCACAAGTTTGGTCTGCTTTGCCCATGACAGTGACTGCTGAGTCTCTCTGTCCTTATCTTGTCCCATGAACCTTTCAGGAGAGGAAAAGGAATGCAGGTGACCTTGCCCCTGATAAGTAACAGCTGTGTTAATTACCCAATACAGCCTTACCACTAATGAGTCTCAGCTGTGTCCAATAAAGATGAGTGTCATAAAAGGCAGTGGCTTAGCTGGTGAGGGACATCATGGAGGATCATGAAGGAGGAGGAACCTGAAGAAGGAGGATCCTGGGGAGAGAATCACTGCTTGTGAGGTCATTCTGGGTCTACAGTTAGAGCCTGTTGTTGGAACCTGCAGTCACAGTCTAGCTGGGTAAAAGCCTCCAGTCAGAGGCTGCAAGGGAAACCTACAGTAGGAGTTTGCTGCAGCCAGAGCCAGTGAATAGTTGGGAGTCAGGATTGCTGAGCTGTAAAGAGGAATAAACCAGGACCCTTTTCATGCTTGATACACAAGAAGTCTGTGTCTTGGCTCATTTCTACCCTCTAACAAGAGGGCTGCTGCAACATATTATATTTTCCCTTCCATGTCTAGCTGAGGATGGAGAGTGACAGAGTGAATTTGGTGGGCACCTGGAGTCTAGTCACCATCAACACACCACCCTAAAGGAACATGATTATGTGGCTATTTGGAGCCTTTATTGGTGTTTTGTAGCATTCCAAACACTTTCAATGTCTGAATATATTGTCAGACTCATTAATTTGCACATTATTCTGCTGACATGCTTGAAAGACTGTTGCAGTTTTTCACTGTCTTTTGTTGTGGAGGGAGTCAATTATTCTAGTTAGCATATGTTCCTAAAATAGTTGAATAAATAGTTTATAATTCTGTTTTTTAGCTCATGAAATGCCCATGATTTTATATGGAACCATATCATAGTTGTTCTTTGTAGTGGGTGGAAATGGCCTGTTACTGGAAATCGATTCCAAGAAAGTGCATCAGGGGAAGGATGACAATCCTTGTAGTTCAGTGACTTCCATGTGGACAGGCAAATTTTATCTATTCAGTCTTAGTAGCTTAGGGGAACTTTTTAGCATGTCAATCCTGCTAGACAGGCTGAAGAAGACAATGTAGCCAGGGTCATTCTTGTCTGTGTACATTTTCCAAGGAAGGTTTCACTCTTGGTTAATGCAGTCCTTCTTTATCATTCTGCACTTAAAGATACTATCTAAGAGTTAAATTAGTTATGAAAATTAATATTGATTTGTGTCCTTAATGCAATAGAAGCAGAGAATTACATAGAAAAAGGAAATAGTTCTGACCTTCAAATACTGGAAATAAAGAGTTTAAATGAAAATTGCCATAGTTTTTGTTTAAAGGGCTTACATATAAGCAGATGAGAGACCAAGCCATTTGAAGCATTTTATGTACATTGAAAGTGAAGTCAAAGATTTTTTTTTCATAAACTTTGTGCTTTGGCTACCTCTAGTTTAAGCTTAGTCTTGTTAGGGCTGCACATGTCAGTGGACAATAGGTTTGTTTGCATTATGTGAAGATGCTGTTTGCTGCTTCTTCATGGCTTTGGTTCTCAGAAGAAACAAAAAGTCTTTATTGCACCTTTTCCTAATAGTGGCAGAGCTATGTGTTACCTTGCTCCTCATGTGTCAAAGCACTAGCTTTGTAACTGTGTGTTTTAAAACCACATACATTTAGTATTTAACTTAATGAAGTGCCTTTGTGGTGAAGCTTTTGATTGGATTTGTGTCCCTATAGTGTTATTCTGATGACTTTCTCTTCAACAAAAGTTTCATTGCTTATTTGTTTTTGCAGAAGCTTATTATTAGATTTGCAGAAGCCTCTAATCATAGGCTGCCACTGTCCCCACTGCAGTGATGTGACAGGTAGGGTTGGAGGTCAAGCCTCTACTCTTGCAAAGACCTGTAATCTGGCAGGTGAAAACCACTTCTAGTTCAGGTGCTTTTGATGATATGTCAAGATAAAATTTACTTGGGTTGTCTCTCACAGCTAGCCAGCCTTAAGCTGATCATGCTCCATCAACCTCCTAAACTCCAAGAAATCAGTTTTCTCCGTCAGATTGTTGTGGATTCTCTAGCTATGGACACCAGGATTATGTGTCCATTATTTCCTTATGGAAAAGTCCTCTCCCCAGGCAGGTGTTCCTCTCACAAATTCAACCTGAAACCTGCTGGGTGTCATGACGTACAGCCTTCAGCCTGCCATTTGTGCATCAGGTACTTTTTGCTGTATACCACAGAATGGCCTGATTTAGTATCCCTTATCTCTCACAACTCACTTTCCCCTCGATATTGCTATTTCCAATTCGGTTGGCATTTCTCTGGTGAGATGATTCTCCTTTACAGCACTCCCAGAGGACTCTAAATTGATATTCAGTGATGTGATGCCTATAAAGCTCCTTTCTATCACCACGGAAATATGAAGTGCCTGTAAGGCAAACAAAAATCTAGACTAATATTTCCATGTTTTCTTTTCAGTCTCACGTTAAAGTTATATCAGGGAAGAAGAGAGGGAAAGCCATCGCTTTCTGGTTTTGCAAGTTTTTAGTGACTGCATAAAAATGAAAACTCTATAAACCTGCTCAAGTTAAGGGAGTGATTCGTAAATACATCTTCTAGAAGCTAGAGGGCACAGCAGCCACAGAAAGCATCTGGCATAACTCAGTTACCAGGAGATGAGAGTGAGTCAAAGTAACTTTTGCTTCTTTTCACATCAAATGGCACTTG
This sequence comes from Pycnonotus jocosus, assembly GCA_013400435.1. Taxonomy (NCBI): domain Eukaryota; kingdom Metazoa; phylum Chordata; class Aves; order Passeriformes; family Pycnonotidae; genus Pycnonotus; species Pycnonotus jocosus. The sequence goes on along the minus strand of VWYP01017676.1, from coordinate 400,015 downwards.
CTATTCAAATTCAAATAGTTGTTTGGGGGTTGGGTTTTTTTGGGTTTGGTTTGGTGGTTTTTTTGTTTGTTTGTTTGTTTTGTTTTCCTCTCTTTCTGAAGAGAAGTGACTGAAAATCAGAATTGTCTTTCTGGATTTTTATCAGTTTTGCAAATGGTCTAGAGGAAAATCAATTGTTCATATTGATACAAATGCAGTTGCCAATATATGCTTCTCACTTTTAATCCAGATTAGTTCAGTAATATCATTTTCTGCAGGAGCTCCTATCATTAGCCATTTATAGAGAACTACTGCAGACTGTTTTAATGGAAAAGGTCAAAGGTAAATAAATGGGCAGAGGAGTGTTGCTATCAAGCCTAATAACCAGACATTTCAGGTTTTCACTTGTTCAGCTGGTCTGGTAGAAAGATTTGGTAACTTTTCCTTGCCCTTACACACTATTTCTGTAGTAGTCCTGGTGTATTTTATGTTACAAGCCATGTCTCTTACCAGTGTAAATACCTGTGTGAGAAGGACACTGGGAAGGTTTGTGGTACAGACCAATCCTTATTTTGTTTGCATTTTGAAATGAAGTTCACAGGCCTTACCCTAAGTGTGTAAGTGGAACAGAATATCCTGACCTTCTCTTTGGAAGACCTCCCCAAATTCCAGGGTGTTTTGTTTTCAGTTCCAAGTAAGTCAGTGAGAGGAAAGAACTTAGGTGGTTTGCAAAGACACAAGATGTATGTATGGATAAATTTATGCTGAGTTTCTCAGGGCAGTTTACTTTCACTCTTAAGCAGAAAATCAGAGATACTGCGAGTTTATAGAACTCCAGCATCACAGAAAGGGTTCCCTCCAGCCTTTGGGAAGTCTAGATTTTCCAGAGGCTTTATGCCTAAAGTCAGATGGGTGCTGAACCACAGGATGATATTCCAGTGAACAAAATAGCACGGGTGGAATAATGAACCTCTGCTGAATTATTCATTGGGTCCTGAATGATGCAGAGAGAATTTTCATAGCAAACAGACCTGGAGATGAGAGGAGTGCCAGGCACAGCCCTGTGCCTATGCTGTGCACCTGGCCTATTTTCTCAGGTAGGCATCTGCAAAAATTCATGTCTTTGCATAAACAGACTGGAACAACCACGTTTGGTCATTGTTAGCTGAACTCATCTTGGAATTTATGGCTCATCTTGGAATAGTCAGTCTAATTCCAAAAAACCCCACTTAAGTGCAGGCTCTAGTGCCATGGACATAGCACTAAAATCAAGCTCAGGCACTTTGGTACAAAGCAATGGACTACTACACATTTTTAAAGGGAACATATCTTGAAAGAGAAGCACACATTCAAGCCTGTTGGCCGAAATCTGACACTACCTTGTAGTAAATGTCTCACATAGCTACAAGAATAGGGAATACATCAGCCAGGTTCCAAAAAAACAGTGTGTACAGCAACACAATTTTATCCATGCAGCATTTCCCCAGCTGGCCTTTGGCAGCTGAGGAGCAGCACAGCCTCGTCCCAAAGCAGGTATCTCAAGGTACATTGCTGCCACTGCAGTCATGCTTTGAGAATGACCAGGCATGTGTGAATGTGAATAGGAAATTTAAAGGAAGGTGTCCGGCATGGGCAGAGAAGCTGGTGTGGAGAAAATGATGATGGTGATTCCAACTGTCTACAAAACTGAACTGGTCTTTCCAATAAAAAATATCTGGAGGTTTAGTTTTGGATGGTGCTGAGAGGGAGTGTCTGCTGAAGCCTGCCAGTAGTGATGGTGAGTGAAGCAGTGTTTTGCACTACAGCTCTGGAGGAGAGATTACATTGGGAGTGGGGAGAAGGAAGAAACCACTCTGTAAAATGAATTCAGAATCCAAAGCTCCCACCTTCCCAAAAGCAAATTAGTTTTCCAAAACCCCAGTAAAAACTTTGATGGAAGGAATAAAATGTGCAACATTAGGTCATGTTAGTCTGGTTGCTGGTATCCACTCGTGGCAGAGAAGGACTGGCAAGGAGAATCACGCTATCATCTCAGATTTGTGCTGGGCTTGAGCCTGATAGTGATGACAGGTGCTCTGAGAAAATCCAAGAGCAAAATAGTGGGTAATACCACAGGGTTTGAGAAACACGAGTTATAAAATGCTGTTCATTGCTGCCACCTGTACTGTCGGCTCAGTGAGGCAGAACCCTGGAAAAAAAAAAAAAGAAAAAAAGGAAAAGAGTATGATCATATTAGCAGGGCAGCGTTTTCAACTGGGCAACAATGAACCAAGGAAAAGCTGGTGCAGCAAGGAATCCCTAAGTGGCTTTGCATCTAATATAATGTATTTTTAATTTTATACTAATATAAAATCCTAGTATATAGAAATACAGGGATTAACTCAGTTGATGTCTCCTTTTAGATGTCTGGCTTGCTTCTGATGGTGGCTACTGCTAAGAGCTGTCATACTAGTTGAAATTTATCAGGAGCAAGGTGCAGAGTTTCATCGAGCGTCATAGCATAATTTCTTTTTTTTTTTTTTTAACCTGTAATGTTTTAAAGAAATATAATTTACAATTTATTACAAAGTTTTTTCCTGAACAACATTAAGGAAAAAGTAAAGCTTATTAGGATGTCTTGTAATCTTAGAGTAAAATGTAGCAAATTAATCTGATACATTACTGTAAGGATCCAAAAATTACTTGTTTTTCTACTGGATATCAAAGCATATATCTATTGGAGAATGGGACTCTGCTTAAAGGCATTTTCTTTTTCCTGATAGTACTTTGAGGGAGACTGAGACATGGCTCATCCTAACGAGTGCCTGTTTAAATTTAATATGATTATCAACTTCATGCAGTCTGAAGCAGTCTTTGCCTCTCCTATAGCAGATGTGCATCCCACCTTTGACAACTCCATTCTGTGAGACCGTGTTGCTAGACAGAGGCATGGAAAACTTTTAGTGGAGTTTCCCTGAAATTGCACATATTTGTGCTGCCACTGCCAGAGGCCTCCCCTTTGCTGCCTGGTGACTGGGGCTGTCTGCTGGGTTTGGCACTTTATTCTCTGTGTTTGACTTGTAAGAGATCATAATTTATAGGGAGAAGGGAAAGTAACGGGAAACCATTCACTCTGAAAAGTTAAATACTTGTATGTTGGGTTACTCAACACCTTTGAGCACCTCCCAGAAAATGGCTCAAATCAATAGCGAGACGGCATGTTTGAGTATGTCTTGGAAAAGCAAAAAGGTTTTAACGAAAGAACAAAATAATACAAAAACAAAGAACAAAACCAAACACAGTGTAGGGACAGGTGCCACACACCTGCTACAACACCTTGAGAATACATTGAGAAGCCTCATGCTCTCCCTTAAGGATTGGATTATTTAGGTGAGGTTTTTTTGCAAACAGCCCAATAGAGAATAGCTACTTTTTGGAGAACAGGTAAACAGACCTATCAGTGTTTTTGTCTTGGCACTGAGCCAATTACTGTCAGGAGAGCAAAGAATCTTCTAGTGTTTTTCCCTTAGAAGGTTTTGGGTGAATCTGAAACCCCTCCCTATATGGAGACACCTGCTTGGATGTGGGGTGCATTCCTACACTCGTGACTTCTCCTGCACAATTGGCTCACAATTTTTTACTTGATTTTTTGTGATATCTTTGCCTATAGGGCTGAAATAGGATGATGTTCAGTTCCTGCTTCTCTGAACTTTTGACACTCTTGTTGGCTGTTTTCTGTATGTTATTCCCTATCCAGTCCAGATGTTTCTGCACACAAGTCACCCAGCCATTCAGCTTGCTTTTTTTGGAAGGCAAAGCCTTGATTTTGTCTTGTGATGGAGGACAGCATTACAACGTGGAGTGTACCCATTTTTTGTGGAAGGACTCCAGTGGCTTCAGCATTCTTGCATGATTGGATGTGGTTACTGCCCAACTGCTGCTTTGAAGCTGGCTGTGGCAGAGGTTGTGTGATTTCTGTAGTGTTTCTTTGGTCTGTTTTGGGTGCCCTGTTATGTGCGCCTGAGACTGTAATTTGAGCTCGTGGAAATCCCACAGGAATGGTCCTTGGGATCACTGGCTCTCCTCTCAGCCTGTGCTTGACTGATGCTGCCTGCAGCCTGTACTCCCAAGGGACCTTGATGTTTTAAGCCCATATTTGGATCTTTCCCTCCCTGGAAACATATGTTGACTTGTAGTATTTCTAAAAAAAGATTGTGTGAAAAACTGGTTGATCACTCTTCAGGCCAGGTTTCTAAACTAGCTCTGCACTGAGCACATCTCCCTAGGATGCCAGAGCCTGGCTGAGTGCTGCAGCCATAAACACGACAAAATTTTGAAGGGGTACTTGTCAGAAAAGATGACTTTGGGCTATCTTGGCAAGACACTGATTACACTTCTTGTTTTGGGCCGCTGTGCTTGTATGGGTGGGAGGAGTGTGGAGACCTGGCCTGCTTCTTTCACAGAGCTCTTGGCCCAGGTTAGGCTGCCTGGGAGATGAAAAGCTGGGCTTCCTCTGACCTTCCCTATGGCTTGTACAACACATTTCACATTACTGTGTTGCTGGAATAAATTCACGAGGGAGGCAGAAGAGGAGAAAAGAAGTTCATGTTTTCTGGTCAGAAGATTAAGAACAAACTTCAGTGGTGATTGTGGGGTGACTTTGGGGTGTGCCTTGCTGTAGGCACTGCCCAGTTACTGCTGGGGGCAACACAAAGCAAAGGCTGAGCAGAGATCAAGAGCACATAAAAGTGAGAATATAGAAAAAGTAAAATGAGAAAAAATAAATGGGAAAGGGCTGAAATCCAAACCTTTAATTCCAAGAGGCAAGATTATTCTGTTTCTCCCTCTTTCAAGTTTTTGGGAGGCTAGTTTTGACTAAAATATGTATGGAGGAAGAAGTGTGCCCTAATATTGAGAATCTGGGATGCTATTTAATCTGCTTTGGATTGTTGTGGTTTAACCTGGCAAGGCAGATTAATACCACATAGCCACTCATGCCCTCTCTCCCCCACCACCAGTGGGGCGAAGGAGACAACTGGAAAAAAACGAGTAAAATCTGTGGTTTGAGATAAAGACAGTTCAGTAAGAGAGAAATGGAAGGGGAAATAACAGCAATAATTATGATGATAAAAGAATTAAAATATACAAAACAAGGGATGCAGGATGCAACCACATCCAGTAGCCAGGAAAAGAAAAGAATGTTGGTCTTGCCATTGGGAGTGCTAAGGAACACTGGTATCAATGCCGGTGCTCACTGAACAGTTTGAGCACTTACAATGAGAATAATTAATACCAGTTTCCTGAGAAGGTGGTGGAATTTGCCAAGCATCCAAAAAACAACCAGACCATTTTCAGGACCTGATTATTTCCTGATGAACTTCTTGACCCCAAGGGCCTATAGCAGCCCTGACAGTCTGCCTTTGCAAAGCCCCTTAGAATAGATCCATTCAAATACAGACATAATTACACCTCTCCTCACAATATTATATTTCAAATATCCTCTCAGTAATCAGAATTCCTGCAGTGTGTGAGGAGTGAAGAGCCCCTTTATCCTTACAGCAGAAAGCATATGAACTGTCATGAGCTAAAGAAGGTTAATAATGGGAGAGGCTAATAGAAAAGGCTTTGAGGCGTATCATCATAGTCACAAAAAGGCATGAGGAAATCTGAGAGCGAGTGACAATGCTGCCCCTTCACCAGAAAATGCCCCAATGGAGTGTGAGTGAGAGCAAGAATCCTCTGCCTCCCCCGCAGAAAATCACAGCTACAGAGGAGTTGTTGTATATTTCAGTTTGTTCCCATGGTTTTAATCTTCTAACTTACTCTAATTATTCCTATTCAAGGCTGATTTATGTTTGGCAACTTTACATTAGAAGGAGTTTCCTTTAGCAGAACAGCACAAGCTTGCAGGCAGGATGGGGGGAATATGATGTGTTCAGATGCAGTGTGAGGCAGTTACTTGGCCAAGAAAATCTCTCTGACTCTGCCTGTGCAGACAGATTTTTCCTTATTTGCAGCAGGCCCTCGGTTTTCTGTCTCCCCTTGATGAAGAGCAGCAATGTTGACCTCATAAGGGATTCCTTCCAGTTTGTTTCCCAGGGTTTATTTGGTATTCATACATAGTTTTTTAACAACTGTATATTTTTTTGCATGAGCAGTATGTAACACAATAGTAAATCCATAAGAAGTTTCCACCAGCTGTGCTGTGTTATGCTGCAGTATTCTGCTTTCCAGAATGGAGAACAAGTTTTTGCCAGCTGTCCTCAGGACCCTCACACTGGGATGGTGACTTTGCAGGAGGGAGTGGGACACACCTGACAGCTGTATAACCAGCAAAGTCTGAGAAATTCCAGCATGTCACTAAGGCACTGTCTACAAGTTGTATCAAAATTGGTTTCCTACTAGGGGAAAAGTGAGGAAGTAGCTGCTGTTTCCTTTTTTTTTTTTTTTTTCAGGAACTGCCTGTCATCTGGAAATGAGCTTGAGGGCCCTATTGGAAGGAAGCAGGGGAGCCATGATGGGTGTAGTATGGCACATGGCAAGGAACTGAAAACAGAAGGTTTAAAAAACTGTGGAAATCTGTGGAAAAACAATCTCTGCTAGTTCTGCTGCCTGTACAGAGATGTGGACTTTGCAGTTTCTCCTCAGTGGGGACAGGTGGCAGCTGGGGAGGTGACCATTTTTCCAGACAAAAAGCAACTGGTAGTAGTGACTTTATCATGGGACAGAAAATGAGACCACAGAGCAAGCAAGGGGCTGAGTTAGAAGGGAAGCCTGGAATTTTGGCCAACCACCCCCAAAGACATTGCTTTGAGATGCAGAAGGTGACTGATGTGCCTGCTGCCACCTACACACAAAAAGATGCACCAGTGGCTTGTAAATTGTGTTTAAAATGGACGAGTCAGTGAGCTCTACACTGATGAGTGCTACTCCAAGAAACTTCACTGAAACAGTCTCCACAGTCTGTGGACTGTAACCATACACAGTGAACAAAATGTGCTGGTTTGACTGAAAACCTGTAATTTGTTAGATTAGCAGTTTGCAGAGATAGAATTTAGCACTAAGTGAGGGTTGCTAACTGAAAAAAAAAAAAAAAAGAGAAATAGATAATTGATTTGTCTAATTATATGGAGGATTTATTTAAAGTGAAGATTTAGTCTGCTTTAAAAAAAAAGTTGTATTGAGTAAATGTATTATATTCTCAATGCATTTATTACTGGAAGCATGGGATTCCCACATGTGGTATTGTTTATTTGGTTTTAAAATGTATAAAAAGAAATGTGTTTTTGATTGATACTGAGTTCTTATCTTTGAAAAAGTATAGGTGACCCCAGGTTATATCTATGGTGTTATCAAAGTAGCATTTGACTTAATGAAGAGATTTTACATGCCCCAGGATCACTGGTGTTTCTGAGGAGAGTAGCAAGGACTTTGATGGTTTCTCTGTGGAAAGATCTGTGCTGGATCTGCATGCCAAGCTGAGGGAGATGGAGCCATATCTTTGTGGAAACCATGCAGGGGTGTTTTCCTTGTCCCACTTGGTCTCCATGAATCCTGGGGAATGAAGTGTGGCAAATGACAAATTCCTGGTGGATTTTTCTCTCTCTATTTTCATTAACCTCTGAATAGCTATTATTTTAATTAAAATAATCTTGACAGCACCTATGAAAAAGCTGTGGGGGTTGTAACAGCAATTAAGTGTGTTGTCAAAGATGATAAGCAGCCTGGTATCACAGGAAGGAAATTAACACTCTGACCAATAACGGATCAGTAATCTTAATCCAGTGCTTTTTGCCTCTCAGGAGCTCTTTAAAATGGATGGATTTTGGAGACCAGGCAATTTTAGAACAAGACAGTTAAGCAATCAGTGCCATAAAACTTCTCCATTTTAAAAGTCAATGTCATACTGGTGTAATAATGGCTGGTGGCCAGTCAGCAAGAAGTGTGATGTTAATTAGACATTAACAATGCAAAGCCTTTGGATATCAGGATGATTGGGAATTGTATTCAGCATCAGGTGGTGGTGGTGGAGTTGAGCAGTGCTCTGCAGCAGTGCCAGGTGTCTGTTTGGGCTGTCCACTGCAGAGGGAAGGCATGGGCATGCTGGCAGCCCTTCTCTGCTCTGAGGAACACAAGGTGTGAGAGCTTTGCTTTCTAGGCTGTGTCTTTCATTGCTCAGGAGCTGCTCTGAGCACGTAATTCAGGTGTTTTGGTAAATTGCAAACTCCTTAAATTATAGTATTTTGCTCATCTTAGAAGCACCATTCATCCTCTAGGTGACTGGCATCGCACTGGGGGAAGCAGAATTAAAATCAAGCCCTTTGTGCTGGCCCAGGTAGGGAGGCACTGTCCTCTCCCCAGGAGGTGCAGGGGGAGCTGCTGTGGGTGCAAGGACTGGATTGCTCTGCCCAGCACAATCACAGGGGGCTGGAGAGAAAGGCTGCCCAGGAAGGAGCAAGCTGTACAAACAGCCACAGTTTTACTATGGAGAGGGTGGCAAGGAGTTGAACTAAAGGCTGCAGTCAGACGGAATCTTGGAAGAAGGGGACTGGGAATAGTCCATCTGTAGGTTGCAGAGCAGATATGGGCAGGCTTGTAGGACATGGAATGGATGAAGCTGTGCTTATTCTAAAGTCTGAGGTAAAAGTGAGGCTGAAGAAAGTTTGTGGTTTCGTGGGTACCTGTGGCTTTTCCACATATCACCATTGAAGGATTTCCAGGTATCCTGCAGGAAAGGATTAAATGGAGAAGCTCCTATGTCAACATGAAAAGGGCTGACAAGTTTAATAGAGACAATCCTGCCTTGTCCCTATCCTGCCTTCTCAGATGTAATCCAAGCAGAACTGGATTAGGGCATTTAGGGCTTGTTTTGCCCTTCTTCTGTGCCCCTGTGCTCCAGCTTGTGCTCCTCTCCTTCACATTCTCTTGTTCCACTCTCAGCAAACATGAGAATTCAGAATGGAATGATAACATGTCATGTTCCTGCTTGGAGAAACCTGCATTGTAATGTCCCTGAGGTGTTTCAGAGGGAAGCAAGCTCCTTGTCCTGCTGAAGATTTAGTAGCCCACTGTCATTCCTAGTAATGTGTGGGTTGCAATCTAAAACAAATTTCTACAGTTAGTGGAAACCAGCATCTCAGAAGAGCTGTGATTTGAGTAAGAAGATAATAAGTACCAAGTTTTTAAAGAAAGACCTTATTTCTTTTTTGCTTTGTAGTGTGAAAAGACTGGATCCTGCTACTCCAGAAACTAATTCTAAATGTAGTGTGAGAAAAATTCTACCCCAAGGACATTTACACTGTAAGGGAATGAAAAAATCCAAGCAAAAAAGCAACATGTAAGTTAAGAACCAGGGAACAGGGGAGCAACAAGTGCTTCTTTTTTCCTCTGTTATAATATGTATTGTTTGTTCTTTGCAACCCTCCAACTTACAGTTCTCTCATGTCTTCTAGCACATGTGGATGAAGGCTTTGACCTGAGGGACGATGACAGCCAGGACCAACTCACTTCTTGGACTAAATCAGGAGGGAGTTTTCTACAGCTTTAGGAGCAGTGTGTAAGATAGCTGTACTGGTCTAGGGCAAATTTGGGAGGAAACCTCCTAAGGAGCCCTCCGTCCCCTTCCCCAAACCGGTTCGGGAAAGACTCCCTCAGAGAGAGGTGGAAAGAAACCTGTTTGTTAACAGCACTCCCCAAACACAATAAGTTGAACAATACCTGATAACAAGAACTTTGTGCTGCTCTGGAGAAATGACAGCTTTAGGAAAGAAGTCTCTCCTGTAGGTGGTTGCTCTGTTCTCAGTCCCTCTGGTGCTTGGTAAAGTTGCTGCACAGGGTGTAGAGCTTGATAGGCCAGGCCCCCTGGAGCTCCCCCAGGGCCTCAGTCCAGAGAGATTCGAACAGTTCCGAGAAAAGGCAGAAGAAAAAGAAAAAACCCCGAAGGTTCTCTACCTCAGCTAGCTACACTAACTAACTAGAAAGAAAGAGACAGGAAAAAAAAAAAACCAAAAAAACAACTTTCCATCCCGTATCTGTCTTACGGCGAGGAGGAGGAGGAGAGTTTCTGAAAACAAACTGCATGCTCCCCTTCAGACTGAATATGAAAGGTACAGAGCGTAATATCCAGCACAAACCCAACAGACAAGAGGGGATACAAACATCATAACGTCACCCTAGGACCATAGCCCAGCAGGCAGCAGGGGCTGGAGATGCCCTAAGACTGAGGCTGGGCAGGACCTGGAGCCAGGGACTCAGAGCTGCAAAGAGGACTGAAAATCAGTGCATAATGGAGAAGGGCAGCAATGGAGCACATCAGGGGAGGATGGATGAGAGCAGAATAGCAGCCACTGAGAAAGGCACAATGGAGGAGGAAGTTGGAGCAGAGCAGAAGGCAGCAAGGACAAAAGTTCATCTTCTTCAATAAGGACAGAGTTTTGGGGAACTGAACTAAAAGCTTCTCTTCTGAGGAAGGTCTCAGATCTGAAGAGCTCCACAGATCAGTAATGATGTACACTGAGTTTCAGAGCCAGCTTCCAGAGACTGAATGTGCAGAGGAAATGGCCACACTTTCTTACTGATAGAATAGGAACAAAAATTAAATGCAGTAGAAGTCAAACATAATTTCCAAAGTATTTTCCTACTTTAAAAAGCCAGAAATTTAGAAGGTTTATTTTGTAAGACAGCAATAGGCAATATGTGAAGTACTTTGGAGGAAGCACCTGTGTTGTGTAAAACCAGTTAACATACCAGACATAACATGGCTGGTAAACCAAACTTTTAGTGCTCTGCATAATTTAATTAAAATTTTTGAACTAAAATTATTTAATTTAAAAATATCAGCCTACATTTGTTGAAACTGTTTTGTTATCTCACTACTGACAACAATTCTCTTTTAAAAGAAAAGGTTTTTACAACTTTGTTCCAGTAAACCACATCTGGATTTTTAACTTCATTGAAAGTTTTTAATGTGTTTTTATATCAGACTGTATTGTAATGGAATTATTTATCTCCAGATTTATCCAGTTCCTCCTTTCTGAACTATCTTACATTTATCAGGGTCTTTAATTACATTCCTCTACTGGCTGACCACTACAAAAATTGAAATCCTCACCACAAATCTGTAAAAATGTTTCCACTTGCACTGGGAGACAAAAATAGAATAATTCCATGTCTTTTTGGATGGATGCCTAGCTGAAACTATGCAGAGTTTGACTGACAAGAGGATGTAGTCTTTGCTGAGAGCGCTTTCTTTAAGGTCCTTTTTAGTCTTCAGGAACATTTAAGTAGATGAATGAAGGGAGGATTTATGCTAGTTTCCGTTCATTTTTGTTAACTCTGCCTGCTTTTTTGTAACTTTTGTCTCCTGCAACAAAATCTTTTTGGCTCTTCGGGCTTGCTGAATATATAATCACAAGCTGGTGAGTAGTAACTTCAGAGAGTTTTGGGTTGAAATGGCACTCTATTCTTTTGTGTACAGCTGTGGTAGAGGAATAAAACCCCTTTGTGCAGATAAGGAAAAGCAGAATTATTGAAATGCTCAGTATTTGCCAGGGTCATAACTGTAAAGTGTAGTCTTTCTGTGGTGAATAAATACAGTTAGCACATAGCTCAGCCTGTGAATGCAGTGGAGAGACTTTTCTTGAGTAAGTTGGGAATTCTTCTGCATCTGAGTGAGCTCTCCTCACTGTGCTGCACGGTACGATATCTGTTTCCTGGGAATGTGGATGGGAGCCTTCAGCACAGCAGGTAATTGGCTGCTTCAGCTGGAAAAGCAGAAAAAGGGTATTTGTTGGTATATACAGCAAGAGAATGAGGACTAATAGTAATGGCTGTTGGGTGATAATATTGTCCATAGTCTACTGAGGTGTCTGTGAGATTAAATCCATGCAGGCACTTTGCAAGGGCAGTGAGTGTGTTAAATGTAAAGTTTAGGCAGCTGAGCAACTTTTTCTGTCAGTACAATTTCAACTGGGACTTACATATGCTTTGAATGTAAGAAACAAGGTGAATGTTTGTGTGATAACACAGCTTTTTTTGAATTATTTCTTCTGCTGTTCAGTGCTTGTGTTTCTGTGTCTCAGCATGTATTTTTGTGTTGCTACTTCATTTTGAACCATACCTTTATTTTATGTGAGCGGTCCTATCTGGTGTCTGTGCAAAGCAAACATAGCTCAGCTCTTAGGACCTTTTCTCTGTATTTCTAAACCTGGCTTATGCTGAGGCAAATATTTCCTCTTGGAAAGGGAAAGCTATTACTGGGTTAGGTACTTTTTCACAGTTGCACATGTGGCAGTTTCTACAGACAGACTGAAAAAATAAGCTGTAATAGTATATCTATGCTTTTTGTTTAAAGTGATTTGTGTCCAGGTAGGGTGGGGGAGTGTGTGGGAAGTGTAAAGACAGATGTAACCAGGTTCCTCCTAAAACAGGGCCATTTTCATGGAAACCTTTGTGTTCCCTGCTTTTTCTCTGCTTCCTCTCTTTAACTAAATGAAACACGTGGTGTAAAGTCAAGGCTGATCGATACTAGAATAACACCAATTCTAATTTAATTTTCATAATATTGTGTAAAAACCCCCACCTATCTGGTCTTTGATATTCCAGAAACCTATGCCTATGGGTAAACATGTATGATGGATCTCACTGGAGCTGGCTGACATAAGAACATAATATTTCTTCAAAAATATTTGCAGTTTTATGTTGCAGGATTCCAATCCTTGGGCAGTTTGATTTTAATTTTTCCTCAAAATCTCACCAAGAACAATGTACACTGTGTTGGATGTTAAAATTGTGCTGCATGTGTAGAAAGAGACAAAAATGAAGTATTTTATGGGTTTGGTAGGTCTACACGGCTGTATGTAGGAAGAATACTTGGAAGAATAAAAAATAGATCATGCATCTTTAGCATTTTAGTATTTGTAACAAACAAAGGTTTGTTTCCTCCCCTTTGGTAAAGAGGAAATCCAAGAGTTTCTTTGCTTCTTTTATACACCCTTGTACTCTTTGAGGTGGCTTTAAATTTTCATCAGTGTCATATGAGGTAAAATGTGTATTAAAGCATTAAGGAAAATGGGGTTAAGACACGCACTGTCTAATAAAAGAAATTAGTATTTTTTGGCAGTCATCCTTTGGCCTGTGTCATTTTTTTCCAAGGGGCACTGACATTGCTCCTGGTTTCTTTAGGACTGCCATTCTGTGCTTGGTTGTGTTTTTTACCCGTTGACCTTTTTTATTTATTTTCTTGAATGCCAAATACTTAATGTGTCATTTCTGGCAGAAAGTCCTGGTGATCAAAGAGGAAACAAAATGGGCTTGAAACAGGTTGCTGGAAAGGCACACACAGGATGGCACAGCCATGGAAAACTCTTTTTTTTTCCTGCAGGAGTTGTGTATCAGTCCTTACACCGACTTAACGAACACAGGAGGAAGCACATATTTTCCAGGGCCTGGAAAGCAAATGTGGTCTCAGAGTGCAAGGTTTACTACCAGGATAATCAGCTAGAGTGGCACAAACAATGGCCTGCCAAATTTCTTTTGCCTCCTGCGTACCTGGCCCAATTAATTCCATTCTCCATTCTTCAGTCATCTCCCCAGGTAGCTACCTGGTCTTAATGAGCCATAAAAACACATGGCTCTGGTCCATATGGAAATGTTTTGGGGTGTAGGGGGTGTCTTAGCCCTTTGCAGGGGTCTCTGAGAGTGTCAGAGGCAGCAGTGCTGTCCAAAAGGAAATTCAGAGGATGTACCTGTGCCCTCTTCATTACTGGAAGAGTCTTGTTGGTGTCGCAGGCCATGAGATAAAAGCTGGATTAGTTTGGGAGAGCTGCACAGAGGACACAGTGGAGTAACTTCAGCTAAGACAAAGGGAAGAACTTCAGCTGGGATTAGATACAGTTGTTCTTATCTCTTAAACAAGATTTCTACTTTGCTCCTACCTGCCTGCCTCCCTCCCAAGTGGGGATTAACCACAACTTTTCTAATTGGGTTTGTAAAGGGATTGTGCTTGCCTACAAGTCCAGCAGCTCAGTTCTTCCCCTGCCATGGCCCCTGTGCTTCCTGGACTCCAGCCCTCCCCCTGCAGAGCTCCATGGGGTGGGAGGTAGCAGGGGGCAGATGGTCTGGTGAAAGACATTCATTCCACAGACTTCAGATTCCAAAGACAAAGCCCGAGGAAGGCCTGAACTTCTGGGGTGAAGCTCCTCAGGGAGGGAAAGCACCTCATGCTGTTATTCCAACAGAAGGCAAGAGATCCCCAGCTTTTGGGTAGGCTCATGCTTGAAGATGTTTTAGCAGGCTTGTAACCTTTACAAGAGATTAGAGCTAGCTATCAGTTCATTTCTACCTCCAATGTTAGTTTGAGTGGGCGCTCTATATTAGCTGTTAATAGTATGCAACTGGTATTTCATAGAAATTGTGTAGAGCCAAGGAAGGTATTTAATTACCTATAACTACTCCTTGGGGTCTTCCATGGAGATTCTCTCAATCTTAGGATATTATCTAGAGCCTCAGAATTATAACTATTGATTGAAACTGGAGTAGATCACTGGGACTCTGCAAAAATTTAGGGCTAAAGCCAAATTTCTCAGATCCTGCCTTCTTTGCATATTTCTGAGTATCATTGAATTTGAGTTGCTCTCGTGAGGACTGAGAACTGGAAAGTTGGATTTCTGACTCATACTTTTCTGGGAAAGTTGAGATGTATTGGGATAATACACCTGCTCCGTATTACTCTAAGTCATCTAGGAAATTTAGAACATTTTGTGAATTTAAACCTTCTCAGCTTTCCTGTCATACAGGAAAAACCTGTGGAATCAAATTTTCTTCTCAAACATGCTCATTTCTGCACCCTCATCCTCAGTTAGCTCAAGATACAAAAATTTTGTTTTGGTGGTCTTGAGCTCTGTCATATGGAGCTTCACACAAAAATTTGATACCAGAATTCCAAATGTTCAAAATTGCAGTAATTCAGAGTTACTGTGATTTTATTTTTTTTTTTTTTTCAGATCTACCAGAGACCAGGGAAAAGCTACTTCTAGAGAAATGATGCTGTTTTTATACCCTCACATCCCCAGACTGTGCACTCTGGCAGAGTCCCAGTGTAGTCAGTGGAGCCCTATTAATTTGTCTCTGGCCAGGAAAAGCCCTCATAATTTTAAATGTCATATCTACATGAAATAATAATAAAATCTCAACTTGTATCATACATGCATGCCTGGAGAGGGATGAGATTAAAACCAGAGGTGCTGGTACCTATCAGATTAATTTAGTGACCTCTCCCTACAACCTCAAACTCACTGACTTCTAGAATTGTTGGGGGAACCCAAAATGGTGGTGGGTCACTGAGAGTTCTGATGCTTTTTGTGTTCTTGGTTAGGAAGGAGTTAAAACCAGTTCTGGAAGTGAATTGAAATACTCAGAGTAAGAGTTTTCCAGAGGGGACTGTGCTGACTGGGGGTGGACTTTGCATTTTCTGCTGTTCTCCTGCTCTCTTAAATTGTGAAAGGTGTAACAAACCCACTGGCTGTGGGGGCTCCCAGGGAATGGCTCACAACAAAGTGATTTGGTATTGGCCAAGTTAAAGCATTCCCAAAAAAGAGTGAAGCCTGGCTTTGAGCTGGAGCACAGTCCCAGGTGGCTGAGGATCATCCTGCATGGCCCAAGCCAGGCTGCCCGGGTCAGGTCCCTGGGGAGCAGCACCCACATGCCTGATGTGACTGAGAGTGTTAGCTGGGACACAGACATGCTGCCCTACTCAGTGCAGTGCAGCAGGGTTAGTGAAAATGTTTCACTGCTGTAATTTCAGCAGAGCAATCATGTGAAGGAATTAAAATCAGACCATCTGGGCAGCATGGGCTCTGTCTCCTGTGGGGTTTGCACACAAGAAGACAGTGCACCTCATCTGAGGCAGGAATTCTGGCTCTGGCCAGGGTTTAAACCCCCATTTCTTTCCATAGCTATGCACAAGATACAGCCTCTCTCCCCAGCTCTGTGTCTCCCCTTGTGAGGATGAAATCTTCCTTCCCCAGGTTTTGCTGTGGGGCAGCAGCTGCCAAGGTCCCGGTGCTGCAGGAAGGTCATTTCCAGGGCCAGACTCAGAGAGGCAAAAGCAGGAGTGCTGAACAAACCTTGGTAAAAGCTGATCATCCCTTGGATAAAGCCTTTATTCCTCTGGCCTGCTGAAGGTCTGCTCAGGGAGCCAGAAAACTCATGGAGCTCTGCAGCCAGCTGTGTGTGCCTGGTGCAGGAGTTAAAACTCACTCAGACAGTGTGGCTGTGTCTGTTGTCTTATTCACTCTGAAGTATGTCATCCCATGCTAACGATGCTTCTCACATGTGTCAGAAGTGATGTATGATTACTAAGTAGGGGTATTTCAGGTGCTGCCTTTGATGCTGTGTCAGTCAGACAGTGGCAGGGTGTGAGCTGTGCTCGCCCAGCCCTTACTGCAGGTGGAAACTGCTCTGGGCTCCTGACTGCAGAACACCGAGCTTGTGACAAGGCATAAAAACTTACACTCAAAAAGTGTCTTGGAAGCATTTCTGGAGAACAAAACGTATTGCAAGTAGTGTGTTTCCAGCCAGTGAGGGCTGCTTTAGTAATAGCTTTTCTGATAGCTAATTTCTGTCCTTAGGAGGAAGTGGCTTCCTTCCTCTCTTCATTTAATTCCTTTGCCGTGTTGACCTTCACCTGTGTGACGGGCTCCCTGAAATCCTCTCGGGAGGATCAGTGTCAGTTCTAATAAGCCAGCTGTCACTTTATACCAAACAGAAAGTAAGTGTTCCATTTGTTAAATGGGCCAGGAGAACCCAGTGGCTTTTTCTACCATCCTTGGGTTGTTTTTTTTTTTTTTTTTCCTGGGGGAAAGTGTTTTACTTTGATGTGACTGAAAGTGCATAAAGCGGATTTGAAGCTGCAGATTTAAGTGTCTTGACTGAAGACTGCCTGCCATGTAAGGCTTTTCTTTATTTATCAGCTGTGCTGAAACAGGATCAGAGTTACAGTGCAGGGCACAATGAGTTTTCTTGTGTTTCCAGCCAGAAGATAAGGGATACACCATGTAAGGAACACACTGGGAATTTCTTTCCTTGGGAAAGCTGCACAGGAAGACACAGGAAAAGTAAGATTGTTACACTGAGCTCTTGGCTGCCGATGCAGGGTGCAACACTGCTGCTTGTTGGGAGTTTTGCCATTGACATGATTGGGAGCAGGACAGCTTTTCTGTCACAGCTGTTTGCTTGTTCCTCCCCTTCTACTGCTGTTTGGTGCTGACAAGCACAGCCTGTGCCTCTCCCCCAGCTTGCACAGGTGGGTTGTGTTTACCCACTAAGCATGGGAAGCTTTTAGAATGGGACTGAAGGGGAGCACTGTATTTTTGTGCCTTTCACTCAGTGGCTGGTGTCTGAATTCAGCAGCTTGTGGAGCACAGGTTTTAAATGGTGTTTGTCAAATGTGAGCTCAGTGTATGTCACTGACTGACCACCACTGGAGAGCACCTTGGGACAGGAAGAGAAAGCGGCAGCTCCGGCGCGCGGGAGGAGGGCCGTGGTCTTTTCCCATGAACCTGGAGGTTGTGTAAGTATGGCTGCTTCTGGGGCTCTGCCCCTGTGCTGGGGATTTTGAAGCTGAAAAGAGGGCTGTATGTGGAGTCAGAAGAAGATGATGAAGCATTACCCCTGGCTGTGCAGCTAAGCTCTGTGCAGCCAGCCCCTCTTCTCAGGAAGGGTGAGGCCGTGCTCCTCAGGGCAGCTCACAGCCTTGGGATCAGTGTTTTTTGCAGGTACCTCCACAGCACTGCAGTGATATCCTACAGGCTCTCCCTTCCCTGTGGGCAACCTCTCGGGGCTCTTCAAACTTCTGTCACTGCTGCTCCTTTGACAGCAAGGGCTAAGGGACAGCAAGCTGCTTAGTGCATGTTACAGGAGGCTGCCCAAGCTTTACCCTGGAGATGATCCTTTCTCCTTCCTGGCTGCAGAACTGAGGAGGGCAAATTCCCTCTTGTTCCTCTGGGTGTTTAATTTGTCCTTGTCTCACGAGCTGCATGGACTGGAGGCTTAGGGCCAAAATCTTTCTTCATTGGCACCCTAATTTATTCTCTAAACTAAGCATTTTCAGTAACTGAAATAGATATCTGAGAATGATTTCAGGATATTTAAATCTAGTTTAGTATCCAATAGACCATCCCTCAGCCTGAGTGAGCTTTGAAACTGTGCATGTATGACCAAATATACACCTCTCTTCTCTGTGTCCTCCCATGTGTGGGAAAGNTCCCCTTGGTCCACTTCAAACAACTAGAAAAGGGAGCTACCTAATCTTTAGACCTCCTCTCAAAAAAACCCCAAACCTTCTAGCCATAACAATACTGCACCTTAAACAAAGTACCCAGTAACCATGAAGCCACAAAGCTTTGAATAATTGACTTTCTCAACAACAGCTGAAGTTTGTGGCTTTTCAAGTGAATGGAACTGGAGCCCACAGAATCACTGTCTATCCAAGACACTGACCAGGTGGGAAGTGGTGCTGGGCAATGAGCCAAAACTTTCTCTCTCTCTCTCTATATATATATATAAAAGATAACTTCATTTTCAAGAGATCTACGGTTGAATTTATTTTAAATGAAAGTTTGTATATAAGTGTATGTCTACACAAACTTATATATGGAAACAACAACAGATAATCAGCCTGAAAAATGTATAAGCAACAGATGTCTTTCAGCATGTGCTACTTGGATGTAAACCTAGAAAAACAAAATAGATTTTTTTTTATGGTTAGATCTCATCATGTGAATGAAGTCAAGTAATTTGTAGACTTGGTGTGATTCCTTGCTGTTATAGTTGGAAAATAGGCAACACACAATTCAAAAGGTAGTTTAGACCTTTTATTGTTGGTAAAACTTGGTCTATGTGGATGTGAGATACCTAAAGTATCCTTACTTATCCTTACTTTGCTAAGTAGGAAAGTGAAATGTTTCCTTGTGTAGGTACAGGGCTCTGAAGACAATTAATTCAGTATGCTCTGAGAGTACTGAAGCTGGGCCACTGAACACTTGTTGATGTTTAATCAAATTGTGATTTATGGACTCAGGCTTCCTTCTGAACTTTATATTACTTAGAGCTTATCTAAGTGACAGTTTCTATCCTAGAACAAGAAGCCCATTTTGAAGTGATGTAGCACATTTTTCATATAGAGCCTATCTATTACAGAACTTTGCCCTGTCCCAAATGTAGGGATTTTCCTGTTTGTAGTCTGCATATGTGAAATTAATAAAAATATTGGTGGTCTTCTTAGCAACTTGTGATCTAGATGTGGGTTTAAGGCTGTATAATCTTGGATGTTATAAAAACACCTTGGAGGAGCAGATTTGAAACATCAGCATCCTCAAATTGTCTCATTTAAAATATTCTCATTGTTTTTGGCTGGAACACCACCTTACTCTCATCATTTACATTAGCCTTTCTACAAGCCAGTTGTGAGAAAGCTTTCCTGGCCAGAAAACTCTGTTCCATATGTTAAGAATTAACTGGCTTAGTAACTTTAGGACTACGTTTCCTTTTCCTAACTGTATTCCTCAAAATAATGCTGTAGGTAGGAATCCATAGCAATCACTGTGATGCTATGGATGTGATGGTCCTGAGTGCCCTGCTGCAGAGGCAGCACCTGTGCAAAGAAGTAGAGCTCTTGGGAAGTGAGTTACCACAAGAAAAGAAACAAAACCAAGCCTCAACTGGCCACACAGTCCACATTGGGTGATTTGGTGAGGAAATCTGAATCACTGCTTTTTTAGTCCAGTGTCATTTTGAAATTAGTAATGTTTGAAGCTGGGATAAATCTTAAATATGCTTCCTGGGTAACTGTCCTCTAAGCTTTCATTGCTCTTTTTTTCCCTCTACAAATGGAGAGGCAATTAACTGCCTGTGAAATCCAGGATTTGGAGAGAAAATTGATTATCTACTGTTTGTGCAAACCTAGCTCTGCATTTACAAGCTGCAACTGAGCTTTTAATGAGTGACTCTTATCATAACTTAGGCATGAATATTTGCATTGACTCCCACTTAGCAGTTGGTTTTCTATGCTTTTGAAGGTGGGGTTACTTGTTAATTATTTTTTTTTCCTGCTCAAGTAGAAATAGGTGCACATTAGCTGGGTTTATTTTTAGGGGGGAATGGAGTATGAAAAAAAGAAGTTTGGCCCATAGTTACTGTGTGAGTGGAAAATGTGTTCCCAAGTGTGTGTTAGGATTAATTCAGCCAACACCTGTGAGAGCCTGTTTCAGTCCAACAGCAGATGCTGTAAATTCCTTAGTAAATAATTTGGAGCTTGTATTCTTCTTCTGAGTGTATAAATCTGTCCACCTCTTTCTCCTTTTAAGCCCCCCAGATCTGCTTTCCTTTTCTGTCTCTAAAATGATCCCCAGGCCCCCACTTTGTGTTAATCCAAAACAGAATACAACTTCCCATTGAGACCTTTGGACCAGCTGTGTACAGCAGAGATTATCTCCTGTTGGATCTGTTAATCTCCAGCAAAAGCTGTGATTTATACAATTATTTTCATGATAGCCTGCAGGACCCAGCACATGTTGCAGGAAGGTCAGAGATGAAAGAGGCCTGAGTACTACACACAGGTCCAAAATGATGTGAGAGTAAATTGTAGTGGTGGTGAGTGTCTAGTTGGATTGAAGGGTGGCAATGTGACCAAAATAGAGTCATTGTCGGGGTCTGAGCGTCATGGAGAGGGCTTTGTGCAGATGTGGAAACAGAGAGAGGAAATGTTGTGAATTACTAGGACTACCATGAAGTCCTTTGCTCGCTTGTTAGTGTTGCTAATAAAGTACAAAAGTGGCAAAACAGTTTGGTCACAGTTATGAATGTGCCACTGCTGCGTTGTTTTTTGAACAAAAATTGAGCGAATACACAAAATAGGGAGGGCAGAGGTCTTGCATCTCTTTCAGTTTGATAATTCAAATTTCTAATGCTTCTGGATCCTCCATACTCCCATCATGGTGGTGAGTGGAAGTCAGAGCACCACCTTAATTTTAATGCTGGTTTGAGCATGGTTATAATCAAGGTAAGGTTTGATGAAGTTTGACATAAATGTTCTGGGTGCAGCACAGGTCCTTATCCAAACTAAACTCTGGGTGCTAAGGATTGTGTTTCTATTACTGCAGAGGAGGAATCTAATTTCTTTATGAAGTAGCTTCATTCAGTTGTCTCTAGGAATCTATTTTAAGACAAAAAAACCCCCCAAAAAACAACCCAACAAAAAATGGCAAAAGCCTTGTTCTAGAGGTGAAAAGAACAGTGGGACTTCAGAATCCTATAAATCTTCTAAAAATGATCCTCCTCATGAACTGCTTAGGGTGAACACTATTCTTGTCTGTTTTGAATTATAACTTTTAGTGAGAATGCAGGTGCCCACTGTGCAGTGCTCAAGAGCAGTGCCAGATCTCATGGACTAATGCTCTGTTCCATCTCCCACTAAACCCCCACATTCACAGGAAAATGACCTGGTGGCAAGATGTGATCCAGATAATGCCTTTGGATTCAAGAATATTCTTTTCTTTCTCATGATTGCTCACTGGTTTCCATGGATAAACATGCCATCTAAATGAGGTGTGTATTTTCCTAGAGTGAGGTTACTTCACAAGCACCTGGTGGCAGGTTTGGAGTTATTTCTGTGCAGAAGCTGGCAATCATGCCTCAAGGACAGGCAGAAGAATAGTTTGAGACTTAATCAGGTTCCCTATACCTTGAGTTCCTCTTCATGGTTTCTGCCTTTATGATCCCAATCGACAGCTCTTGCACTTAATACCTCAAGACAAATTTGGCTTTTCTCTTGAATCTTGCAGGTTTTTGGACCCAGATAGGAAGTCTCATTATGTGTTTCTATTTTCAGCAGAATTTTACCTGTCATTCTCAAAAACAGAACACAACAAACTACATCACAAAATAATAGTAAATAAAACTTATAAACCAAACAAAAACTTTGTATAATATTGTGAACCGTTTTGTCAAAGGCAGAGTACAATTTAATGGGCTTTCAAAACAGAAAAGTTAAATTAATCAGCTATATTTCTATGGAAAACAAGTGAGGCACTTCTTATCACAAGAATAAATTGTTCCTTTAGAAAATTGTTTTGCACTATTATGGCTTCAAGTACCATATATGTAGCCTACTAATGAGGGGCCTCTGCAGCAGCTAACACATCAGGTATGGAAAAGGCTCAAAATTCCCAATTCCTTTCAAAAGAGAATAGAGTGTGTCAGAAAGGAGAGGAGAAGGGGAAAAGAGTAAGGAGCTAGAACTCTTTAGTAATAGTAATAACAATAACTGTGAACTAGCCTGGGGAGAAAAGTTCCTATGAAAGTATAATACATTAAGAGTTTTTCACACTGCCTCAAGTTTCTTTTGTTAAAAAGAAGTTCAATATTTAGAAAGATTTTTTTCCATTTAATTTTTTTTAAATTTATTTTTTTCTCTCTCTCCTCTCACAGCCTAGGCACCTCCAAAATAAATTGAAGGAATGGACACAGGGATAATTGGTTTGAAGAAAAGCAGATGGGGAGGCAAAAAATTGAATAATATTGCTAAAGAGAGAGTTGCTTGGAGGAGGCAACTGGCTCATCACAGTGTCGTAAAAGTATTATTTGAGCTTTCAGGCTGTACTAGATCAGTTGCTTTATTAGTTATTGCATATGCTAAATATAAGTAAATATAACTCTAGATTTTGGAGAAATAATGGAGTGCAACTTTATGTGCCAAATCAATCCCTTCATTACTTGTCAGGGATTTGATTCCATAAGCAAAGTGCCCATGGGTGGAGATGAGATCATATCTGAAATACCAGACAAAGTCTGTCGTGGCTCCAGGCCTCTGCAAAGCAATGCCTGACTCTGCAGTGCCTGCCCCCTTTTGACTTGCCTGATGGCTGGTGGTTTTGAAAAGAATATTTCAAGTTTATGGATGTTCCTTTTTTTAAAAAAATTATTTTTATTTCTTCTTCCTTTCCTTCCCAGAAAGCCCAAAGGCCCCAGGCCAGGGTCTTCATGGAGGGGAGACCTGTAGTTTGGCTGGCTCAACCTCTGATTTATTGAGGCTGAGCTGCTTTACAATTTCCAGTAAAAAACAAAAAAGTACATTTGTGTCAAAGACTTTTTATTTTTGTTTTGATTGCTGTGGAGTTTAACTGCTCAAACTGGGGCCAGTCTTTGTTCTGTCTTTCAGTTAAGTACCTCTGGCATTTATGATAGCCTGCAATTACTGTCCAAGCTATCATTTTTCCATTTCAAAAGTTAGCATTTCTCCATGCTTGCAGCATTATCTCAGATGCCACAATTATGTGCATCCTCAGGAGGAGGAAATGGCTGTGGCACATCACATGCTGTGGTGTGGTGAATGTAGGGAAGTGCATTTTGGGGGTTTCTGTGATAAGTGTTCTTGTGGAGCCAGGTTTTGTAAGTGTCTGATGAGAAAAGTTAGTTCAGAGCACATACTGTAACGCCTATTCCTAGGAAGATTTGCGGCTATTAATTCTCAAGTGATTTAAACATATATCTAGGAAAGGGAAAAATGGGATAGATGGTAGCAAAAATAAACCAGTGAATACCCAAAGTCTCATTTAGCCTTAGGCACACTTGAGAACATGATCCAGGAGACAAGAAGGACCAAAAAGTGTTTCTAAGTAGGCAATGGTCTCAGACACTTTAAAACCAACATGCAAGGAGACCACTTTCTACTGGAACTGCTAAAAGAGCAGATTGACTGTGGCAGGCCTGGAAAAACTGTGCTGTGCTTGATTTGTTTGTTCTGATTTGCTCTTTGGCTTCCTGGGATTTTTAGAGTTCGAGCTCAAATATGTGGTACCTACGAGCAAAGCAAGAATAAATCCCTACCTTGCCTTTTTGTCAGGGGTTTGCTATTTATTTTCTCAGGCAATATGCAATCTGCATATGACACAGAGCACGTGGGAAGGCAAGGATTTCGTCATTGATCTCAGATGAGCTGGGTTCCTGATGGCTTCAGTGTTCTGGAAACTGAGGGATATTTGCAGATGGATTTGGATTTATAAGATGTGCTGCAAAAATAGATGCAATTTTAACAAAACCTTTCACAAGAGGAGTATAAATTCTTTTGCCTTTTGCCAATGTATTAACTAAGGATGTTGAAAATTTATGTCAATCTCTCCTTTGCCAGGAGCTGTGGGGGAGAACTGTGCTACAGCCTTTAAGTGTGACAGCTTTCTATTCTTGTGGAGTTAATCTGTCAAGTTAATTTTTTAATGAATAACTTTTTACAAGTATGTAGATTGTTTATTATACAAATGTAGTACAAGATCACTGTTAGTTTATTTTTCCATAATGTTAACATAGAAGTAAGTGTAACCATGTTCAAATGCTTTGATAGCTTGGTGGATTAGGATGGCCAAATATGATTTTTCTTTTTACTCTTTCATGACTTTGAGACAGCTGGGAAACACTTCATTCTGCATGAAGGGCATAATCAGCTGTGTTTATCGTTGAACAATACAGTCTTGATTTGGTGAAAAGAGATTAAAAAAAATCCAGGGAAATACAATCCTAAAACTTGGCTGATGTCACTGTTTGGCAGCCCATTTGATAAAGGAAGGCTTGTCTCCTGCTCAAAGCTCTTTGAGGTTCAGGACAGGCCTGTCTTGTGCTCAGCCTGCTTGTCCTGGTCTGTTCCATGGCTTTGCTCTCATCTGCTGGAGGGGACGCTGCAACCCCTTCCTGCTGCAGCATCACTGCCCAAGGCCCTCCCTCCCAAAGACCACACACACAGGTTTATGTGGCTTCTGCTGCAACAAATCACATAAAGCAGCCACTGATACAGGGCTTGTAAAAGCTGACTTTGTGTTTTGTCTCAGTGGAGGTCTGAATACTGCTGGTACTTCATGCACCTGTTGGATAAAAACAGAATACAGTTTAAAACTAATATTTTAAAGGGTGTCAATTTGAGCATTGCCAGGGAAGCTGACTTTGAAAAGAGATTTACTCTGCATTTTAATTTGTGCAGTTAATGATATGTTTAATGAGAAATGGTTAAATGCACAGTTGTTTCTTAACATATTTATAAAAATACAGTGGATGGCCAGTTAGAGAAATTAATCACAAAATTATGAAAAGTCTAGTAGAAATCTAACTATGAGTGAAAATAGATTCAGTTCTGTGCATGTGGGCAGCAGAGCTGGTGAATTGTCTGGAACAAAAGTCCTGTGAGGAATGGCTGAGGGAGCTGCAGAAGGGGAGGCTCAGGGGTGTCCTTATTGCTCTGTACAACCCCCTAAGGAGAGATGTGAGGTCAACCTTTTCCCTCAGGCAACCAGTGACAGGATGGGATGGCCTTAGGCTGCAGCAGGGAAGGTGCAAGTTGGACATCAGGAGAAATTCTTCACTGAAATGGCTGAGCATTTGGAATGGGTGGAGTTGCCATCCCTGGAAGTGCTGAAGAGATGACTGGGTGTGGCACTTAGTGCTGTGGTTTAGTTGACAGTGTGGTGATTGGGTTGGACTTCATGATATTGGAGGTCCTTTCCAACGCTGATGATTTTATGAGTCTATCTGTAGTCCCTTTAATATCTTGGATGTATAAAAGCTCTCTTGGAGCCATCAGAAAGGTGTTTTTGCTTGATAAACTTAGCACAAGTGCCTGGTGTCTCAGTTTTACAGTAACCTTGCTTGTCTGAGCGTGCTGTGTGCTGCCGGGGAGGCCAGTAACCTTCACGTGTTACTAAAACAACCAGATTTTGCCTTTCTGTCCAAGTGCACAGTGTTTGGGGTGTGAACAAAGCCCTCTTTTGCCTTTTACTCTCAGTTTACACTGATAAGAAAGAGTGGGAATTACCCTTAAAGAGCCCAAGGAGTAGCTATGCCCATTCTCATTGCCCTTTAAAACAAAAAGCAGCCACATGTTGCTCTGATTTTAATGGCAGTTGGGTGCAGTCTCGCCTTGCACTCTGAGCACTATTTTTTAATATTGCCCTCAAATATTGTGCAAATGGATCAAAACCAGTACATAAATATATCAAAATATAAGGAAACAGTGAGAAAACTCTTGATGCTTGTGATTTGTCCAAAATAGTCTTCTGAAGTAACAAAAGTGATGCAGAAAGGGTCTTCAGTGAGACTGGATGTTGAGCAACTGGCCAAAGTTCAGTGAGAGTCAGCTGTATTGACAGGGATCCATCACAATTCAGAATTGATCGATATTGGTTCACAAGCTGAAAATACTGGTATAAAACCTGTTGTGTCTCATTGTATGTAGCTGTAACTCATACTTTTCTGCAACAGCACCTTGAAAGTTCAGCCTTTTAAGTGCCACTAGAAATGTTAGACAGTAATGTCATTAGATCAAGGTTGGCTTTTTAACACTGTAGTTTCAAATGCATATTCCCTGGTCCAACAAAACTTTGGTGATGAGTGAAGTGCTTGTGCTGACAAGAAGTTGGTAGATTTGCTCAATAAATAATTTTTTTTCTTTTTATTTTATTTAAAAGAAGGAATAATCCTACATCCTACCATATTTTTTTCCTAGTAACCCGGCTTTCAAATCACAGTAAAAGTTTTCAATTTTGATGTTCAAAAATACCCATTTGTGCCAGTAATTTCTGTAAAGGGGAGCAGAAGCTGACTGATTAAACTGCAGATGCTTGTGAGCCACCATGCTGTGTCACCCCCACGGTGTCCTGACACGGTGTTCATGTGTTTGGACACTTTTCCCACGGATATGTATCTCATTGCATCACCTCTTTTTACCAGACTAGGACAGGATGTGCACAGATGATTTAGGATATTGGTAAAGAATGAAACAAACTCGCATATAACCCCAAAAAAAAGTCTTTATTTTTCATCTTTGTTCACTTTTCTTTCTTTCTTTTTTTTTTTTCCTAAATGATAAGCTAATTTTTATCTGAGCTTGAGTTGCTTGTTCCTTATTCAACTTGTTATTCACAAGATCCTTTCCACTTGTGCTATTTTTTCTATGTGGATCCATGTTTTCTTTTGCAAGAGCTTCCTTTGCCTACAACTACATATTTTTGGTACTGGTTCTTCATTGAGACACGCATTTAAAGACTTGGTGGCTCTGCATTTTGGTTCTAGCATGAAATCTGTGAAGATCTGTACAGCCCATTGCTGTGTCTCTTACTTTGTCATTGGAAATAGATTGCCAGCTACAATCTGTGTGTATTTAATTTGTCTAAAAAAATCAGTTGGCCAAATTTTCACATTTTAGAGTTATTCAATTTACCCTAATGGTCTTTAACTGAGAGTTATGTTCACACAGTAGAGGATAAAATAGACTGAAATTTTTTCTCACAGCTATTAAATTTTTGAACTTGATGAGTCCCCATCCAGTCCAGAAAATACAGGTTTTTGAGTGTGTCCAGTATCTCTATCAAATCTGGCAAGCAAGAGCTAGATTGCTTGAGGTTATTGGAAGATAAAGGAATAGTGCAAAGCAAGGAATGTGATTATTTCTACAAGGAAGAAACTTGCTTTATTTGACAAAGAACATGTTTAAGCCTTAATGAAACTATTTGGCTTTAAGCACACACTCAGTATCTTCCTGGCTGGGTGTGCATTTTGCAGAATCAGGGTGTGGGTGACTCACTGGGCTGCACAAGAACTAGGGACAGAAAGGCACTGGTGCTCTAAGCAGGAACACCACATCTGCCGTGGAAAGGGTGTCACTTACAAATGAACTACCAGGGGCAACAGCTTCCATGTAGACTTTAAGGTAGGTGGGCAGGGCAGCCATCCCCTGTGAGGCATTAGTGCAATGTTCTGAATCTAAGCTCTTGCATGAGGGGTGTGTTCTACTCACTGTTGCTGGTACTGGGAGTTTCTGTACCAGATTTCTCTCTTGAATATCTTTGAGCTGTGTCAAAACTGTAGAAACCATTGGTACTCCAAGCATCTAAACGGAGAATCAGAGGCTGTGCTGAGACAAGCCAGAGGCGGCACATGCTCCAACCATGGCGTGTTTGGCAGGGTTAAAGGCAAGTGCCAAAGGACAACATGACTGATTTCAGTGGAGATTCACAAGCAGCTTGTCTGAGAAGTGCTGAGGTTGCTGGCCCTGATGTAGCAAAGCATTTTAGCAGGTGTCAGGTTTTAAACATGTGAGATTTTTCATTTGGTTTCATGTGAACATCCTTAAGTACTTTGCTGGACTGGGATCCTGGCAGGACTGAAACCTTAAATATCTTTTCCCATTAAGCAGCATAAGTTATAGCAAGAATTTCTTTGGATTTGTAGCTTTTCCTTGAATTCTGTAACATAGTTATACTGTTTCTCTACTGGTAGTTTCTTTAAGAGCTTGAAAGAATTTATTTGGTTTAATAATATTTAAAAGCCTACATTTTCTTCCTATTAGATATGCAAAAATGTTTAAAGAGCTTGGAAAAAAAAGGAATCAATCAATAAACCCCACAAAACTAACACTGATTAAAAACACACCTCTTATGAAATTTTGAGGCTGTCCATAGGAAAAATTGTAGTCTTGTCAAGCAAACCAACACAGAGGAGAAGTTGTTTTCTGGTCTGCCAAAAAAAAAAAAAAAGTGATTTTTAGAGCTGTATTTGCACTTAGTGTGGAGGCAAAGATGAAGCACATCTTGCAACAGCTCAGCTGAGCTCAGCTTATCTGAGCTGTAAGAACTCACACTTAACAGCAAACCATCATAAATGATGGATTAGTTCCTCTGCAAAATGAGTGCTGTTGAGCTTGATTCTGCTTATGTTTCATGATTGCCTTACGCACCTCTGTGTCTGTCTGGTGATGATGCCTTTCTCTTTTGTGAGGTTTCTTCATGCTGTTTTTGTATATTATTGAAGAAGGAATTGGGAGATTGGATGGCAAATAATGAATGCAATGCATTTTTCAAGAGATGTTAGTTGTTTGCCAAAACTAGCTGAATTAAATGACTTTTCAGCATAGAACAGCATATGTTTCTTTTGGCTGATGGGGAGAAAGCTGAAGCAAGGCTGGGAAAGCTCTCATGACTCAGGCAGCAGGACCTGGACTGTACTTGCCCAGTTTGCACTATTGTGGCTTGCAGGTTTCCTGTTCTTCTAAAATGGATTTTTGCACATTGATTGAGGATCTCTTATGGCTTGAAAGGAGGTAGAATTCAGCAGTTTTTCAGTGCATAAGGGGTGTGTTCCAGCTCTAGGTTCTCTCTCTGCCCAGCTAATGAGTCTGCCTGAAGTAGATGGACTTCGGCAGTTTCCAGTAGTGAAAACTGGCCTAAGCAAGAAAACACAGATGACATGGTTTCATAAAAGAATTTTACTTAATAGAAAAAAAAAAAGTCTTTAAATGCAGATTTTTGGAAATGAAAACTACTACTGCTCTTCCTCCAACTGGATAGATTTAAACTTGTAATTACAGAAGCATAAAAATAAGCTGTCCCCCAAAACATGATACTGCTTGCCTCAGTCACAAACCTGACTATTATTTTGAGGTTGCAAAGGTTTTCCAAAGGGATGAATTTACCCTTTCATTTCTATCCCAAATATTCCATTTTAGTAATGAAGTGTGATCTCAGCTTTCATTTCTTGTTCCAGTGGAAGAAAAAGGAATTAAGTCTCAGCATTATGTCAACTTCTGGTCAAGACTTTGGTTTGTTATCTGAATCTGTGTTGGTATCTAAATTTGCAGGTAGGTCAGTATTCACAGGAACTGTGAGATGAGTAGAACCCTGCACCATCCATGCCCTTCCTGGTGAGTCTGTTAATTCAATGATGGTAAATGTCTCTTGGAGCAATTCTTTGACCTCAGATCTGCTAGTTTGTCTTTGTTCAGGTTACTGGAGGGGGAGCATGGGGAAGATGTAGCAATGTCTTGGGCAAAATGCATGTGGGTTTTAAAAAAATTTATTACATTTGTTTGGTTTTTTGTTGGGTTTTTTTGTGTGTTTCCTGCCCCCCCTCCCCCCCGCGACCCAGGACAAGTTGTTGCACTCAATGCAGTATGAGGGTAAAGCATCTCTGCAGGGCTAAAGCATTACCTGCTCTGCAGGCCTGCAGCAGGCACAAAAGCACTCAACAGTCCTGTAGAGAGCTTGAAAATGTGGCTTGTGGGATAAATGTCTTCTTGTTTATTGGGATGGATTAAAAGACAGAAAAGTAAATGTCACGTCTAAGTACTAAGATGTGCTGCTATGCTGTATAAAATAAATTGAACTTTACATCTACATTGCATTTGTGCTCTGCTTTCTTTGCTGTTCACAATTTATAGTTTTGAAAAATATTTTCAAGCCCTAATATAAGCATTTCTTTAGTCATATAATTTGCAGGAACAATTTATGGTTTAAAAGGAAGGGATTTTTTCTTATTCACCTTTTGATTCATATCATTACTTTTTAAATTTCATGCACTTAAATGCGCTTGTAACTGTTACAGGGCAAAGTGAATACCCAAATAAAAATCTCAGTCTTTGACTGGAAATGAACATTGCCTTCATTCACAAGGATAAGGATATCTGTTCTTTTTTTTCCCTTAAGACAGATTATTTTAATTATTATAGTAATTAAATTTTTTTTACTAATGAAATATTAGTTAATTTTAATCAGACATTTTGTGTGATCAAAGTTCTTTTAGTACTCAGCTCAGAGTAAATAGTTCCTAAAGGTTATAGATAAAGTTGCAAAATGTTTGTAAGAGCAGCTAAATGCTTTTCTGATTTATGACATCTCTTCAAATAATTTTGATTTTAAAATTATTCTTCATGTACCTTATTCAATAGTGAAAACAAATATTTTTAAACCAACTTGGTCTTGATAAATTCTTAATATTATTTATTAAAAATTAATTACTAAGTTTTACCCTTTTGGGTCATATATTTTTAGGCTGTGCTAATCCTACAGGTAAACAGCTTTTCATTTTCCCTTAGTGGTCCAATGCTGCAAAATAAAACTAGTGTATAAGGGAAAGGAAGTGTAGCTTGAGTTTTCTGTGTGTGGCAGTGGTACCCAGAGATGCTGCATTTTCCCTGCAGTTTTCTGCCTCTCATTTGCTGAATTCTAGTTCATTGCCTACTTCAGGGCAGAGTGTAAAAATTTCAGAGAAAATAGAATAGCTGTAAACCTACATTAAAATAGTGGGCTATAGGAGAGTACTTTTAGATTCTAATCCCTATAGCAAGGGGAGTGAGCCGTATTTTCAGCTGATATAACATGGCATTGCTCCATGATTGATATCTCGTGTTGATATCCTTGATGTCTCCAGTAAAACAGAAGATGTTGATTTGCTGTAAGTTTTATCCTCATAATGAATGTATATTAGAACATTGTTTTACTTCAGAAAATTTGTTTCCTAGTTCCTATGTCAGATGTGAGCTTTATGTTTATTCTGGAACCCACATTTCACCCAGAAAATGAGTGTTTGTCAAATTTGGAAAGTATTTCTGATTTTTTTTTTTTTGTGATACTTCTTAATTTGAAAATCTGATCCTTTGAATCTGATCTGATCTCTTGAAGCTTTTTATTCTTCAATATCTGCTTCATGAGATCTCCTGGCATGTGAAGGAAAAAAATGTTTGAAGACTTGTCCACCAGAATGAAAGGGCCTCTTGATAATTAGTTGTCTTTGAAAGATAGATGGAATACCACCAACAGATTAAACAGGTGGAAAATATCTACACAAGAACTTTGCTGTAATCAGAAAAAAAACAGTAGAAAATATTGTGTGGGAGTCTTTGAGGGCTGGCTGAGTTATACATTTTCCCAGGCATTGTAATTGGGAGAGCCAACCTGTTGAGAGCCAAGTGCAAGAATAATGCAAACTAGGTCAATTTGTTCTCAAAGCCCATGATCTGGGTAATTTTCAAACATGAACTTTTTTCATATAAAGAAACTGCTCTGCCAGGCATACACTGCACACAGGATTTGAGCATGCCTTTTCAGCCCAAGTGCAAGGGAGTTTGGAGTTTGATTGTACCAACAGTGGACTGACCTTTTGGTATTTAATTTTTTTTTCTGGTTCCTGTTTGTTACAGGCCAAGTAAGGTGTTTCAGGATGGGTGGTTGATTGTTTTCTTTAAGAAGAGGTATTTATTATGTGTCACAAAAAATCATTTTGTTGTTGTGTGATGGAGCAGGCAGATTGAAAGGGTTGACGTCAGCCCCTGCCAGAGCACTGACAGACTGAAGTGTGTGCTCTTGTTTTTTTGAACTTGACCCTTTATCAGTACCAATTCAACACATTGATGTGTAAACTGTTTGAGGCAAAAGCCAGCTCTTGGGAGCCTGCAGCAGTAATCCCAGGTCAGGCTGAGGGCTGTGGTTATATTTTCTTTTAAAACTGTGGTATTTAATGTCAGACTTTATCTTGGGGCCTGAAGGGTTTGTGTACTGGATTGTGGAGCTCCTGTTTCAAAGATAGCACTGAAATGACAATTTTACCTCTTGCCTGTTGGAAGAGGTTTTAGTTTTGGTTTGTTTCTAAGCATTTTTTGGGTTTTGTTTCCTTTCTAACAGAAGAAAAATGAAGATAGAATACCTAATGCGAGCTGGAAACTTTGGTTTCCTTGTCTGCTTCTGTTAGCTAGCCACCAGGACATGCTACCTCAGGGTGTAGATGTGCTAGAGATTGCATTTAGGAGCAGTGAAGAGAGTGATGTGGCTGCTTTAGTCCCTCTCCACATAATGATTGCAATTATACATGAAATTCCACCAGAAAGGTCTGAGTGGCTGCAATAGCTCCTGAGAAAAGGGAGGCAGAAAGTGAGCTTGAAACACTCTATGTAGTGATTTTTTGCATGTGTGATCTATCGTGTCTGTAGAAGCACACTTTGATTTTTGAGATCTGATTTCTGTCCCTTACAGTTTCTCCTTACTCTCTCCCACAGTCCACAGCTATTCTGCCAAATGAAAATGAGACAATATAGTAACTGTGTCTGTAGTGAGGAAGTGGTTTGCTTATAAATGGTGATCATATGAAACCTATAAATGCTGATACCAAAACTATAGCTGATTATACGGATGTGGGCCCTGGAAAAAGGAAAATTGGATCTGTTTGCTAGCTGAAGGGAAAAAAATCTGTTGCTGGCTAGGCTTTTTGCCAAGGCACAGCTGAAGTAAGGTTATTTTAGGTGTGTGTTGTGTGAGAGCTTTTTGTCCCTTTGGTTTTTATATAAGTTCTTGTAGGAACACGGCTACGAACAAAGAGCAAGTCTTGGCTGATTTCACATTTTCATGGACTTGCAACTGAAAAGGTGAGTGCATGCTTTGACAATTGAGCATGGGACAGGGCTCCCAGTGCTGCCCTCAGCCCTGAGTCAGTGCTGCTCAGCTCCCTGACATGGCCATAGTGGTGTATGGGAGACACCACCCTGGAGACTGTGGAGTGCTGGTATCCACAGAGCTCCATCCTCTCTGCCTTCTCCAGGTATCCAAGCTATCCAGCAGGGACCTTCCTGCCAGCCCTGAGTCAGACCAGCTACTTAAAAACACTGGTTCTTATCCTGGGAAGATCTAGATCTGGGAACATGGAGTGGATAAAAAGCTGGAGGTGGATTTCCCTGGAAATATTAGGATAAGGTCATGATGCATGGCACTGTTAAACAGCAGTGTAGAGTCAATGAGGTGCAGAGCTATACATCCATCTCTCAAACTGATATTTGCTGTTGAAATTCTGTCATCTTTCTAACTTACAAGGTAAAAACTTTAGTACTTCTATACCCACATTATTGTGGGGTTTTTTTCCCCCTGGGACCTTTGCTATGATGTAAGCTACAAAATTAATTAATCAATAGATTTTGTTTAAAGGAAAAAGCAGCGATGAATATTCAGCAGTTGTAAAAATGCTCTTGAGATTGCCATCTAATAGAGGTGAAATAAAAAGTAGAAGCTGATTAGAATTCCAGAAAATGGGATATTCATCTATTTATAGGAATTTGAGTCTTTATATGCCAGATTTTATAATTTAGTGTTCAGAACACCCTTGATTTTAACCACTTCTGGAAAAACCATTAAATGATGGAAAAGTAAAAGGAATGTTAAAAGAGCCAAATTATGTTGATTTACAAAAGAAAAATGCAGCCAACATGAATTGCAAAATATAACACTGTGCTGTGTCTGAAACGTGCTCTCACCATTGCTGAAACATTGCCCCATGCCAGGGACTTGCTGTCTGCAGCACAGACTGGTGTCCTAAGCATGAGATGCCATGGCACTTTTCGTGGTGCACCTTCTTTATCTTCATGGTCATTTTCAATGAAAGTGCCTCCCCAGAGCAGTTTTTTTCTTTTATATCTGTCTTCTTGCATTCTTTTTGTATTTGAATGCTCTTGCCTCTCCCATTTCTAACTCCTCTCCTTTGGAGAATGTTTGTAGGACTTGTGAAATGAAGGTGACCTTTGGTTGCTGTGAAAATGTAAAAAGAAGTTTCAGGACTTCCACTTCTATGGAGATATGTTTAACAGCTCTTGACATTGTGAGAAACCTGGAAACCCTCAGGGACTTGTTGTACCCTGTGTTTGGTTATATTAAAAATATCCCGCATTTAATTTTTTAAATCTAAACATGTACAAATTATGAAATTAAGCGCTGCTAGAGGGTGAGATACTCAATATCACTTGGATATGTTGCCTGTTTTTATTTATCTAAGTACTACTATAGCTAGAAATCCATGTCAAGGGTTTTGAGAGAGGAAATGAGGCTCAAAACAAAACTAAGAAAAGCTTGAAAGTTATGTGAGCACAGCTGGGCTGTTCATGTCGCTTATCATGGTGCTGTTTTCCAGCTGAGGTGTGTGCTTGGCCTTTAATCTCTGAGAATTGTGGTGTTGATGCAAATGCAGTGCACCTGCCTGAGGTGGAGTGAACTTGTACGCTGTATTTTGGTACAATTTCACTTACATGTGAAGGGCGTTCAGGTGCTTTGTAGATCATATTTGCAGATCAGGTCCATTTGTAGCAGTTCATGTCCTTGTGCTGGAGGAAGCTGTGCTCAGCATGGACAGGGCCCCTGCAGGGACAGCAGGGACTGGCAGTAATGGGGGTGAGGACACGAGCTGTGAGCATCAGCATTCCTGCCTGCACCATCCCAGAGGAGATGATGTCCAGTGACTCATCCCAGGCCAAATCATCCCTTCCAATCGCTGCTCTTGTATTTTCTTGGCAGCAGTATGGCCACGTTTTCAGGCCAGCTTGGCCCTATTGTCACTGCTGATGGGAGTGGCCCATGGACCTGAGCTCCCACTATAGCCTGGCCCAGGGGAAGGGAAGATTTCTCCCTGAAGAGCTTGGGGAAAACTCAGCTGCAGTGTTGGCTCCCCCTGCCTCCTCCACTTCAGTGTCTTCTAACTTTTGCTACCCCAAGCAGCCTATTCTGAACAACTGCTCAGAATCTGAGCACCTGAGCAGGAATTTTGTACACTCAATATTCAGTTTTCAATAGTGTTTGGTGTAGTTTTGATGTGTAGCAATTTCACTGGCAATATATCTTGAATGTCTCAGTTCCTCTGAACTTTCCTGTTTGGCTGTCTGGGGAACTAGAAAAATATAAATGTTCACTATTTGGCATGGAGAAGTCTATTTGGGTGAATTAAGTTTTTAAAAATGTGGATCCAAGTTCACATTGTCCTTGCATTTTGTCATCTGTGTTTCTTAGATTTCCTTTTAGTAATTTAGCCTCCTTGTGTGACTTTGACTGCCATGCAAAGTGTTTTCACTCCTCTTATCTATGAAGGACTGCCTTGAAGTCTGTTTTAACTCAGTGCCTTTCAGGCAGGTGATTTTTTTAGTGGAAATTAACTGTGGAATGTTTCAGAGGTTCATCAGAGGTACAAAAGATTTTAGTCCGAGCCACTTCCTTTTGCACCAGAGGGAATGTCAGCAGATATGTTTAGTCTGAGAGCACGAAGGGTGAACAAGGAAGACTTTGTATGAAGAGGTGTAGGTTGAGCAGAGGTAGCACCACGGATTGAAATTCCAGAGTGTTGCTTATTAAGGTCTAGAACTGTTATTACTATTACTTGTGTTACTACAGCATCTGAAAAGTATTTAAAGGGGAGGGGATTTTCTGCAAATAACAGTGGAGAAATCTTTGCCTGGTAAAAATTGGCTTAGAGCCACTGAGAACCTGGACTAAAATTTTCTTAATGTGTTTGGTTCTGGTACAGCTAAAAGTTAAAACCTAATAACTCATAAGACAATGAAGATAGCTTGGAAAATTAGCAATAAGAATTGATTTGCAGAAAATAGAATGTGGAGCCATAGAAATGCAGACCTTCCCTAGGAATTCAGGAGTTGTGTGTAGGAGGCCTTTTGAATAATCTGGCCAGCACTGTTGGCTATAAGACACCAAATGACTGTCAAATTTACACAGCCTAGTTGTGGTAAGCTGGTCTTTGGACAAAATTCATCCCTGCAAGCCGCCAGTCTGGATTCCTTGCTCGTGGAAGTGAGTAGACACATGCTAAGAGTAGGAAGGGTTTCATTGTGCCAATTCTTCTTTAGAAGAATTGAATAAAACCAGGGAGGAAAAAAAAAGAGTAGTCCATTCAAATGCAGCCTCTGAATAGAGATACTGGCAGCAGTTGTATTTTCTGTGGTGTGTTCCTTGCTGTCCCCCAGCAAACCTCCACTGTCTGGCACAGGCAAGTGCAGCTCCCATTAAGCTTAGCAGGAGCTATGCTTGCTGAACTTGGCCCTCTGCCTGCAGAAAATTAAATGCGTTGGCAGGCTAGCCAGAGGAAAATATTCTTCTATTTGGGGTGCTCAGCACTTGTTCTGAGGCATTCTGGGCTTGCAGAAGAGAGAAATTCTCCAAAATTAGGGCTAGCCAGGAGGGCTTAGACAAATTGCCTATTCCTTTTTTCCCTCAAATAAATTCTGGGAGGCCTGAGATTCTCACAAGCATGGTCACTGGCAGGTTCAGCACACATGGTGGCCTGTCCTGCTCCTTGGACTTCATGTTCCTGTCTATAATAATGAGAACGACTTGTGAATTTTCTCTTTTATAAGGCAAAGGTTTGACAGGGGACAGCAAAGTCATGACTTCTTTTTTCTCCAGGTGTTGTGGCTGGACAAGTGAGTGTACAGTGATGATTGTAATGTGTATGTACTCACACTCCCTTCAACTCCTGGAAAAGAATAGATGAATGTGCGAAAAGATTCTCAAATCAAGGACGGGTTCTGAGTTATTGCAGTGCAGTCATTCTCTCTTTTTCTGGGCTCTGTTTTAGCCCCAGCTTGTTCTTTATTTGATTATCCTTCTGAATCCCTCTCTTAATTTGTGAGACTAGCTGAGCTGTCCTGTCCTGTCCTGGGATTTCATAAATTGAAGATACCCCACTATCCAAATGTCTTGAGACATTGAGTCCTTGTTTTGGAGAGTGAGGTAGTCACTTAGTAGTGTAAATCCCATTACAGATAAATGGGATTCAGAATTGCTCATGCCTATTTGTTTATTTAAATGGAAATTTGGTCTCCTGCTAGCATATGGTCACTTTGTGTGCCCCTTGAAATTGTGCTTGAAATAAAGCAGTCCAGTCAGATGCTGGTATTCCTTGCATGGTATGATAACTTACTTCTGAAGTGGACAGAATTGTATTAACTGGAGTTGCAACACTTCAGTCTCTTAGAATGTTTACAATAAAAACCTGATGCTGACGAGCATTGTAGAGAGTCTTTATTCTCTTGCTGTGGATTAAACAATTGATTCTGGAAGATTAAAATGCCCTACCTGCCTTCTTGCACACTTCTGTTTTGCCATGTCAAACAATATAAAATGAATACCGCACTTCCCTCTATCTAATTGAATAATTTACTGTAAATAGCTGTCATTTACTTTAGAGCAGTAGGGGATCATTAGCCAAATGGATGTGAGTAAGTCATGCCTTTAATGCGTTAGAGGGGTCTAAAATGGAATCATCTAAATGGGACCATCAATACAGCAATGCTGAATTAAGTCAGAGGCACTTAAAGCTTTAAGTCCTCTTTCTTGTAAATTACATGTTCCTTCAGAAGAAAGATAATCAAGAACTTGTATAAAATATGGCATCTTTGTTTCAAAGCTTTATTTTTGATGAATAAAACAGTACAATTTACATGACATCATTGGTAGGTATAACTGTGTTTTGGATTTCCCTCCTTTTAATTACATCCCTTCCTTAATGATTGAAGCCTTCCTGCTTGCAAGCAGCTACTTGTGCTGACTAATATTGGCTCTACTCTGTGAATAAGTAAGATGAGCAGGTAATAAAATATATTTTCTTGACTTTTATGGGTATATGACCTGATAATTACTTGCAGAAGCTGGTGTTTTGTATATGTAATTTTAGAAAGGTCTCAGTCAATCTTAACTCCTAAATGTACAATAAGTTTTTGGCTTATTTCACCACTGAAGTCAGTGGCAGGGCTGTTGGGAACTTCAATGCATTTTTTCATCTCATTGACTCCTCCTGACCCCATCTAGTTCTTCCATTCAGTTTTCTGTTGTCCTGGAAAATGCTGGTCTTCAAATTCAAACTAGAAGCCAAACTATCAAGGACATCCTAAGAGGAGGATGTAATACAAATAGCGATTGTCTTAAGGTGTGAAAATTAATTTAAAATTATTATAAATAACTTTAACTTTGGTAGTTTGTATTATCCATAAGAATTTCCCTTTTGAAGCTGAGGTCTCTTCAATCTCAATAATTCTGATTGTCTTGAGGTGTGACAATTAATTAAAAAAATATTATAAATAACTTTAACTTTGGTAGTTTGTATTATCCATAAGAATTTCCCTTTTGAAGCTGAGGTCTCTTCAGTCTCAATGATTCTGATGCCAGGTTCTGGGTCACAGTGACTTTGTGGGAGCAAGTGCACATGTGCTACAAAAAAAAAAAAGCATTGCCTTCTGAGTTTTGACTTTGCAGTTTTATCCTTCTAATTTTTTAGGGGCTCTAAGATGTCAGACTTCCTGACTTGTTTTTCCATGTTTACTCCTTACTGGATTCCCCTCTTAGTCACCTTCTGTCAGGATTCAACCATTTCACATTTTTACTAAAATCTATTTTTGTGCCTTACACATTTCACTCTCATATGAATGAGATCTTCAATTCCTGGAATTAGATATGGGCTGATGCTTTAGAATAAAGTTGAGGTTCAAGGGCTGTAAAAAGGCACCCCCAGGCCCCACCTTTGCAGACATAATATGTCACTGCAGTAAAGAGAGTAGAGGATTTTGGAACATTATCAGTTCAGAATACGGAGAGAGTTTAAATAAATTTCTGCGTAGCTGTGAGAGGATGGTGACGCACCTTGTTGTAGAAAGCAGGATGATTTCTGTCTTTTCATTCCCTGAATGTAACCACTGCCCTGTGTTTCCTGTAACTGATTTCTTTTTCCACCCCATCTTACTGAAATGCTCTTCTTTAAAAGGTAAATTCATCTTGTGCTTTGAAACTTTTCAGAATTTGCTTATGAACTGCTTTCCCTTTTATTGGATGAGTCATGAGTCGAAAGCTCTGTCCTGTAGTTCTACCATGAGTAATGCCTTGGGTTTTCTTGGGTTCTCTTTTAGAAGACTATTAAATTAAAAGAAGAATCTGTTTTTTGATATCTTAATGGACAATTAGGTTGCTGGGTCTCAGAACTGATTTACATTTACCACTGCAGTAATTTAAATTTTTTTCCTTCAATTTAAGGACGCCACTTTTTTTCCTTGCATGTACATGTTGCTGGTCACAGCACTCTATCTTTAAATAAATAAATGTATTGCAGGTTTTGGGTCTGCTGTACAAGTGCTGGTTGTGCTTTTGGGGACAGTTTTCTCACTGAGGTCTGTACTGACAGTAGCTAGGAAAGCTGGGCCGTGCACATGAGCTTCAAATTACCTCTGTGACATTCAAGTTGTGGTAATGAGTATGGACGATATGTGGCCTCAGGATCCTGTTCTTTCACCTGGGCAATGACTGAGAGAGGTCATGTGCTATTTCCCTGAAATCTCTGCTCTGCATCTTGTCCAGATAACGTGAATCTAAAGAAAAAGCTTCTGTGTGCATTCTCTCCTGCTATTGGGGCAGACAGTGCCTGACTGCTCAGATGGCAGATCCTTCCCGTGGGATGCCAAGGCACTGGCACATCACTGGGTGGGCATTGGCAATTCCTAGCAAGATCTTTGACATGCCTGACCCTCAGATATTTACTGGTATAATGTGAGTGTAATTGGCACAGGCAGTTCCTTGGATCCAGCTGAGGTAAGTGCTGGATTGTTGATAGCATCTCTAAGCTTAGGCACACTGAAAATAATGATAGCCACAGGTGCAGGTGGAATGAACTCTGTCACCCTGAGGTCTGTTTTCTTGCTGAGGCCAATTATTGTCTTAGGTTACACTGGAAATATCAGAGATGATGGTGCTTTGAGATTGGCAGAGTTTTCTGAGGCTGATAATGGAAAATGGAGACGAAGGAAACTCTTCATCATGGAACTATCTCTAGAGGTGGTACATGGAAAACTGCTGGCATTTTAATAGTGAAAATGAGCTCTCTGGAGGGATTTTGAGTTTTCTTAGCTACTCTTGCAAATGGGAAAGGGGCTGATCCACTGCCCATGTATCACAGGTAACAACAGAAACAGGACAGAAGACTAAAATTTTCAGGGCAGAGGATCAGCAGTGACTTCTAAGTTTTGGCGCATTTGCAACTGAAAGAGTCAATGCCAAATTTCTGGAAATGGAAGTTCATGGAGAACTTTTACACTTTGTTCTTACCAGTTTCATGTGTTTGGAGGGTTAATATTGCAGAGACTTGCACTGGAAATGAGTGAACAGACTGCTTTCCAAATGTAAGTCTAATGTGTCTCTGTTACACTTGCAGGGAAACAAAGTTCTGTGGCATATCATAAGCAACTGCAAAGCTCAAACTGTTATTTAGGATAAAACCCCCTACAGTCACTATTATATTTTTCTATGGGGAGAAAAACTAAAGTCTGGAATCTGAGCATTCCTAAACCTAATGATTACAAATTCATTGAATTTGGCTGCTAATAGCAAAATTGGCTCTGGGACTTTTCCTTCCAGCTAATTCTGGTATATGTGTCTCTACTTGTGCCATCAGAAACTGTTATGACCTCATGATAATAATGGGAAATATTTATCAAAACACCAGCTCTGTTCTGCAAGGAGACTTGTACAGTTTAAAGATTTTTCTTTTCTTTCAATATCAATTTTTAGAAAAATCATGAGAACAAACAATGCAGCCATCCTGGAACAGACTGTGTAGCAATCCATCGTGTACTCAGAACCTGTGTGCCAGTTCCTTGCATAATGGGTTACTGAACATCAGCTGATAGATGTGAAGTTGTTGGACTTCTGTAATTTGCTGCATATCTGGGAATTACCAGTGCAAAAGAAGATGGAGGCTGTGACTTGTATACCTGCCGAATTTGGGAGTTTAGTAATTAAAAGTACTGTGACATATAGTCACTTTTTAATTGAAATTGAAACGGTCCCTACTGTACTACAATATTTTCAGGTGTGGCATTGTTGTTCACACACTCATCAACATCCAAAATTTACTTCCTAATAAACAGTACTCCTCTTCTTATATTTCTTCTTATTATTTTGCCTGTGGTCTCCTCCCTGGCACTTCCATACTAAAACTTCAGCCTGTGAATTGGGAAGGGGAAAAGATTAATAAAACAAAACCAGCAACACTGTCAAGAACAACAACAAAATAGATTCAAAAGCTCCAAAGAAAGTTGTCCTGTGCAGGGCCAAAATTTGGACTTGATGATCCTGATGATCTCTTCCAGCTCATCATATTCTGTGGTTCCATGAACCTCATAATGGTCTCCAGCTTCCTCATGAGGGGATGAGGAGGGGCAGGCACTGATCACTCTGGTGACCTCTGGCAGGACCTGAGGGAATGGCCTGAAGTTGTGTCAGGGGAGGTTTAGGTTGGCTATAAGGAGAAAGTTCTTCACCCACAGGGTGGCTGGGCACTGGAACAGCTCCTCAGGGCAGTGGTCACAGAATCAAACCTGCCAGAGGTCAAGAAAAATTTCGACAATGCTCTTGGCACATGGTGTGACTCTTGGGGATTGTCCTGTGGAGGGCCAAAAGTTGGACTTTGATAGTCCTTGGGTCTCTTCCAACCCAGGATATCCTGTGATCCTTACAAAACCTGCTATTCCATCAGGTTTGAACTTTTTTTGCTTGGCCTTCTGGAGCTCTGCAGCCAAAGGCTCAGGAGTACTCGGGGCACACAGACCGAGTAGCCTCATTGACTTGGGTTGAATTTGTACTTTCTGCTCCCACATCCAATTTGATCTCTGCTGCAAAAGTAATGTGAGCAGGCTGGAAAGCCCCCCTGAGCCTTTGGGTTTGCTTGGAGTTTCTGGATGTGCTCTGCTCATGTTACACCCACCCCTGAGACACTGGATATGGGAATAATTGTGCAGAGCAGTTTTGCCTCCAGCTCTGCTGAGGATTCCCTCTCTGATATTGCTACAGCTTTTTGGCTCCTCCACTTTTTTTTTTTTTTTGTGCGAAGGACAGAGGAAGAAGAAAATGTCTGGTGATTGGATCCTCTTTGGCAGTGGTTCAAAATTATAAATGAAGTATTTTCTCCTTACAAATAAAGAAAGCTCACTGCTGCTTTATGGCTTGTTCTTTGTGTAGAATTATAATGACTAGGTAGCACAGTTTGCTGACAGACTGTCTGGAAGTGCTAATTGGAGTCAATTAAAGGAGAAAAAGCAAGAAATAGAAACTATGCTCAAATTTTGCTGTCGGCTTCATGTTCTTGTTTTTTAGTGTATAGGGAATTTCAAAACATTGACTTTTTTCAGCTTTTAGG
Source organism: Pycnonotus jocosus (assembly GCA_013400435.1). NCBI lineage: Eukaryota > Metazoa > Chordata > Aves > Passeriformes > Pycnonotidae > Pycnonotus > Pycnonotus jocosus. Next base: position 357,256 of record VWYP01017676.1, on the reverse strand, counting down.
TAGCTTGTCTACTGGATTTGCTGTGTCTATCTGGACAAGGCAGGCTTGAAGGCAGAACTTGCAATGAGCATGAGAGCTGGGATCCTTGAAAATACGTAGCTCAACCACATGTGTTTTATATTTTCTTTGGGGTGTTGGTTCATCTTGTGTGCTTCTTGCCCAATTTGATCTGCTCTTGCATTCTGTTGAGTTATCTTATTAGCTGGCAGTAACTTTGATCTCTCTCAGCTACTTTCTTCCCTTTTAATTTTTCTGTAGTTCTCTGATATCCTTGTTTTCTTTCCCCTAGTGTGTTGTAGAAAGGTGAAAAATTATGCGGAAGTTGATTGAAAGAAGTAGGAAGTTTATTAGTAATTCAAATACAGAAGTGGTTTAAGGACTTAACATAATCACAGAAGGCTAAGAATAGTTAACTTTTAGATAAAATGTGTGTTTATCTGTACTGATCTAAAGCTGGTCTTAAGGTTTTCAGAGTTATGACCAAAAAAGAGCAATTTGATATTAACTCTGTAAAACAATAAACTTAATCACCACTGGCAAATGTTGTGAAAATACAACCTCTGTTTACCCTGCAATGCCTTGTGATGCCAGTCCAATACAGCCTTGGCTAGTGTGGGCAATGACCTGAATAATAATATTGTTTTGCTCCCCTCTGTTAAAATGTCAGATTTGTTTTTCTTTTTGAGGAATATCAATGTAAATAAGGATGTCTTTTAGACTTCTTGTCTGACTAACAGGAATGGCTATTAAGATGAAATCCTTTCATTACAGGTAATGGTTTGTACACAGAGATGTGCAAATATTGTCATGTTTCCTTGCAGTGAGTTATTTGTGGAGGTCTCTGTTCCTTTCCCTTTGAAGTGGTTAAATACAGTGTTATATTCTCTATGCACTTGTTTATGGTATTAAAGTCTGAAATATTTTGTTTCAATTTTTACTTGCTTTTCATTTAACTTTGGATTAGTCAATTTTTGTTTGTTTGTTTGTTTTATGCCTCAATAGGGAAAGAACAATTATTTCATTTCATGTTAAGATGCTTTTGGAATTTTTGCATGTTTGTAGGGGAAATAATGAATCTTAGCTCCAATTTCATTACACTTGGAAGATTTATGTTTTCTAATAATGGAAAATTTATATTATGTAAGCATTTCTTCTGAGCAGCACAGTCTACACTTGCATGTTTGTATACTGTAAGGTGCAAAAATCTCCTATTTTTCCTTGTGCCCTACACAGTGGCTGGCTGAAAGAACAGCCCTTTCATTTCTGACCTTTCTATATGGAGACAGAATGAAATTGTGGCTATGGTGTCAGGGAGAGACAATGAGACCAAAGCAGGGCAATTTCACTTGAGGTAGTTTATTGTCAGCACAAACTTCTGACCTCTCATGCCACCCTGGGATCCCCAGCACAGGAAGAATACAGATCTGCTGGAGTGAATTCAGAGGAGGACCACAAAGACTATTACAGGAATGGAACACTTCTCCTGTTAGGAGAGGCTGAGAGAATCGGGATTCTTCAGCCTGGAGGAGAGAAGGCTCTGGGGAGACCTCAGAGCAGCCTTCCAGTACTGGAAGGGGCCTAAAAGAGAGCTGGAGAGAGACTTTCTACAAAGTCACATAGAACTAGGAGAAGGGATGATGGCTTTGAACTGAGAACAAGTTTAGTTTAAATATTGGGATCAAATTCTTTGCTGTGAGGGTGGTGAGGCACTGGGAGATGTCACCCAGAGTTGTGGATGGCTCATCCCTGGCAGTGTTCAAGGCCAGGTTGGATGAGGCTCTGAGCAGCCTGGTCCAGTGGACCCCTCAGAGTTACGTGGCAGCAGCTTGCACTGCTGCTGCTCTGAGAACCAACAGACGTGTTTGTACGGTGCTTAGTCTGCACTGCGTAAAAGGTAAAATATGGCTCTGGAGTGCACCAACATGACACTTATTATTCCGTTCCTGAACCTCAAAAGTAAATTCTTTTCCAGTGAAACTGCCTCTAAAATGCTGATTGCTAGAAATGTGACCACTAATCAGTTTGTTCCCATAATACTGCCAGCTGTAGAAATTGGTGCTCCCCTTTCAGAAGGGGCGATTTTAAAGACTTTGATAAGATTAAAAAAACCCCAAAAGATGCCAAGTGACTACTCCAGTGGCCTGTTGCCTAAAATAATTTTGAGGGGCAGTGGGTGAAAAGAAATTATTCAATATGTTATGCCCTTCTTTATATCCTTATTTTTAATATTTTCACAGTGTAAACAATTATGCTGGAAACTTCATTTTTTCTATATTTTGTATTTGAATGGGAAAATTTCTTAAAGGTGCATTGTAAAAAACTCATGCCTTGGCAAAAGAACTTATTGTAGTACGTGTGATGGTGGATCTCCTCCATTCCTGATGTTGGAGAAAGCTGAATTACCTGGATAATATATGTTCTACATATATTCTGCTTAGTGTGTTTCGTATGATCCACTATCTAAAATAAAGATATGGAAGGACCAGTCCAATACATCTTGTTTTCAAAGCAGGATTTTGCCTTGTGGAGATTTAAACAACTGTTTTTTATGTTCAAGGAGGTTTTTAAAACCAGGAAGTGAATTAAGGAATTCCTCTGCATGCAGAAGAATGGTACTGGTTTCAGATTTGTTTTTTTCTTCCACCCTCAAGGATCTACACAATAATATTCCTTGTCTGTAGTTTTCAGGATAGGCTATTTGACTTCGGTAGATCTTTATTTGTTTCTCCCTCTCCATCCCCCTGGATTTTTCCAAGGTAGCGATGTGTAAAACACTGCTAAAATGAGAAATATCTGGAAGAAAAAAAAGAAATAGCACAAACTTGAGTTTATGTGAATAACTACATCAGTCATTTGTGTGTGTGTATGAATATGTATGCACACTCCAAACCTCCATATATATTATAATATATATTTAAAAATATTTAATGTAATATAAATTTATAATTAATATAAAATAAAATAAGATATATTTTTAAAATTAAAAAAATATATGTGAAATAGTAAGAAAATATTTAAGTAAACAAATGTAAATATATATATACATATATATATGTGTATATAGTCAAGGATAGGTTGGATGAGGTTGTGGGCAACCTGATCTAGTGGGAGGTAACCCTACTGAAACCCAGGGGGGGTGGAACTAGAAGATCTTTAAGGTCCCTTCCAAAACCAGCTGTTCTGTGAAATGAGAGCCTTTCTCTGCAGAAAACAGAGATAAAGGAGACAAAGAAATATACCACACAAATAAAACGCCTCTGTGACTGAGAATGGATTTATGCTTCAGATTGTAGTTGAATTGTAAGGTATAAACTATTCAGCAGTGCTTTCTCTCTGATTATTGGTTCTGAAAGAGCTGCTGCCATAAATGAATGTCTTAGGTAGTGTCTTTTCCCACCTCTTCTTCTTAATTTCAATTTTGCATTCTAGGACTGTGGTCCATAGATCTGTGTGTATGATCCCATGCTAATACAACCCATTTTAATGCACCATTTGAAGGACTCTTCATTATTTTTGCTCCTGGTTTTATGGTTTCTTAGATTTGTGACACCTAGCTTAATTTTGAGTTGGCTCTTACTATTGTAATTAATTCATGTCCATATAAGCCTCTCATAATGCAGCATGACACAGGATCTTGAGTCCTTAAATGGTTAGTGTGGAAAAACTTCTGATGGGCTGGATGTGTTGCTGAAGGACAGAATGTATGTATTTACTTTCTGACCTCTCACATAAATGCTGTCAGAATTTTGCTCTTGATTTGATTTGTGGCATTCCATTAACAGTTACTCTGCCTATAGGAGAATAATAACTAATGATTCCCAGACTCCCAGAATTGTAAAATGGGGGCAAGCACTGTTTGGCAGAAAAGAGATTGTACTTTAGTACAGACAGGAACTGTTCATATTAATCAAGGGGTATCTGGTCTGAAATGACTTTTAGCTAATAACTTCTTATGCTCAGGTTAACCATATTGCTTATAGGTAACATGCTCTTCTAATTAAAATGATTTTTAATAATCAGAGGCTAGATGTGTGGATTTCTGTCTCTTTCTGAAAGAGAAATGATGCTCTTGCTTGACCTTATTTTGAGATATTTTTAGTGTTGAAGTTATGATGTCAGGGGTTAGAAAGGGCGTGGGTAAAGTTCACGGATCTGGCTTTTGATTTGAGCCTTTGCAAGGGTGAACGTATGTGACATGAATGAGCTCAAAAACGTGAATTTAATTGTCTGAAGTTTCAGGGCTTAATTATTAAGGACATCATTTTGTGTTAGAGAACTTTAGGGCCATCAGTAGTAGAAGAAAAAAGGTCACACTGAGTTCACCTGGAAAACATGCTGTTACCATGATACTTTTCAGCATGGATCTTGTTCTTAAAAGAATCCTTATGCTAAACCCCATCCAATTTCTAGTTTGTTAAATATAAGCTAACACCCTGAACGATGGAGAAGAGATTTAAACTGGGGGATTTTAAAAGTTGCAATTTATTTTCCTAGCAGAAGTAGCAGGTTTTGCAGGGTGCTAAAAAGCACTGTAACTATGTAGAAGCTGCTCTCCATTGCTAAGCAGACTGGAGCAACAGGGGGCTCCCAGCAGGGAATACTTGTAGGGCAGGAGGGGTTAGTGGTGGAACAGTGGGATCACAGCTGCCAGCTCCATCACTCTGCTAATGAGGTGCTGCACAGGTTTCCCCTGTGCTGCCAAGCCTGGTGTAACTTGGGATGAGACTTCTCCTCCTTTAATTTGCAGGTGGGCTGTTAGACAATTTCTGAAGATATTTTCAGTTCTCTGTCAGTTGCTGGCAAGGCCTGGTGCCTGTCTATGAGCAAGATCCCATTTCCTGTTTATGTGGTTTTGGGGATTTTTGGCCATGAAGGTCATGTCCTTTACTGACTCTCTGCTGATTTCTGAGAGCAATGCTTTCATGCTCTCTCAGGTGTGATGCTTTATTCTCTTCTGAACTCCTGTCCTCTGAAAAAAGCTTTTGGCTGACTGTATTGGATGGGATTGAAATGTAGTTTGTGCTCTGTGTATCTACATCTATTCCTTGAGGGAATAACATCTCAAAACCTAATTCTGTGTTGAAATCACAAAGAGAAAAATGCAGGACTCAGGCCCTGCTGCCTTGAATACACATAGTTCCACATGCATTTGCTGCTGAGGAGTCAAATTGTAAGTCAGCATTTACATTGTGATACAAGGCTGTGTGCAGATGTCAAGCCCTATATAAGGTGTCAAATAAAGGCTTCATAGTAGTCCAAGAATACAATTTTATTATTTCAGTGTGTCACTCAGGCTTCTACCAAAATTACCTATAGTGCAAACTAGCATCAGTGGGTTTTTACATTTGTTTTGATTTAGGTTTTTTTGCACAAATTTACCTGGACAGCATCTCCAACTAGCTATAGCCCTAATCATTGGTCATGGAAAAATAATTTTCAGTGGAAAAGAGTATTAGATTCTCCTAAAGAAGTCTACTGATGTTATCTATTATTACACATATATTTAATAAAAGTGAGTACATGTGTAGTACATGAGTAGTCGTGAGTGCATGACTAGAGCTTATCACTCTGTTGTGGACTCGAATAAAAAGCAGAATCAACTAAAGAGAAGGACTCATCAGCTTTCTCCTAGTCTTTACTAGGAAGTACAGTTGCCTTGGTCTTACCTGGAAAGAGGAATAAGAGCACTGGGAACCGAACAGTGTCTGCCATGGAGCTCTGTAATTGCCCAGCAGGTGGAGGAGGCATTCCAAGCAGGACCAGAAGCCTGTACCACAAATCACTGGTGTTCCAACCTCCCCTGTGCTCCTGGGATCCCCTGGCCAAGTGCCAGGGGAGAGAATTTCCTCATCTTGCCAACATTAATTTGGGATTGAAGATTTGAGCTAATATCTAATCATAGCCTTGAGCCAGACAGTTCGGTTAAGATATTGTAGTGGCATTTTGTTATTGTTCCTGGAGCATAGGTAACCACTAAGTAGGAGTTGATAATATTTTTAAAGGCTCTCAGACATAATATAAAAGTATGTTTTGTGGGAAGACAGCATATAAAAACTTGCATTTTTGTCAGGTTTCTAATTTATGGGGAACAAGGACATGCAATAATCTAATTTATGTCTGTGTACATTATGTCACTGATCACAAGTAATGGAGTACAAGCAGGTGCTTTGATTTGTATGTGTAGAAATTGGTGGTAGGCTGAGCTCATGGTGAAGTAGATTTAGCTTGCCAGAGAAAGCTAAAGCTTTAGATTTGATTTAGTGTTGGTAGCATAAGAAGGTAAATCCAGATCTAATGTTGAGCAGAAAGAGGTACTTAGTGTCCATGAAATCTGTAGTTCTGCAGGCTAAAATATTGTTTTTTTGGTTCTTTAGACCAAAAGATTTAGGAGGGAAAATTAATTTTGCAAATTATTTTATGTGGATGTGTTCAGCTTTAAGAGTATCTCCTCCAAATGAAGACAGTGATTATTGTGATATTTGGCTGTTTCCAGTAAATGTGATCATACAATTGTTTGTATCTGGTAATCTTAAATGTCTTTAAACTACTAGTGGAAATGAAGATATATACCATATATACCATAACTGAAGATTAATACCATTTGTTAGTGAAATCTGCATATCATACACTAAATGTTTTAAATTCCCCCCTCCCCTGCCCCCAAATATACTTGTTTTTCAAATCTCTGTGTGTCACAGGAGCAGAAGAATACATACTACTATTTTCATACTTGGGCATATGAACCTTCAGTCAAAACCTATGAAATAACTGCAATCCTTTTAAACCACAGACTTCAGTAACAATGAAACCATTTTAATGTGTTTTTTTTGGTGTTGGTTTTGGCTTATTTAATAGATTCTTGTCCTATATGTCAATCTTCTTAGTTTATACATCTAAAGAAGGATTACATTAAGTTTGTTATTTCCAGGAAAACCTGGGGGTAGGGGGGAACACAGGATGACATCATCCCCAGAGCAGTCTGGTGCTAACAGTGGACAGAGCATGTGAACCCATTACATTGTTGTAATACTTTTATGTGCTCAGGACGTGTTTGTGAGATCTTGGGGAAAAAACAAGGACATGCATTAGTAATGAGATCAGTTTGCTAGGAAAGAGAGTGAGGACCACTCTGTGTCAATTAAGAGCAATTTGGGATGGTAAGTATCTTGAATGCTGGCTGACTCAGCTTGCACAATGCAGCCAATAGCCAAATAGCAGAATTTCACAAACAGCTACATCAAAAACACTCTGCCTCAGTTGGTGACACAAACAACAGTAATTTCCTGTGTAAATTATTTTCTCTAGGAGTGAGATCCATTGATCCCAATTTTTTCTTCACATCTTTGAAAGTATAATTTTCCCATTGTTCCTGCCTCCTTGTCCAAATGAATCCATCTTCTCCTTCTTCCTGAGTCATGGAATAACCTTTTCCTTCAAATATTTTGCCTAAGTTTTCCTCTAGACATGTGTGAGTGAAAATGACTTCACCTTTTTTGTAGAATAAATCCTCTATGATTTTTGCTGTGACTATGCTTTGACCTATAGTAGGCAGTGCTCTAATGCCAGGTGAGGCTAGTAAAAAAAAGAGGGAAAGAAGCAGACTCTTCCTTTTGTGAAAATGAGGACTCTTTCTTCTCCTTTCTTGTTTTTTTTTCTAGTGCAATAAAGCTTGGATCCATCTCTTGGTCACTAGGTATAAAGGGAAATCATGGAGGAGAAAGATGTGTGCAGCATTTAAAATGTATAAAGAATGAAATTATCTAACATGAAAGGGTCAAATACTTCAGTAACTTGGACATCAAGGACCTTTCTGTAAATGTGGTACTTAACAATCCTGAAATCCTATTGCAGGATAATTAGGGCTGGAAGAGACCTCACTTGCAATCTTTCTCACAGTAACATGAAGAATTACTATACAATACTCAATAGATTTTCTCTAGCATTCAAGTTAATATAAAATAAATGAGGCTAAATAATACCTCAATACTAACTCAGAAATGTTCAACCTGGATGGCTCTAACCTGTGCACTAGTCCAGGATCTTCAGGAATATGCAAACCTTAGACTGTTTATGCTGTGAAATGTACTTAATGGCCTTGGTTATCTGCCGGGGTTGTGGGGTACCATAGGAGACTTTTTGTTTAATGAGCTCTCTCCACAGAAGAGCAGGAACATGCCATGCCAGCCTGGGCTGAAGGTGCCTGAGTTTACTAAAGGACTAGGTTTACTAAATGACTGTTTTCTTTCTAGATCCCAGCCTATGGAGAAGTGCACATAAAAACAGGATAAATATGGCTTTTAAGGGCGAGGACCACTTAGATTCCCTTTCCTTACCAGTTCAGCGGTAAGTGGTGCACTCTATCATCCAGATTTGAGTGATGAAATGATTCTGAGACAGCAGCTGCACTTTCCTTTGAGGCTCTGAAGATTCTTAAAAGCTCATTTTTAAACTCAGATAGTATTCCTACGAAATCTGTAGAATGAATGTGGAAATTTGAGATCTGTTTCTGGAGGCATTTGGAAATTTGTTTATCTGGAGTCTGGTAAATCATGGCAGTGTTTCTGCAGCCATCATTTTAAATGGACAACCATGTGTGCAGTAGCAATGTGACCATACTTACTGGGCTGCTTCTTAGTCATGATGGAAATCACTGGAACCCTCTGTACTCTGTGAAGGCTGCTGAAAGCTATAAATATAAATTTTTTTAGCATGACTGACTTTGTTCTGGTGTAGGTGTGGTCATGATATGAAGGCTGTGGTGTAATGTCTCCTGTCTGTGGTACCCTGTTGGGAGTGGAGACATTGGTAACTCTGCTACCTTTTGGTTGCCATCTAGCAGCTGTCTCTGTGCAGTGTAGTTTTGCTTGTAGCCTAATAGAGGTTCCATGAAAAGAAAGAAGAATACAATAACCTACGGTCACTATGTGACACAAGTGGGTTTGTTTTGTTTTTGCTTAGGGGGAGGAAGGAGGGTGAGGTTTGCTGAAGGTTTGTATTTCTGAATAAAATCAGAAATAAAAAAGATTTAAATTTCATTTTTTTCCCTAGTCTTCTTTCTTCAGGTTAGACTGAAATTCTTTATTGTAATTAACTTACAATTTTAATTGAATACAATCTGAAAATACAATGTTTTTCTTCATCAGTAGTTTGGTGTTTCTCTACCTTTCCTTACCTCAGTCTTCCAGCAGATATTTTGATATTGCCATTAAACTCACAGTCACAGTAGCACCATCTAAACAGATTCTCTTCTGGAAGAAACACTGCATAGAGGTATGCCAAGAACAATGGGTTAGTTAAGACTTACAGCTGTAGAAAACTAGCTGTAAACTGAGCCCAGGGAACAGGTCCTGAGGGTGGCCAAAGGCTGATCTGGGCTGATGGTGGCAAGATTTATCTAAAATACATAAATGGGGAAATTAGCTTCAGGCTCTCCATGCTAGTAATGGGAAATGTAGAGTAGGAAAAATGCATTTAGAGGTAACAGCAGCACAGAACTGGAAATCACTGAATTTTATAGGCTGGTGAGTTCTAGAAAAGGAAGGAGCCTGTGAGTCAGGTGTGCAGTGCTGAGAGAAGCAAAGCTCTGCCATGTTATGTGAACAAAACCACCCTACAAGCACTCTGAACTGTATCTTAGCACAAGAAGGGATTTGGAAAAGTCCCGTATAGCAAGCATTATGTTTTGACAAAGAGCTTGACTCAACAGGGCAATTCTCTATAAGGAAATTTAAAAATAAATAAATAAGTGCTCTCCCTCACCCACAATAACATATAAAGCTCCTGGGGGTTTTTTTGGTTTGTTTTTATTTTGAGAAAGAATATTTTTTTCCTACAGATGAGGATTATTTTAGATAAAGGCCTTGTAAGAAATGGGCAGACTGAAGTTCTCAGTGGTTAGAAAGGTGAAGGCTCGGGGAAGCTTGGAACTGAAAATAAGAAGAGGTGTTTTTATGCTAAGAATTCAGCAGAAAGGACAGGGAATGGACTAGATAAAGTTCAGGAGCTGTACAAAATGCTCCTTTTGATTATTAAAAAAACCAACAAAACCCACTTAACATAATAGCTATTCCAAAGAAATGGATTTTTTATGAGATTAAGTAATTTCTCTGGGTTAGAGAAAGGAGTGATATGGCTCCTATAGGGCATTTAAAAGGATTAAAGGAATTTTCAAAATAACAAGATTCAAATATTATTAATTCTTTATTGTTTCTGTATCCAAGGCTAGGATTTATGACTGTCTCAGGATTCCAGCTCATGTTCCTTCTCTTTGTGAGAGGGGCTTGAATTAACTTCTTGAGTCCTGTCACAGGGGAAAGGTAGCTCAAATCCAACTAAGATTAACCCTGTGTAGGACCACAACCATGCCTTGCTGCATGTTGAGATTACAATCTTTCAGAAGTAAAAACAGGCAGGTCCCTAAGCAAGAATATTTGTCTCCATAGGAAAAGTGTACCATAAATATACAAACAGATTCCAAGAGTTTCCAAGTGGTAACTGGAAACTCTTCCAAGTGGTCTTTGGAGTCAACAGTTATTTTGCCTGTAAAAGGAATTTAAAAGTGGGGCCTTAAACTAAGTGTCTGTGCTTCAGGAGTTGTTGTTTACACTCTTCCCTTAGATTTTATGGAAAATCACAACTTGTATTGGAGTCTCTAGAGTATTGAGTCACTGTGTTAATGATTTTCTCACATGCTGTCAGAGCTGCTGTCTCTAATTGACATCTAGACAGCAATGGATACAGTTTTTAAAGCTATGCAGTATCACAAGGAAAAAAATTTGTTGTTACAGAAATTTTATTTTCTGTTTCAGTGAGCTAGGAACTTAAATGATGATTTTATCTCTTAGGAGAGAAAACAATTGGAAATAGATCACTTTTATAAAGGAGTAACTTGCTTACTCTCTAAAAGCTGTATCCCATGTAAAGCACCTTACAGGGCCATAAAAATTATCTGTTTTCATCAGTGAGGGCCAGTTCACCCTAGCATGTGAAGTGTGTGTGTATTCCTTAGAGATGCACATAACCCCATTCTGAAACAGCTATTTTAGTGTAGCTTTGGGAAAATGTCACTACCATTTCCTTATCTTTAAAAGATACAAGATATTCCTTATCTTTATAAAAGATAATGAGCTTTTACATTGATTTTCCATCTAGAATAAAACTTAGCTTTCACTTATGCCCTTGCCCTTCATCCTGTGTAGTGAAAGTTCATTTGCCTTCTTGTTTTCTGTGAGTTAAAACTGTAGTTTACACAGGCTTTTTTCAATATAGATATGGGGTTTTTTATAATTTCCATATTGGATGGTAAACTAAACTTAGGACAGTGTTGAATCTGAAGTCGTTCTACTAAAGAGAGAGTACTCATCACTAAAAGAGAAATAGAATTACGTTTTGGCTTCTTGGATTATGTGTTCAGTTCAGGGCTGCAACTGAAGAAATACAGTATAATTAGAACTTTTTAAAAAGAATAAATGATCACCTTTTATCAAAATTAGGTTTAAAAAACCAACCACAGTCGCTATCACCAACTTCCCCTCTTCCCCATAAAAACCTCCCAACCCCAAAACAGCAACCAAGTAAAACCAAAATAAAATTAACAAAACAAATCGAAGAAAAACCTAATCCTGAATATGAGTCAGAAAGGTGCACTAGCAACTTATAAAACCAGTTGTATTCTGCGCTGCATCAAAACCAGGTTGCTTTGAGCAACCTGGTCTAGTGGAAGATGTCCCTGCCCATGGCAGGTGGGATGGAACAAAATCATCTTTTAAGATCCTTCCAACCCAAACCATTCCATGGTTCCATGAATTGATTAAAATAGCTTGCTGGTTTTCAGATAGCAAACTAAAGCTACTTCCATAACTCCAGGAGCATCCATGAAGGGCTGGGCACCATGGCTTGTTTTCACAACTCTGTTGAGTACATTGCTGCTTGCCCAGTGGGGATAGAAGTACTACTTGAAATGATACAGAAACATTATGGAAATAGAAGGAAAAAAAAATGTTTACATTTGGTATTAATTGGAATTTAGATAATGTTTGTTGAAAGCTGTGACTTGAAACAGAAGCAAGAGAAATTCAGGACTTTATACTGCAGGAACTGAATCGATTCTGCTTGTTTCTCTGCCTAATCAGGATGACAAATTCGTAAAACTTTATGGAACATATGGACATATGAGATGACTAACAGATGGGTCTATAATCTCAGAAATGAATATTGTTTAAAAGGAAAGAAAAAGGGAAAAAACCCTTTATAAAGTAAGACAATTTCTACCTGATCAGGAACTGAATTACTTCAGGGACCATTCATCTCACATTTTGCTTCTACTTTCAGAGCTTCACATGGCCTCTATACAGCTGGAAAGAGTTATTTTGAGGGGTAAGACCTGTGCAGAACCTTTCAACATGTTTGATATTGTGTTCATAGGGGGCTGTCAGGAAAAGAATGGATCCATCCATTGGTCTGTCTCTGCAGAGTGTCTAAAATTTCTCAGTACTCAATATATGATTCAGTGCTTCAAATCAATGGCAGTGAAGTTTTGTTATCCTGTCATAGAAAGTGAATTCTGACTAAAATGGCATCTGTTTTTCTTTCCTTGAGCTTGTCAATGATGTCTTGCCTCTTGTATTCTGTAGGTGATTGGAATGTGTAGGTTTTGATCCCATTGTTTTTCTGGCCCTGAATTTTGAGCAGTGAGTTGTTTGGTTGAATGGCAGTTCATCGAAATGTTTGTTGTTTCATTATCTTCCTATTTTCTTAGATATGGATCCCCAAGTGAAGGATTTCTAGGGATGTGATTTCTGTGAATAAACAAGAAAAAAGTTTGTTCTATTTTTTTTCATTCTGGTCTATTCTTTTTTAAACCAGCTTAGTTCTTCTTCCCTTTCTATTTCCAACCTGCTTCACTTCTGTAATTTGTTGCCACATCTCTTATACTTGTTCTCACAAGATTTTCCTCATTTTTTCTTTCCTTTTTTTTTTTTTTTTAATAGCACTTCCTTTAGTCTTCAATTATAAGATTGTGCTCCAGTTATAATTAATCATGAAATCATGTTTAAATAAAGTGCTTTAAAGGCTTTGTCTGATCAGGAACCCTTTTAAGTGCTGAATTCTTTCTATTTCAGTTTCCTACAGTGTTTGCTGCTGGTAACTAGGAATTTGTTCTGTATTTGACTTTTTCCACCAGTGTATGCAAACTGAACTTCCTATCTAACAAGAATTCAATGAAAAGCAGAAAACATTTGTATTTCTGTTTTTTGTATTTTACAAGCTACTTGCTGTCCATAGATCTTGCCTTGTTAATTACAATCCTACATTCCCTATGATCAGTTTTATTTGGATTATGTCAGGAACTGTTTTGTGGCTCCTTGAAAGTTGTCAGATAAAAACTGTAAGGAACTCTAGAAGAAAAAAAGGCAAATTATCTGTAATACAAGAGCTAGAGCAGAAAATTTTTGGAGTTCCAAGTTCAATGTTCTTATTTCACTGGTTTTTAAAACCATTTGAGAATTGAATGCTTGCTGGGGAATTGAAAATGTGTTTGGAAAAACTTCCTTTTGCAACAGGCTGTAGGAAGAGATTATGACAGAAGAAAGGAGGGTGCTTTGCCAACAATGCAATAAAATTACCTTCTAGTGACAAGAAATAAAATCAGTTATTGCACAGCTCAAGGCACTAATGATCCCTCATTTAATGACCTTACATTATTTTCCTTTCACTCAGTTTATCCCACAACAGTTCAGCAAATAATTTTATAGCTTCAGAAGTGGGGCTCACTTTACTATGAAGTATTTTTTGCTTTAGTGATTTATATCATACCTGTAACCAAACTGAAAGCTGAGTGTTTGTACTGAGTTTTGATAGTGGTTGTAAAATGAATTTGTGAATCTGTCTGGTTCTTCTGGGAAGGATTTTCAGGCATGCTAGCTGACTAAGTCCAAAGGGTGATGTTAGTAAAGCAGCAACTATTGATTTGCCATCATTTGGAGGCATTCATGAGGAATATGAACTTAGCAGATTTTTCTTTTCTTTGAATCCATGGGTAAAATATCTCTTTTCCTCTATTCAGGATGTTAAAATCTAGGTCAGCAGTTTAGCTAGTGAGCAGCAAAAATAATTGCATTTCACTGGTACTTTGGGCATTTTTGGGGTCTGTAAGTCTGCCAGAATGCAAGATATTTCCTAACCTTTTCCTTCCGATAGTTTTATCATTACATCTTTATATTTAGTTGTATAATGTGCTATAGAAATATGTTATACAACTTCCCAGAGCTATGCTGTAAAATATTGTATGTTGAACTGTAGAAGTCACAGGAGAATTTTGGCTTTTAACCTGAAGAAGATTTGAGTTTGTCTGCTATAATAATTGTGAAGTTATGGTGACTTTAAAATGTGAACAAATTGATGAATTTAAACAATCTGTCTGACTGGCCTCAGTAGACCCTTCCTTCATTAAACTTGGTATTTCATATTTGTGGGTTACTGTTGCCTGGAAAATACTTTTAAAAGATCAAGGACCATCTTTCATCCTTAAAGACAATTAAGAGTTTATTCTGAATCCCTTGTAAGGGTCAGTAATGTTTCATAGCACGTGGCACACAAGCACTGTAAAGAGCTCAAAGTAGGGCTGGTGTAGCCTTTATTATGGAAGAAACTCTGCCTATTATGTTGAGAATTCTTATTTTTGAAATGTGGGATTTTATTGAGGAGGGTCTTCTCTTTTTCTGTCTTAGTGAAAGAGCAGTTGCTGTCTGCACAGTAAATATCTTGTGTTCAGGCCCTGGTGTCCTTTTCAGAAATTAATTTTAATGAACCCTCAAATTAATGTCTTTGAAATCACAGTGACAGGACTGTGTCTGAATGTTAGGTTACCTTACCTGCCAGGCATGGATGATAGGTTCTGACTGCATCTTCTCAAGTGTTGCATGAAGTTTTTATTGTGACATCAAGTTAGTAATCCTGTCAACTTTACACCCTGTATCTTGCTCTTCTAGCCATTGGTTTATGGCTTTGACTCCATGGTTTGTGCTTCTCTGCTTTCACTGATGCTAGTGAAACAAACAATTGTCAAACAATCCAGATGTTGTTTGTGGTCTTTTTTTACTGAAATTCTCATCATCACACTTATTTTTTTCTGTAGCATATTTCAGAACAGATGCTGAGCAGGTTAAACATCTGCCACCACTCCTGTTGGAGTGCTCTGTTTTCAGAAGACAGACTTGCTGGTTATTTCTGTGTTAAATTAAAAGTTTTACCACAAACATGGAAGCCTTCTTTCCTGTTTGTTAATCTAACAATGTGAATGATGCATTAACAGCATTCCTTTTCAGTTCATAGGTGGTGTCCCATAAATTCTCTCTATCAAAAAAGAAAATAAAAGGGGTGGGCAAAAGTCAAAGCCTGAACCTGTTCAATATTGGTTCAATGTTAAGGGAAGTACATAGGCATCTTGCTTATTTGTCATACATCCTTTGAAAAAAACTCCTAAAACCATACTATAACTCCTCTTTTAGGTGAGTTGCTGTGCAGTCATATTGTGCTTTTATGCCATAGTGTTTCAGCCATGGTTGCTGCTTAAAACCAGAGTCTTGACTTCTGCATTGTCTTTGTGATCTTCCTGGCGCTAAATAATCCTGACCCTGAACTCCAAGTGTACACCTTCTGAACCCAGTGTATTTGCTGTGGGAAAGGGGCATGCAAAAGGAACTTCTCCCAGCAAAAAAACCCCCATATCCCATATCAAGTTCCCATGGTGGTCTGGTACTGTCCAGATCTGATAATTTGGTCATGCAGGGAAGAGCTTGCAAGTTAGAGTCTTCAGGATGGCAAGGTTAGGTAGTATTATGTGTAAACAGAGCATTTTACAAGGAAAGCACAGAGCCTGCAGTGTCTAGTCTTTGACTTCTTCACTTTCCAAGTCTTTCTGAACTTTGCAAATTATAGTAAAGGCTGTGTCTTCCTTTTACAATATGAAGTTATAAGTTACTTGTTTCACTGAGACACTTTGACTTTCTATGCAACTTTATATGTCAAGTAATCTGAATTTAGTCTTGCTGGCCTTATATTGGAAACAATGGTATGATTTGGGGGTTTTTTGGCAGGGAATTGTATGGGACACCACCTGCGAACTAAATGCTAAGGGAGTTAAAAAGTGTAAATTATTATTGTAATAGGTAGACTATGCTGAAATCAAATGGCATTCCATGGGACCAAAAGTTCCACAATTTTCTCTCCTTTCAGCAGTTAGGCCATATTGCTGTTATTATCACATTGGTAATGTGGCTGGAATTATTCTAGTTAGCCCTGGAAGAAAATTAAGGATGAAATCGTGTTATTTTGCTTAATATATCCAATATATCTTTCCTGTACAAAATTCAAGCTGCCTTGAAGCATTGTACGGACTGTCCCCTTTACTGTGCTAAGAGAGGGAAAAGAACCAAGTCATCCTCCTTAACAGAAATACAACTCCTCAGGAAGCTTGAAAGCAACTATCAGATGAATGAAGGGATCCTAAAGCTCAGGGAATCAAGTTCACTGAATTAGTTATTGACTTATTCTGAGAAAAGATGGTGTTGTCATCTGTCTTTAAAAGTGTAGTATGGTTTGTTGAAACTTTGATTTAGCACTAGACATCATTCCTCCTGATTCTCTCCTGGTTGTAATGCTGATTAATCTTTCTACCTCAGGCAAACCACTTTACCTTCCCTTGTCATTGTTTTCCACCTCAGCTGGGGAAACACAAAGGAAGTCCTTATCAGCCTATCTCCATGTATTTCTATTTCAGTGGTTCTTATACTGCACTATGTTAAAAGCTCCTCTGCCTTGTTATGCCTGCTGTGGGTGCAGCATCCTCCTGAACCATGGCAGGTGGGAAATGTTGAATATTACCTAGCAGCTGCTCCAGTAAATGCAAAGAACACATTTCTGTTCCAAAAACCCAGCTTTTTCCTTCCATATGTTACATTTTATCATCATTTGCACAGTGGTGAGTTCATTAAACTCTCTCTACAACCATGACCATAACAGAGATGATGAATGCATACCTGTACCTTGGTATTTCTGATGTGTTTTTCCACAATTAATTTTTTAAAAATTAATTCCTTCATTAAAGATATTTTAATGGTCTTACTGTGACTTGTCTTTTTGTTTAGGACAAATACTAGTACCATACTGTGTTAAATGTAGTATTTGTCTCTTCAGTTAATGTTTCCTGGGAATTTCTTCCTTATTTAATTGCCTGGTCTCTCTTAATCTGGTTCACTGTTGCCTAGGGGTGGTTGGGAGGATCTTGTAATCAGTTGTTCAGTAGCCTGTAATGAGCAATTTTAAGAAAGCTGTAAGGACAATGCTTCAACTTTGTAAATATTTTTCTTTGTTATTTTCCCTTTTTGACAAATAATTTAATGATCTTAAAAAATATGCTGGTTGGTGTGACCCCATTTCTGGTCTCATTAAATTGGCTTGTGTCTGTTAGTGGTTGTATGAGCTCATATTAACCCTGAGGGATTTGGAGTGCAAACAGGAGTTTGATATTAAGCTGAAGTGGGACTGTTAACAATTCCAGTTGTTTTGGTTTGCTTCTCAGAGTATTTCAGAGAATGTGGTAAAGTGAAAATATATATACACACACATAAACATATATATTGTTTTATTTACGGCAATATACATAAAGGACTCTATGTAATATTTTACTTGTTTCTAAGGAAACAGCTTTTAATTATCCTGCACATGTTCATAACAGTATGTCCATGCACAGTAACCTGCATATGCTTCAGGTGTTTGAATTTTGCATTTTGCTCATTGTTGAAACTTTATTGTTGAATTTGGTCCAGGGTTATCATGGAAGTATAGAAAACATCTATATCAAGAATATAATATTCTCTTCAACTAAATTTATGGAAATATTTTTCCAATAACTTAAATGTCAGCAGCACTGATGTGAGGATAAAGATTAAATAGGATCAAACCAAGTAAAAACTGAGAAAATTATCAAAGGAAAAAAGGAAGAGCTAGGCAATGGTATCCAAGTAGCTGAGGCTGTTTAGTGGATGACATGATAGGTGAAAGAAAACTCGGGAAGTGCTATAGAGTAAAAAATACCTTGTTCAGTATCAGCTGTGATCAGAATCAGCATTTTGATTTTGATGTATTGTTACACAACTTAACTCGGATAACTGTGCTGGTGGGAAGGGATGAAAGGAAAGGGCAGGCAAATACTCTAATTGGAAAGCAGTGTAATCAGCTAATGATGCATATTCAGATCATGAACCTTGTTTGCCAGGATCTCAGAATAAGGGAGCCTTAATTTGTCTCCAGGCTGACTTGAATTCAATCTCTGGGCCAGAGATTTCTATGCTTTGTGCCATTGATGAAAAATGATTTTTTATTACTTTATTTTTGAAACTTTTGAAGTTTAAATTGAAAGTTTCAAAACGAACTCACTTAAAATACTAAGGTTAATATTTCAAGCATAAAATCTACCATGCTGGCCTGTCTTTAAGGCTTAAAGGAAGTGACCTTGTGAATATTGCAAGTCTCCAGTCTGCAGCAGTGAAGTCCTTTATTCACAGGTGTTTGAGTTGGTTTCTCAGTCTTGAGAATATCACTGAGGTCCTCAGGCTTACAGATTTCAAGTAACAATCCTTAACAGCTGCTATTGTTTTAGCACTTTCCAATAGTCCAATGCACCTGTGTTGGGAAGTCAGGAGGGAGAATTATGGCAGAGCAATATATCTTCATAATTTTATTTTTATGTTGTTTTGATAGAAACTTCTCTCAATAGTGGTTCAGGCACAAAGTTAATTTTGTTCCACCTCATTCAGAAGCAAACAAACTTTTCTCAAGCCTGTCTTCCTGTGGCACAGCCCGATGTGGAGGCGTAAGGGCTGTGTTTATGTCGTGAGAGTGAATCAGGAAACCATTCGATGGGAACACTCCTGGCTTAGTCTAATCCCCTCTTGCTCTTGGCTAAAGTGTCAGGAGCAACCTGGAAAGCAACCAGCTGCTACTGCCAGGGGAAAATAAGATATTTTGTCCTGCTCCAAAGGGCTGGAATTGTACTGAACATTCTCTGTTTAACTGCTGGAGGAGAGGTTGGTCTCAGTAAGTTGGAAAATGTATTTTTTTCCTTGGTAGAATGTGCAAACAGTCCAACTGATGGAACTGCTGCACAGCTGCCCTGCTGTGAAAGAGGAGATATTTTAAAGTGCGCATTGGTTCCAGCATTGATCTACTGCAGTTTTGGTTGCTGCAAATGCAAGGTGCTCAGTAAATGCTTAAATTGAAGATTTTTTACAACTTAAGTTAACTTAACAGTTTGATATCAGTTTAAATACCTCAACAGATTCCACAACAATCTTGATGAATTTTCCAGCATCTAAAAAGTGATACTGCTCTTTGCTCTCCAATTAAATTTCAGTGTGTGTATGTATGTGTTTGTGGAAGAAACAGGGAGGATTTTTGGACAGTTCTGATGTTCTTTCTATTAAAATTTAGGTCGGCATTTGTCTATCCTTTTAAATTTGATACAGAATAGGGATGTATATCACATACATTTAATATACTCATTATAGTGCAAAAGCAAAGAAAATTTGATTTCAGCTTACTGATCTAGCAAACCTGTGCAGGATTTTGTGTTTCCTGAAAGAAGCCTAAATTCACTTTTGGAAGATGTAAAATGGGCTTCAAAAATTTCAGAAACTTATGGCCTTTCTCTGTGTTCTGTTTACTGCTGTGTTTTGTAGGCATTTTTCCAGTGATCTGTCCTCTTTGAGGATTATGAATTATTTTTTACATATAACTTTCTTTCTCTTCCTGGTGTGTCTCATGAAATGGTTTAATGTTATTGCTCTTTCCACTTTGTATTCATGATGCTTTTGACAATGACACTTGAGCTGAGATTTTCATAGAATTCCTTACAAAGACAGGTTGCAAAGAAAACCAAAGCTGTGGGAGAGGTTGTTGGAATCACAGAATGGCTTGAATTGGAAGGGACTGTGAGGATGATCTTGTTCCAGCCCCCTGAACAGGGACACGTTTCAATAAGCCAGTTTGCTCAAAGCTCCATCCAGCCTGGCTTTGAGCACTGCCGGGGATGGGGCATGCACAGCTTCTCTGGGTAACCTATGCCAGTGCTTCACCATCCTCATAGTAAAGCATTTTTTTCCTAATATCTAATCTAAAACTCTCAGTTCGAAGCCATTCACCTTATCCTGTCATGCGCTTGTAAATTGTCTCTCTCCATCTTTCATGTGAGTTCCCTTTAGGTCTTGGAAGTCCACAATTACGTCACACACCTTGGAGTATTGTGTCACTTTTTCTCCCACTCTTCAGCATTCCTTTTGGATCCCCCTCAATGTGTGCTTGCACTTGGACCTGTGCTTGTGTAGTAAAATGATGCTTACATGGACGCCTTGGTAAGAAGGCCAGGCGAAGCCACCTTTTGCACTTTTCACATGCCTCTACCTGTTTCATACTCTGAAGTATTTGCCTTTGGCAAACATGATCACCTCAGCATTAAATGCATCAGGAAAGAGGAAATGGATATGCTGGAACATGCATAATATTTCATGAATGTGATGCAGGAACTGTACCTGCTTCCTGCAGGTATATTAACCTTAGTTTAATTTGAACCTATAAAGAGCCTCCAATCACTCTTGCCCTCAGAGCAAAACAGTGCTACTTCTCAGTTTGGGTCCTTAAGTAATCTATAACTGGAAGTGAGTTTAGTTTTATATCTCAAAGAGCATCAGTGGTGAAAACCAGCCCATTAACAGCTCTGTGTAGATCCCTTCAGCTCGTTAGGACAGGATTTTCTACTTCAATCAGATAAATGTGGTACAGATGAGCTTATTTATTGCAGTTGTATAAGAGAAGATATGTTAGGATTTCAGGCATTCTTTTATGTCAGAAATAATAAAACTTTTTGCTAATAGGCAGCAAAATGCTGCTGATATTTGTCTTAACGCCACTCTCCAAGCCTTTTTCTTGGTTGGTTGGACGCTGAAAGCTCAGAATGCTCTCACTGTTCAGCACCTGTGCGAGGGGTAACCAAATGATTCACTGGCCCACGTGTAAAACAGTAATGAAAGGATATCCTAACCAATGGCAGAGTGACACAGAAATTATTCAGCATGACCTAGAGCACTCCTTTGGGAAACTCTTCTTCAGTTTTCAGAAAATATGAACTTAGAAAGTTGAATGAATTTTGTATGCCTGTGCAAGGAGATTATTTCTCAACAGCTTAGATCAGCAAATTAAAGAAAAGGGAAATAAGGTTTCTAGGACTGGTTATCAAGGTTTCTATTATTGATTATCATTTGTTTTTCCCAGAGCTGAAGCTACAGAACAAATTAACTGGAGTTCTGAGTACTCTGAGTACTGAATTGGCTGAGAAATGGTTCTGTTTGAATAGTTGTGATTGTAAATATATTTGTTTTACCTCTGCAATAAAGATGTTTCTTACTTGTTCTTAATAATTTGAAATTTGAATATTTTGAAACCAGTAGAGGAAGATTTTCCACTGAGAGCTTCTATCTGTAAGAACATACCTCAAAGTGGGGACTTGAGCCCAAGTTCATTATAAATTTCCTAATATTTTTCTGGATAAATATGTATATATGTATTGATAGGCAAATTGTTCCAGCAGAATTTATTGCATGAGACAAATGTTGGAACAGCAAATATCTAGCAAATGAAGTAAGAAGTTAAAATATGTTACAAACACAACTTAATGATCTGAATGAAGAGATTTATGGTCAGGTATTACCCACAGGTATCCATGTATGTATATATGTGAACCCTTAATTGGGGCAGCAAATTAAGTCTGATACATTAAAGAAAAAACAAACAAACAAACAAACAAAAACAGAGAAAGAGAGAAGCAATAAAATTTCTCAGAAAACAGCCAACCACTTATAGATCTGATGTATTAAACAGTGTTTTGGTATGTGATTTGTAGTCTCACACATCTGGGAATTACTGTTTTTCTATGAAGTAATGATGACATTTGATTTCAACAGTGTGCGTATGGACACAAATAACATAATGGCTTCATTTGTGTGTGCCCTGCCATGGTTTCACTCTTGCTGTCACCAGCTATCATTCCAGGCAGCTGTGAAGTACAGGAAAATCTAGTTCCAGTAAGGTTATACTTAAATCCAACTGTGTATTTAATAGATCAAGGGTGCTATGATACAAGGGTGGTATTTCATGGCTAGAGAAAGAGGACAGTCTCATCCTTCTCCAGTCTCATAGAAACAATGACAATTTTATCAATATTGCTCTTCAAAACCTCACTATGAGACTTTGACCTGAATAGTGGAGTCTGGAATATCTCAAGAAATATATCAATATATATTTCAATATATATAATAAATATATTAATACCTCAAAACTTCCAAGTTCATGTCAGATGTCTGTGGGGTTGCAGTGGTGTAAAAAAGGTGGGAAGGGAAAAAACCATAAGCACACTATTTTGGTTGTGAGTACACATCTGACAAAATACAGACAGAAAATATTTAATGATGTGTTTACTGATCCAGTTGGAGTAAGTTTGCAGCACGTGGCATTGATTCTCCCCACCCCCGGGTCCTACATAGAGAATTGAATGTAACTTTTAAGTGTGAAATTGTGGTAAATGGCTCTTGTTTTGCTCATGCCTTCTTTATAGTTTTCAATGCCTGTTTTTTTGGTCAGCCTTAAATGAGTTCATTGGTATTTCTTTTCTGCTCTCCACTGGAAATGGGTGGTCTTTGCCTTCAGTACACAGTAGTAGTGAGAGGCAGAAATCAGAGACATAATTTTGTTTGGTTTGAGGAATAGCGGTACCTATCAGTGCCTTTTGAAGAGTATGTCAATTCAAATTATTAATTTCTGCAGTATATTGAAGAGGAATGCTAACTCTTTCCCCAGGTAGAAATTGCATAATTGGATCTTGTCATTCTGAATTCAGAAGGAAGGTTCAGCTGCTTTTCTTTTTGTTGGATAATGTCCAGTTTAAGAAAGAATTTACTGAAATAAAAAAATTTGGCAGGGAGGGTCTGTCCTGGGATTACTCTATAATGCTTGTATCCCCAATAGCCTGCTCTGATTATGTTGGATATTGTGCTCTGTACCTTTGAGTCTGGTTCTGAGAGTGATGGGGGGGAAGAAGCAGCATGCAGTTTGTTTGCAGAAACTGCTCTGACTCCTCTGCAATCAGCTCCTGGACAGTGTTGTCTGCAGCACGGACAGACAGTGGGACAGAGATCTCATTCACTTTCAGTTAGTTTTTAGCTAGCTGAGGCAGAGAAGTTCCCTGGACTGTTTTTTTCCTTTTTCTTGGACCTGTTTAAACCTGCATTGAACTGAAAACCCAGCAGAGCACCTGGAGCTCACACTTGTGGCCCACCAGGGCCCAGGATGGCATTTTCCAGTTCCGAAGAGACTGACAAGAAACAGCGAGAGCTGAGCTACTACCCATGGCAAGAACTTTCTCATCTTTGCCATCTCTCTTCAGAACAGCAAGAACTTTTATTGTTTCATATTATTTGGTTTTTTTATACTTGTGGGCACTTGGTTTGTTAGTAAGTAGTTTTTTCCACTTTTCTCTAAGAAGATTTTTTTTCCCCAGACCAATTAGTGGAGGAGCCATTTGGGTTTGTTTCCCAGAGGGACTTCATTTGGAGGTTTCCTAAACCAAGACAGGGATACTAGAGAGAGAAACTACATTTCCCTCCACGTTAGAGATGGCCCAAAATACACAGTGTTAAGCCTGTAAGATGTTTTAAATTTAGTATTTGGGTTTCGGGACATTGTTTGAGTCCTTCCAGGAACAGCTGTCATGTGAGAAGTGGAATCCAAATTACACATGTTTTTGCTTCCAATCAATGTGCCAAGTTAGTGCTGAGATTGCTGCCTGAATTTTTTGTGTTAGTGGCAGCTACAAAAAAGTACAACTTGCTTGAGAATTGAAGCTTGAAAAGCTGTTGAGCAGGTGCTTTGAAAATTTTATGAAGTGATGAAAAGCCTTTAATAAAGCTAAATTGGTTTATCCTTGCACTCTGGATAACAGTAGAACATAGAAATCACATAGAAAACTGGATCTACTTTTTTGCTTCTCTATACAGTGAACTCAGTTATCTTATTTTCTGCTTACTTGATGGCAGCAAAAGAGGATTTTCAGTCAGACAAATACCGAGCTTTTTCTTTCCTGTGAAAACCTTACTCAATACAGGCTGCAAAAGGGAAACTGAAAGAGAATATTCAGTGAATAAGTAACTTTATTTTGTGCGTGTTTCACACGTATCTTTTCTGTTTGTGAGGAAATTCTGTTATCTCACAGTAATTTATATGAAATAAATCCCTTTAGCTAAAGTTGATGACAACAGACTTAATATGATATAATATTTCCTTGCTTCCATTTCTGATATATTTTCAAATCTAAATTGCTTAATGTGCTGTTAGGTACCATAAAGGATTATAAGAGGACAAAAACCTAGTTCCACTCATCCTTTAATTGTTTTTTTTATTGTAAAATACTGTACTCTCATAAAATATCCATTTATTCATATTAGGTGCCAGAGGCCAATTCATCGAACCTGAGATGTATTATTGCAAAACAATGGTGTTCACTACACTTTTACATTCTGTTAGCCGTTTTCCAGGTTCTTTGATGGCCACTAAGCATTTATTATTGCTAAATAAATAATTAAGGAGGGATAATTGGCATATTTTTGTGCAGTGATACCAGAATGGGATTTTTTTGGTTGTTTTTTTGTTGGTTTTTTTGTTTTTTTTTTTTGAAAACATCATTGTTCTGCTTTTAATGCACTGCAGAACGTGGAGCCTGCATGCCATTATGAATCATGGATAGCTCATTTGTGCCAGAGATTCACTGACAATGATCCAAACCCTGCACTTGCTAAATGAAGAGGAATAAATAGATATTCTGCTTCATTCTGCTCACAAAGAAGCTGGAAAAAGGTGGAAAAAGAAGGAATCTTTATTCTGTGTTTTCTTTTTGTCATAATTTGTAATATTCTCTTGGTCTGAGTAAAAGCCACTTGGTTCTATCCTCAAGGGTTTGTAATTCTTTTCACTTGCTCCCTTATGAAGGTGGAGATTGACACCTGTGCACTGGGGCTCTTGTCAGCCAGATTTGCTCCCTCTCTTGCTCGTCTTTTACACCTGAAATTACGAGTTGCTGTGAACAGCAGTGAGGCGAAAAGTTCTCACTAATGAATTATTTCCCAGGACTGAGCAATCTGTGGGATTCCTAACCCACTCATCTTTACTTTTGCCAGGAAACCAGGCTGTGTTTGTTTCTTCACCTCATTCAGTCTTGTGAAGGACCCTCCTGAACTCTTGTCTATTTCAGGTCTTGGAATCCAGTTGCTTTGGATTTTGTTTTAATGAGAGTGTTCTAGTTCAGGCATTCTTCACGCTTCAGCTGTGGTCCATCATTCAAAAGCAAGTCTGTGGTAGTAAAAATAACCATCCATGTCCTTTTTGCTTTTCCTATTTGACCCTCAGAACTCTTCTCAGGATTGCTTGGAAAAACTTTAGTTTTTTGCCTTTCTCCACTTTTGTATTACAGTAGCATCTGGAAGTTCCAATCAAGATAAGAACACTGTGTGCAATGCTCAGTGCAAAACCAAGGAAGTGTCACTTCAGCTAAGAGAGTTTAGCCAGGAGAGAAGGATTGCAGGAGGTTATAAAACTTCTC
The DNA here is from genome assembly GCA_013400435.1 of Pycnonotus jocosus. Classification (NCBI taxonomy): domain Eukaryota; kingdom Metazoa; phylum Chordata; class Aves; order Passeriformes; family Pycnonotidae; genus Pycnonotus; species Pycnonotus jocosus. The sequence continues at coordinate 331,554 of VWYP01017676.1, read as the reverse complement.
AGAATACTAGTAGGAAAGCAAAGAGTGGAGCTCAACTTTTGAAATTTCTGCTTGAATGTATTCACTAGATGGGTCTTCTGCTCTGAGTAACATTATTGTGGCTGGAAAGCCATACAAGTTTTAAGAAATTCAGCAAATAAAAGTCTGGCTCCCATCAGGTATGGACAGATAAGCAGGGCAAAAAGAGGAAAATATTGCATTTCTCTTTATGATATAACATAGAGCACAAAGTTTACAACCTTAAACAAGAGTTACTCAGAAAAGATTGCATGAAGGACATATTATGTTACTGAACCTTTGTGATCAGTCCAGACCCATGAAGAAAAGGGATTTGCCTGGGTGCTTCAGCCTGTTGGGTGGTGGTTCTTGCACCATTCTGGCCATCTTGGTACAATATTTATTGCTTATACACATTCCCCATTATGTGTGTTGTATTAGCTCTTGAAAAAGGAATTTTGTGAAGAGCATTGCATATGGCATGGAAAAAAATCAAAGTTGGAAATAATCCTATGAGGTTCTCCTTTGTTTAAACAGATGTACAATCTGTACCATGTCTGGGCAGTGTTTCCTTACATCCCACAGTGCACCCTCCAAACCCTGGAAGTTCAAAGCATTCACTATGCATTCAAATGTCCATTAATACATTCAATGAGTGAAATCCTTTCTTAACTGCAAAGGGTAGGAAAATCTATTGATACCAGTGAAGAGAGTATTTCCTACATTTCCTGCCTAAAATTGTATGGTTTTGAGATTTAATGTTCAGTTTAGGAATGGTTTGTCACCATTCTTTAAGTCATTAGGTTTAAACATATGTAAGCTTTTTTATTGTTTACTCTTATCTTTCTTGCCAGCATTGGATGCCAGTCTAAGACTTCATTCTAAACAAACAACTCTGTCTTGCATTACTGCTGGAGGAAAGAGTGCTAAACTGCTTTTGCCCTGCTTTCCAGTCAAAATATCTATAGCCTCTTTCTATGCCATGTTCCTCTAAGTTCCCATCCATTTAGCATAGTAAAGCTGTGTTGCACAACCATAGTATTGTTTTCCAGACATGGTCTCTTTCTATGGTGTTGGTAGTTTGGCCTGTAACAATAATGCACAATGCAAGGAAAATGCCAGAGTCAAAAGATGAAATGAAGTTGTTTGACTGCAAGCAAACAATTCTGATAAGTTCATTCCTTTGCTTTAGTCTGTTTTATTTCATTAATGGAACTCCAGGATTTATAACAATCGATACAAAAGAGAGGAAATTCCTAATACATTAAGGCACAAAGTTTTTGTTAGTGGACCAAACTAATTTCAAAGGCAATGGAACCAGTCTCCTTTTAACTAAACAAAGATTTGCTACAGTTCTGTCCACGTAGATGTGAATGCCCCTAGTTAACACAAAGGGTGTTGTCAGGGAAGGCCACTCCTTTCCACGTTTTCCCCAGGAATGCTGTGTCAATCTCTTCTTCTCCACTGCGCTGACAAGTGGCTTTCTGCAAATGCTATTCCCAGAGACAGAACAGCGTGATGGCAACCAAGAAAAGCACTTCGCGTATGCGCTGTTCGATCTGTTGGATCTTTCTCTCCAGTGCCAATGCAGGTCTTGTCTGAGCCTCCTGCTTGGCTTCCAGGTCTGCAATTTCCTTCTTCAAGTGTGAGTACAGGAGCCGTAGGCTCGCCTCCTGCTCCTTAAACCTCTGAAGGATTTCTTCCCTTCTTTCCTGCTCACAAACAATTCCCTTCTTATCAGAGGAGAAGTGCAGCTTGTTGATGTCGACAGTTGCCATCAGCAAAAGGAGCAACAAGAAGATTCCCAAAGCCATGGCAGATCCTTCCTTGAAAAAGAAAGAAAGGTGGAATGACCCAAGATTCACATTCTCAAGAAGAAAAAGAAGCTTCACACTGGAGTAAAAGCTTTCACACCCTTTCTAGCCCCAAAAAAGGGCTGGAGGCCAGAGGGGCTCCTCAATGCGTGCCTGTTGCTGCAAATTCCAAACTCAGCTGCCCAAAGAGGCTCCATCAGCATGTGATGAGGGGGAAAGTGTGACACACAGGGAGGCAAAACAGAAATGGCCACATTTGAAGAGAGAGGAGTCCAGAATTTTAGATGGAAGAGGAAACAAAGTCGCCTAAGCAGGGAGGAGGAGAGGAGAGGCCCAACAAGCTGGTTGCAGGCTGATGAGGGAGACATTCCCCAGCTGCTCTGCCTGGCCTCAGGTGGCTCAGGGCAGGCTGGACACAGCAGGATCCTCTGCTGGGAGACAAGGAATAAGAAAGTGCTGTGAAGGAACTGCTGCAACAGAACCCACACACTATCACTTGTTCACGTGAGTTTTAAATCTCAAAAGAGAGAGTTTGTCAGTTTGTCAGGCTCCCCCTCTGCTGCTGAAGGCCTAGAGATGTTGGAGAGACCTTGGGTGAGCCCAAGGGGCTGGCAGAGGGTCACTCACCAGCAGGTGCCTCTGAACAGTGGGAACAGCTGTGCTGCAGCACCTCCCTCTGACAGCAACCTGCTCTTGCCTTGGAGACACTCCTAGAGCAGTTGGGTTCCACGGGTCATGGAATCCTAGAGTCCCACGGCCATGGAGTCCTACAGCTACTGAATCCTGGAATCGCAGGAAACCATAGATTCTGGTGCTGATTTTTTTACTTTGAGATGATGTTAAGACATCAGGTTCCTGAGAACATTCTCCATTAATTTTATTTTCAGTCAATTGCTCAACATTTCTCAATTCCAATGTGGGATTATGTTCTTACAATTCTTTACCCTTGATTCTTTCCCTTGGGGAATTTACTATAAGCATTGTCAAAAGAATCATGAGTGCCACACACCCAAGCCTCATCCAAAGTCCACTGAAGCCAGAGGGAGAATTTAATTTTCATTTTAAGGAGTGTTGGAACTACATTTCTTCATCCCATTTTAAGCTGGTGGTTCAAATTTCCTGCTTATGTTACAATCCTCAGGTATCCATGATTATCACCCAGAAGCCAATGCCATATTACATTTCAGCTGTTCCACAGAAATATGCCTTACAGCAAGGTGGCTCAGAATTCCCATTTCCAGTTGAAAAATACTGGACTACCTTGTGAAAACATTTTTACCTCAAATGTTTTATGATAAAGCATAATGCCATCATGAGCAAAGCATGATTTAAAAAATATAGCCTGAGTCTTTGTTTTTAGAGGTGGCTTGAAATGCAGAGAAGGTGGGATTTTGGCTTTTTGTGTTGGTTGTAATTATTGAACCTGCTTTGTTTGCATTTAAACCTTCAGTTGGCTTTCTTAGGTTCAGCACCTGCACAAAGAAAAACGAAATGCAGCCAGGAATGCTAATCACTCAGCTTCGACTCCGTAAAGTAAATGAAAAGAGAAGAGATAGAAGCAAGACACAATATACCAAAGGCAGGAAAATTATTAAGGCTGCTGAACTTACTAAAAAAATTTTGTAGTGATTCCAAGTGTAAAATACCAAAATAAAATGTTTGTATCTAAGAAGTAAGAAAGGGTGGAATAAGATTTAATTAGAAAGGAAAAGGAAGATTTAGTAAGGAGTAATTAAAGGTTTTGAATAAAACAGGAAATGAGATGCCAATACATGAACCTGCCAAAGATGCATAGTAATGAATAATCTATTATTCTCTAGGGCAAACAAAATTACTTTATCACTTTCCCTCTGAACAAAGGAAGTTCAGTGATTATATACATGGTATTTACTATTAAATGCATTAAACTAGTGATTAGTCAAAGGGGTAATGATAAAGGGTACTTTTGAAAGTAGAGAATTAGAAGTAGACTTTGAGTATTGAAGAAAAGGGGGGAGTAATTGAAATCTCAATATTATGCATTTAGAGGTTGGGAACTAGAAAGTCTGCAACAATCTCTAGTTTATTCTACGGAAAAAAAAATAGAGGGGGACCTATGTATGCTGGTTGGTTGAGATGACTGACTGTCTTTGTCAGTAAGATGTAGTGATGAAAGCAGAAAGCTCAGTCCTAGGCTAGATGAAATGAGATTTCTAGTGGGGATAATAAGGTTGTACTAATATCACTCAAAAGTTACAGCTAGACTTTGTTTTCTATCAAGCAAGGTGTCAAGCCTTTCAGTAAGAAATTAGTTGTGCAGGAACTGCAAATCTACTCAAAGCACGGATCTGGAAAGGACACAGTTTCATAAAAGGAATCTGAATTTTGCTTGTCAAGTCTTGCAAATTATAAGTTGGGAACATGTGTTTGCTTTCTAGAAATGCATTCAAAGATAAAATCTGATTTATAAGCGAAGATGAAACCAAATGGGAATTAACGGGCTTTTAAGAAATTCAGATTAAAAATAAGAAACTTCCACTGTGATTCTAGAATAGCCATTTAATAGTACATATTTGAGCCCTCTAAATTATTTTAGAGCGATTTTTAAGCCATTTATGAACAAATTATCTGACCTAGTTGCTTCTAGTATCAGATTTGTAGGTTTGATGGCATAAGATTTCCTTTTCCATCTTCTGACTTCTACAGAAATATATAAACCTGTGCACAAATATTGAATTTGTTTGATTGGAAACTGCTTTTGCCAACTCATTCCACTATTTGTGGCACTGTGTTGCTACTTTTAGTCTTTTAATTTGGTCTGTTGAAGGGTTAATATTCTGATGGGAATCTTAGGAAAGCCAACATCAGGCTGGTCCTTTTCTCACCTTTTTTTTTTTTTTTTTTTGACAGTTTTAGCTGGAGCTGCTGTGTAATAGATGTGAACAAGGGTCTCCAAATTTCTCTACTCTCCTGAGTGATACTGATCTCATAGCTCCCTGTAAAATGCTTGTTGTTCCCTTCATTAAGTAATCCAAGCTTTACTTAATCAGTAGGGTTAGGACCTTAAATGAGTAAATACTAGAAGGTGAAAAGCTAATGCTGCTGCTCATAATGCATGTCATAACTCCTTTGAATAAGGCACAGAGAGCTGTAGTGTTTGTTATTAAACTACAAATTAAGGCAGTTTTGGAGAAAGGAAAAAACAATGTTCAATGAGGCACTAGTGCTATATTCATGGACTCATGTTAGTCTCCAAATTAGTAATTGCTTGTGATTGTGTCTGAGCACTTTCACTGCCTGTGGCCCCAAATTTTGTCCAGTGTTGTTTTTCTCCTTTTCACTTTAATTTCTAGCTCTCCCTCCCTGCCAGGTGCCTCTCTGTTGCAGCATACTGTTCTTATAATGCCATGAGGAATATTGTCCCCTTCAATCCCAAGTGAACCCTGAGCATTGGGAAGCAGTGAACCAGGATGAGCACTCTCAAGCACATTCTCTCCTGTTGCTGGCCTTGCTCACTTTTCTCCTTCACAATGAAGGAAACATGCCCTGTTATTTGTGAGAGTGATAAGTGCTTGTGTACTCAGGAATATGCAATTTAAATTTGTGCTGATGGCAACATCCCTTCAAGATTATCAACTTGCTTCAGTCACCATGTCAGATTTTAAACTCCTGGAAGAATCTGTAACGAAGTTCTGAGTAGATTTGTTGTGCAATGTTCCATGAGGAGCTCTTAGAACATTCCTCTTACTTTGGGCTAAATGAAGTCAAAAGTCATGGATTCTGCCATTGTGCATGAATCTCTCAGCTCTGCTGTCTCATCTCCCAGGAAAACTCTGACTGCTGCATGTTTTTGCAAGGCCCAGGCTGTCATTTGCAAAGAGATTGAGTCATGGGATCTTCCACCTTCAGCATTGCTTTTGTCTGTGCACTGGAGAACAGTTTGTTACAAATCATCAGGTAACATGCTGAACAAAAGAACCAATATCCTTCACAAAGCTGGGTCAGCAGATTATTTTTTGACCTATCCCTCATGTGCAAATTTTAGAGTGGCTAAAATTGCCTGAGTCTGGTGGTTTCCTTAAGATGGATCAAAGCTCATTAAGTCTGATTTGAGTCCATAACAGTTTGTTAAATCTGAATGTGCCAATATCACAGGGTTCAACAAACTTAGAGGTTTTGAAAACCTTCCTTGGTTTACTATCTTATAACAACACTGCAAGTGCAATAATATTCACTGTTGTATGAATTAATGATCCTATACAAATATAAATTTGACAGACATAGTTTGGCTGGTAATCATTGTGATAATATTAGCATGCTCTTTGTTCAGCTTTGCCTGAAAAGAGGCCAATTAACAACCTTATAATGTCATTAACTTGCTGACAGTGGGGCTTTTTTTTTACATTTTCCTCCTTTTTCTCAGGAAATGATATTCTTTTACTGTAGTCTTTAACTTCTGTGAACTCAGTGGCTTGTGTGTCTGTCAAGATAACTACTGTTTTAGCAATTTAATGTGCTAGGCAGGAAGTAAAACTCCTCAAAAGCAGCTTAAACAGTGCCTCAGTATCCCTTCAGCTGATGGAAGTTGGGTAGGACAGGACCTATTCAAACTATTCCCATCTACAGAAAAGTAGTATATGATAAGTTTATCCTAGAGTTTACATAAACTAATCAGCAAGCTTAGTTAGTCTGTGATTTTTACAGGGTGACTTCCTTAAGTTCTGCAGTGTGCCAGCAATTCTGGGCTGGTATAATATTTTCAGATATTTTTAGAGGGATAACTTACAGTGAGGATTTCTCAAAAAACCCTAAAGATCTGCAGAGAACACTGGTGCAGCATTTAACACTAACTTATTTATACAGCCTTTTAGAGAGGCCTGATGAAACAACTGTAAGTTCACACGTCATACCTTTTATATTACAAGTGATAACTGTGTTTTTACTTTCCTTATAGAGGTTTCTACAATGGTGATCTTTGAGTAATTCTGCATTGTCTGCTACTGACTTAATTTGGGGACGTTGTTAGTTGTAACTATAACAATTGAGTAATCAGTGAGGCAAATTAAAATAACCATTTCAATATAGCCTGGTAACTTTTTTAAAACCTAGAAACTAGCTTTTATCCATGTGCTCTGAAGGTTTAAATACTTTGTACTAAAGTCACCTTTTGTCACGGTAAAGTTAGATTGCTGTGTTCCATGGGAAAAGAAGTAGGTAAAATGAAGAGGAAAAAAAAAGAATACCCTGCAAACCATCTGGCTGTGCTTCTGTCTTGCTGCATCAAGTACAAAACCTAAATATTTGTAGGATTCTATACCTTAGGAATGATCTACACAGTAAGTGCATTCACTTAAAACCAGGAATCTGATTCTTATCTACCTTAAAGCTACTCTGTGTTTTTTAAGCTATTTCTCCAGCTAGCTCTACAAAATTTTGCCAAAGTCAGTGCAAATACAATATCATGTATCTACAGGGCTCTTTTATGTGATTAATATCATGTAAAGCAATTGAAGATAAATGAGCACTGTCTCCATGGCTCTTCACTCTCTCCTTCCACTGAGAGTTGAGTTCTGCTGGCTGTTGTATTGATGTGGAAATTGGCTCTGGCTATATTGCATACCCATGAATAATTCTGAAATGATGAATTAGAAAAAAATTAGAGATTATTTATGTTCAAAGAGGGAGCTAAATTCATTCAATAAGTTGTTTGTTGCCAATTAATTACCTTCCACTAATCAGAATAATAAATTTGCACACAGTTGTAAGATTTGGCATTGACTTTCACCATAGGCTTATCTGGAAGCAGTACTAAATACTATCATAAGGATTGATGATAAATCTGTCATATTAGGTGAAAATGGATAAAAAGGCTAAGAAGCCTTGAAAACATAATTTGACTGAGCAGAAGTCTTTACACTTTATAAATACGACCACTGGAATTATTCACATGAATTGATCAGCTCTGACTTTGACACAATGTTATAAAACATGAAACTTTTGCACTTAGTGAAACTCAGTGCTAAATTGAAGGTACAATTTTTTTTCACCATAACATTTGCAATTTAAAACAGAAGTGTATGTGCTTCAAGCTGGAAATTTTAAACAAATGATCTAGTCATTAACTCTTGACTTTTGTATTCATGTAACACCAACATGAGAGAGATCAATCATTTTCATATCAATCCAGCTTGTCTATCCTAAAATCTTGATTTGTTAGTTAACAAACTACTTAAGAGATGAGAGAAAATTGCAAAAAGAAAAAAGGGGGTCAATGGGGGGGAAGAGAAATGCTAGTAAGAGAACTTTGAATGTCATATGTCTCTTCTTAGATATTTAAAATAGGAGTATTTTTAAAATGTCTTTACCCAGGATGAAATTTACCTGCAATGTGTCATGTAGTGCAGAAATATCTATATTAAACAAGCTCCAAGCATCTTTTGAAGTAACACACTTCTTACAGGCTGTTGCTCTAAGATGGCCTCAGCCAGTGACACCAGATGATTTTTTCAAAATTACACAATTTTTAAAAGACTATGGTTTTTGGCAAGCACACTAGAATTCAAAGTGTTCAAATTGCTTGTTACTCAAGTTCAGTTGAGTGCTCTTGAAAACTGTGTCAGATACTTTACAACCTCAATTAAAACAGAATGACTTTTAAGAAATGTTGGAGATTTTCTCTTGAATTTTCTTATTGCACTGAATTATTTTTACAACTGTTTTTACATTAAATGCTGCTTTTATAATGTATAGTCTAGATAAATTGCTTTTTTGTCAATATGCCACGGTGTACTAAATTCAGTAATTTTAACTTGTGGGTAACTACTCTCCATCTATGTATCTATACATCTTCCTTTCAAGAAGGAAATCCTAAAGGCACAGGAGCAGGGTGTGTTCATGTGCCAGATGAGCCGGCAGGGAAGAATACTGGCCTGGCTAAACAGAGAGCCTTGGCTGGAATTCAGGAAAAAAGGCAAGTTTATCACCTTTGGAAAAAAAGAGCGAGCCACTTGTGAGAGCTACAAGGATGCCATGGAGTTATGCAGGGAGCAAATTAAAAGGACTAAAGCCCAACCGGAATTAATCTGGCTATTGTTGTAAAAAACAATAAGAAATGTTTCTATAAATACATTGGCAACAAAAGGGAGGCTAAGGAGGACCTACTCCTTTATTGGATGTGGGGGATACATGTGACACAGAATGAGAAAAGGCTCTAGGTGTCCAATGCCTTCTTGCCTTGGTCTTTAATAGTAAGACCAGCAGTTCTACAGCTTCTCAGCCCCCTGAGATGGAAGACAGCAGCAGGGAAGAGAATGAAGCCCCCATATTCCAAGGGGAAATGATCACAAAAGTCTACAGGACTGATGAGATCTGTCAAAGGATACTGAGGGTCCTGGTAGAACTGCTCACTGTGCCACTTTCCATCACTTACCAGCACAGGTCTCTGTAGTGTATAGGTGTATAGGTGACTGCTTCTTAGCCAGTGTGACACCTGTCTTCCAGAAGAGCCAGAAGGTGCATCCAGGGAGCTACAGGCCTGTCAGCCTGATCTTAGAGACAGGGAAGTTCATGGAGCAGGCCATCCTGGGTGCCATCATGCAGCACATCCTGGACAACCAGGGGATCAGACAGGAGGTTCAGGAAAGGCAGGTCCTGCTTGACCAACCTGACCTCCTCTGACAAGGTGACCCACTTAGTGGATGAGGGAAAGGCTGTAGCTGTTGTCTGTCTGCCTGGACTGCAGCCAAGACCTTGAAAGTGTTTCCTACAACATTCTGCTGGAGAAACTGGCTGCTCATGGCTTGAATGAATATTGTGTCTGTCAGGACCAGGGCAGGGATTGTCCCTGGTGCTGGGCACTGGTGAGGCCACACGTCAAGTGCTGTGTCCAGTCCTGGGCCTCAGTGTAAGGAAGACTTTGAGGGACTGGAGTGAGTCCAGAGAAGGGAAATGGAGCTGGGGAAGGGTCTGGAGCACAAGTCTGATGAGGAGCAGCTGTGAGGGTGTTTAGTCTGGAGAGAAGGAGGCTGAGGAAGAACATCTCTCTTTTTATTACTGCCTGAAAGAAGAATGGAGCAAGTTGAGGGTGACTGATCTCTTCTCCCAAATAACCAGTGATAGGACAAGAAGAAATGGCCCCAAAGTAACCCAGGGGAGGTTCAGATTGAAAATCAGGGAAAATTTCTTCACTGGAAGGGTTGTCAAACACTGGAATGGACTCCCCATGGAAGTGCTTGAGTCACCTTCCCTGGAGGTATTTAAAAACTTTGCAGAAGTGGCACATAAGGGGAGAGTTAAGAGATGGACCTGGCAGTGCTGGGTTAATGGTTTGACCTGGTGGTGTTAGAAGTCTTTTCCAACCTAAATGATTCTATGATTCTGTAAATATCAGCCAGTTAAGCAGAACTTTTGCTAAATTAGAGAGAACTATGGGAAATCACACAAGTAACGCCTCCTATGCTTGAGCGAATCTTGTTTAATGTATTTAACGACCTGAAAAATAGTTATAAAACCAAGACAATATGAGACTGAAAAATGCTGGAAGAAATTATGTGTTAATGAACATAAAGTAGGACATGTGAGGAGGTAAAGGGAACTGAAGCACAATTTCTTTCTTCATGTGTATAGTGAACTCTACATTGTGTATTATCACCCATGGAAAAGATCCTGAAATGGAAGTAAGTGTATTTTCAGAAAGGTAAAATTGAAACAGCTCTCTGGAAAACACTTCAGTAAAAAAATTAAGAATTATTGGAAAATAGGAACTGTGCAGAAAATGTGTTTCAAATGTATAAATTTACCTGAATTTTGTATATTGTGTCCTGCTTTCCCCATCACGTCTTGGGTCATAGGGAAACTGGAAAAAGCAGTTTTGAAAGGGTGGGAAGAGTAAGTGAATGATCAGAGGGTTGAGGTACTGTCTATAATGGGACAGACTAGATAGACTGTGTTTCTATACCATGGAAATAAAATACCTAGAGATGATGGGGTAGAGCAAACTAATGAATTGCATGAAGAGGGTGAATACAGAACCATCATCTCATTTACAGTGTCTATTAGACTATAGCAACTAAAGTGTTTGTGTTCATACCTCCAGGCAGCAAGTTTAAAATAAACAATAAGAAACACTTTTTCACACAAAAAAGTAAACAGTGTGAGACACTACCACTAGATGTTGCAAAGGCCAAAAGTTTAACTGAGTTCAAAAAGGGATTAATGGCTACTTTTGTTTCATGAATTGTAAAAACATCCTACTCAGACACAACTGCTGGCTGAGGAAGTTCCTAAACCACTAATTGCCAGAAGATGGGAAGGAGGGGTTGCTCAGCTCTTGCCACACTTCTTATAATCTTTCCTTATGCATCTCCTAATGGGCATGTTGGGACCAGGATAATGGGCTAAACAGAGTTTGTTTGGTTTTTTCTGTCTGAACCATTATGGTTGTTTTTATTTTGTAGGCGTAGGTTGGTTTGGTTTTGTTTTTTTTTCAGTAATGGGGAGACAAAATGGAAATTTCCAACTTGTTTTTTGAGTTCAGTAAATGCCATCTGAAATAGGATTCTTAAAAGCTAATTAGGGATGATTACACTTTTCCGCTTTCCTCATTTTAATATGTAAAAACGAGTCTACAAATTCATCTGCGAAATGCTGAAGAAGATTTTCTCTAAATAAAGTGAGATTTGGATGAAGGTGAATCATTTATGTATTTCATTTGAGTGATAATGATGGGTGTCTAATTTAAAGGACAATGTGTCAGAAAAGCTGACATATTAAGCAGGGGGAGTTTTCTGTCATCCTCTAGAAGGAGATGAATGGTTTTACTTTTTGCTCTTGTTGTCAGTTAAGAAATACTAAGTTTCAGTGAAAAAATATCCTATATTCTACAGTTGTACTTCTGGCAATTAGTAGGAACAGAAGCAAACATCTATGATTTTTTTTTAATTTTTTTTTGTCTTGTACAATCCTTATTACTTTTTTTCTCTCTGTTGAGTGAAGAATGGCTTTTGAGACTAAAGGAAATATGAATTACTTTTTTTCTTGTTTTGTTTTGGTCTTTTTCCTCACTAACTTTCTATTCTAGTTTTTTGTCCATGTGAATTTATAATGTAGAAGTTTATTTCTACTTACTAAACAGAGGTTTAATTAATTATCACAGTGCACTTTGGAAATGAAAGATACATTATTCTGTGTCAAATGAGTTTATCCTATTCTGTATGCAAACTATGCACATCGTTATAAATCATGGTCTCAAACTTCTAAAGTTGTTGTTTATTAGGAAACCTTGCTTCAGGTCCAAAAAGGCAATAAGGAGACTACACACAGCAAGAAGAAAGTGGGCCTCAATCGATCATGAAATGAAATTACACAATATTCAGAGCTCAGTGAAATAAAGACCTTAAATAGCAGTAGCCTGTAAAGTTTGAAATTAAAAGTAGTTTCATCATATATTGTGAAAAGGGAGATTGGATCAATGAAACTGATCTCATGTATCTTGTTTGCTGTCAATTTACACGAAATGATACTTGAGGTGAGCCTTCTTTTCCTGTGTATGCAAATACATTTTGTTTATTTATGGAATACTACTGGAGTGATCTGGCAGGAGATTTCTTGAGTTCAGCTGGTGCTCACTGTGCAAATGGAAGCACAAGAATTGAAAAGGCTTCCACCTCGTCCTCCTTAACTTAGCTAATGTAATTGCAGCTTTTCTCCTAGCAGTAAGGCTTTATATAACAGCACAGAACGTTACTGCCGTGTTGCTGAGTTGCAATAAATGAGTATCTGAATTAAGAGAATAGGGACAATAATACAAACTTTCTTTTTGTCCTTTCTGGTTTAACATCTTAAAAATCTGCACATGTATCCAGAAGGTAGACAACAATCCACTACATTGTCAGACTAGCTGTAGGATACCAATAGAAGTTTGAGAAAAAATAGTTAAATCCATTTTCTCTTGCTTTCACTTAATCTAATTTCTTCTTTACCTTTGTGATGGTTTTGATTTGCTTATCCAAGCCACTGCACTATTTATGTGGTGGTTTCACATTTGCCAAATTTTGTTTACTAACTGGGAGATAGGATTTGGGAGAAAAAGGCAAAACAGGCTCAAACTCAAAGGTAAACAGATAGTTTATTAACACACACTAAGTAAAGAAAGAAAGAAAAAAGAAACTTTCAAAACTCTTCTCTTCCCCCCACCAGTGTTCACTTTCTTACAAACAACGTGGAGACAAAAGCTGTGATTTTCAGTCCGTTTCACCATTTGAATATAGTCTTTCATCACTTCTTTAGGAGTTCTTATTTTACCATGGAATCTTCCCCCCACAGACAACCTAACACAGTTCTACTGTGGGTCTGAACTCTCACAGAAACAGCTGCCTGGAAAACCTGCTTCCAGGTGGTCTTCTCCCATTAGCAGTTTCCCAAGCTACTTATGGGTCATAGGTGCTTCAGGCTTCTAGGATGTCACCTTTTAAAAATGAACATTTTCAAAGGCAAAGGGCACTTTTTCTCAACGAACAGAGATGTCTTTTTCACTTCTTTACTGATGCAGAGGCTTCTCATCTCTCTCTGTTCAGGCATCTCATGGGGCTACAAGAATCACAGATTGTAATGCAGTATTACTCAGTCCATCATAAATGCCTTTGCTCAAAAATCCACAAATCATCTCCCCAAATGCTTATTCCTCCTGTGATTTAAAGGATAATCTACCTAGAGTTCATTCCCACAGATTAAATAAGAAAGTTCAGCCAGCAAGCAACTCCTCCATCCTTCCTTTAATTAGTCTTTCACTCTCTCTCCACTGACTCTCCATGCTGGGTTTTCTCTATTTTCACCCTGTATCTCTTCTCTCTCTAGGAAGAGCTAAGTCTTAAAGGCCTCATGTTGCCAGGAAAGGGTTAAATCTGCCCAAGTCCCCCAGCTGCGGCAGATCCAAGGCCAAGGCCTGCGGATGGTGGGGGTTCGGGGGAAGGGAGGGGAGAAACTCACTCCGAGAGAGACTGGAGCAGCTCAGATCTCAGCTGCAGCCTCCACCCCACCCCCGGCAGCCGATGGGGGCCCGGGGCATGGCCAGACCAGGGCCGGCTCCCTGCATAGGGTGGGGGGCAGCGGGGCCCGGCCAGCCCGGGCCACCCCTCAGGGCCATGTTACCTTCTCCTCCGGCGGGAAGTGAAAAAAGGGCCAAGGCCTCTCTGAGTGAAGCCTGGGATGACCAGAGGCATCAACAACTCTCTGTCAAGCTGTCAATTCTGCCATAACTTCCTTAGAGGGAGAAAAAAAAAAACCCCTTCACATCCATACTAAACCACCACAACCTTCCATCTTCAATTCTTTGGAAACCTTTAGTATGGTTGGGGTGAGGATTAACGTATTTAAGGATCTGGGAACCTTATGAAAAAAAAAAAAGTAAGCATCTTCATCTAAGACTATGTGACCCCTCAAAAAGATAAACTCAGAATCAGTTCAACTTCTGTCTCAGGTACTACATTTTACTGGCTGGAGGGTGCAAAGACACAAAGTGCAGGCTCACTGCCCTTGTGTCAGGGTACACTTGTAAGGAACTTTTCAGCCCCACTGCTTTACATCATATTTGTTGTGGTGTAAAAAATGCACTTTGGAATTCAGTGTGGAAATTGTACAGAGAACAATGAGAAATAAGGGGGAAGGTAAAGGTCTGGTCAGGAAGTAGAATCCAGCTGACATTTAAGGGATTATGACATGGAACAAATAGATATTGCTGGCAGTATTGATCACTATCTTGGTTTGGCTGTGTAAGTTTGGAAGGGCTTTGGAGAGATGTTGCAAAGTAAAACTTTATGTTAAGCACTCGATAGGCCAAGTGTCTAGAAAACCTGACAGTCCCATAAACAACAAACAAATGCCTTCATATCTTTGCTCCTTCTCCACATTAAACTCTGAATGTACAAGAAGAGTTTTCCCTAAAAACATAGTCTAAACTTCTGTTTACTTATCTATAATATCCACTGATTTTTGAGATATAATTTTATAGCAGGGTATGTGGTGTAAAAATGATTAGGAATCCAGAACCTGTTTTTGGAATAAAGAGCTAAATGTGTCACACTGTTAGTGCAAGCTAATTGTTCGTTCAATTATTTGCCTTTAGTCGATCAGATGCACCCTGGTATTGGGTGCAGCTGTATGGTGTTGCTGGTGGTTATTCCAAGGTTGTTTTGCTTTGCCTCATTCTTCCCTCTCCTTCTCTGCCTTCCAGCATGCACCTAATCCAGGTGGACTCTGTTCAGCGCTGGATGGAAGACCTGAAGCTGATGACAGACTGTGAATGTATGTGCATTCTCCAGTCCAAGCCCATCAGCATTGAGAAGGATGAACAAAATGAACTCATCCTTTCCTCTCAGTACAGTACTTGTGATAACTTGCAGCTTCTGCTAAAGAGAGCTTGGATCATAAGCACAGAGCTGACCAGGATTGCGCAGAAGCTGGAGAAGAACAGGTGGCAGAGGGTCCACAGCATGACAGTGAGAGTCAACTGCCACGTGCGCTCCATGATAAATGAGTACAGCACCTTCACCAGGGGCTCTTCAGAACAAATGCACCAGGTGAGAAGATGCCTTAGCTGATGTCATGTTTCTTTCACTTTTTGAATTTTTATTTTATTGTAATAATTAAAACTTGCTTTAAACAATCTGTAAGAAATTCTTGCATACTGATACTAGTCCCTTAAAACTTTTCAATCCCTTTTCAGCAATGGAAATATTCTTGACTTATTTTGAATTCTATTTTATCATAGGCTATTCTGAATGTTGATAACGTTGACAAATCATATCAAAAAAATGTTTTGATTTGAGCACTACAGGACTAAGGTATTTTGACAGCCCATCTGTGAGTTCCTTTGCATTTAAAATGTAGAAAATGCTACTTTTTTTTTAATCTCAGTTTTATCTCTACCTGTTTTATTAAGAAAAGTAGATGAAGGGTGTTCATATGAAATATTATGTTTTGAGAGGGTTTTCAATTAACAAACAAGGATTATTTTAGTTTTGTAAAGCAATTGTATGTAGAGATATAACTTTAAAACCACTTTCTCTTGCTCTCTCTGCAGCTTGAAAAACTTCTAGTAGACAAGTGTTCAGAGTTTACAGCATTCACAGAAAGGTAACTTAAATTTTGTAGTTGAAATACTATTTTTGATCTTTTATTTTGTTGTAGAACTTCTAATGAGAAGCACAAATCTATAGGCACCCTCAATTGTTTGAACTAGGCTGCTGTAACTCTGCAAAGCTTTCTAAATATTAATCTCTGGTGGATGAATTGAGTTGCTTTTTACCTAAACTGCATCCTAATGAAATGGGATCTGCTGTTGCACAGAGTCTGGCATAGATGCAAAGCTGCATGCAAGTGGATTTTTCAGGACTTTTAGACATCAAGTGAGAAAGTCTGGCTGTGACAGATATCAGTGACAAAGTTCTCTTCTAGTTCTGTGGAGTCAGGATTTCAGCTGGTGTGAAAACTTGGGTTTTGAGACTCGTACTACATGTTCCTGTATGAACATATCCATGTATTGTACATCAAACCAAAGTAAATACACATTCCTTTAAATTGTAGTGGTAGGTTTACACATCTCCCTGCACTCTGGAATGCTGAGACTGGAAAATAAATATCTCTGTAATTCTTCTCGTGCTATTTCCACTTTCTAACATAAGTTAACCATTTCCCCAAGCACAGTTCAATCACTCTTCTTTGGTTTATTTTAAACCTTGTGCAAGTCATTCTGTTTCAGGGATATCATTAGTGAAAAAACACCATCTAATTATCAGGAAATAACTTCTTTTGGAGCACTATTGCTTTTTGTCAAACCCACACAACACACATTTGTTTTTTATATTCTGCTATCAGACAGGCTAATTTAATAATTAGTTCCAATCTCAAAGTTTCTGCCCCAAATCAGTCTTCTCCCTTCTTGTCTTTTTGACAAAAAATTGATATAGGTGGCTGACAGACAAGTAAAGCTGAAAACGTGACCTGTGTGCATGTAGAGAGACTGATCACCCAAACTATATCTTCCACCATAGTGGCCTGCCTGGGTGGAAGATGTTTTGACAATATAAATGAATGCATTTCTATGAGGAAGTATTCGTTATTTTATTTGAATTGTATAAAGTTTTCCATCTTTATCTTGTTTCTTCAATTACAGTCAAACATCATTGGTTACAGGATAACTGTACTATCTCTCTAAAGGTGTTTTATGTATCCTTCTGCATAGAGGGCCACATTTTATTTTTGATTGTGCTGTCCAATTCATCTGGACATACATTTCTGTCTTCATCCTTATCCTGCTATCATTAAACTATGACAGAGAAGGTAAAGAAAAGGAAATTACTGAAAGCCCTTTATTGATCATGAAAGATGGGTGGATATGCACAGATGCAGTTGAAATGCAGGCATCCAAGAGTGGATAAGAGGAAAGGAGCAGTGTTGAACTGTATAAACACACAGCATCTGCAGAAAAATTTGGCCTGCAGTCTCTGAGGTAAATTGTGATCCCAAAATTATTCAGTAATGTCCACTGTTATCCTTTAATGGTGTAATTACGCTGTGTAGACAAAGCTTTGATTAAAGTCTGGAATCATGCTAATGACACAAAGTGTTTGTGAACAGCTGAATTCCAAGCTCTGGTTAACACAGGCCTCGCCTCTGACAATCAGGTCTGATGCATCTTTTTTTTTCCTTCATCCCTTTCCCATCTCTTTCTTTTCAGGTGCTTGCAGACTGAAGATGAAGAGATACTGAAGTCCATGAAATCTTGTGTTAATGAAACACTCACAACTGTTGCCCAATATTTTGGTCAGTTGATAGAGCTGGTTTTAACACAAGAGGCACAGGTTAGTTCATAGTAAAAAAACCAAAACCAAAAACAAACAAACAAAAAGGTCTTCCAAAATTGTTGAATCTTGAGGGCAGCCATCCATTAAGGATCCAAGTCTGGGTTGGATGGGACTTCTGAGAAACCTGATCTAGTGGAAGGGATCCCTGCTCATGGCAGAGAGATGGCAACTAGATGATTTTAGAGGCCCCTTCCAACCCAAGCCATTCTATAATTCTGTGATTAAGAGGAGGACTAGAATTACAGCTCTCAATTTTCAACAAATTTATGATCAGTAACTCAAATATGTTGCAATGAGATTCAGGTGTTCGTATTCTCAAATTCTTCAATAACCTCAGATCCCAGACAAAATCATCTTTTGGCTCACCATGTTGCTTATTTTTCCTGATGTCTCTTTCTTGCAAGGCATTTAAATGATGAGTTTTGGTTGTCTCTTGCAGCCTTACCTATTCTGTGATTCTGATTCTGAAATACACTAATTACTCTGAGGTTGCAAATGCATTAATTTTTTTCCATAAGATAATTATTGAAATAATAGCAACTTGCCGTCTAGCCAACCTGTCTTGACCTCCCTCCCTCCCTCCCTCTCCTTTTTCATGCTCTAGTCTTTCTCACCTATAAAAAACCTCAAATGTAATACTGCTCAAAAAACTTGTCCACGTTTTAGAGGTTATGCTGAAATTTTGTGTTGTTGCAGTAGAAAAAGAGGAAAGGAGAGGTTTAGTGAACACAAATAGTCAAAAAGTACTTATTACAGTGCCAAAACAAAATTAATGCATGCTATTGCTTAAACTCTAACATACCCTGATGTGTTAAGACGGCAAAAAAGTAGTGGTTTCAGAAACATCCCTTCTAGTTTTAAAGGGTTATTACTAGGACGTGAGAATATCCCAAATATATTTGCAGAATTACAGTCAAACTAACTAAACTACTTCCTAATGCTCTTTGGTTGGGATTTATGAAAACTACATGAAATGTATGGATTGAAGCGTGTAAATAACTTTGCATATTTCAAATTCAGTGAGTAGGTTTGCCATTGTTAAGATGTTTATTCTTTCCACTCTGAAGAACAATTCTTCACTGCTGATATTTCTGCCTTTGGGCATCTTGGCACCTACTGACACACCTGAAATCCTACTCCCTTTTTCTCTTAAGGGAGTGGAATTACTGACTCCACATCATCTTGTGTGTGTTTGTGTGGCTGAAGGACTTGGTTTAGAACTCATTAATAAAAACAATTTTATGAACTGTTTTCTGAGCCATTCAGTCAGGCTATGTGCCCACTTCTGCCATAAAAACACATTGTCTGGGGGTAGTTTGCTGCTCTGAAGCAGGTGAATTATCTGTGTGAGAGATTTCAGCTTAAATTGTGTCCTGGACTTTTTTTTCCCTAATCAGTGTATCAGGATTTAATTCAGGATAGGTTCATATCAAATTGTGAACTCTTCAGCTACGTTTTTATGGAGAATTTTTCTAATGCATTATTATGGAGCATTTTTCTAATGCTAAAGGTGGAAGAACAACCTCTTAAAGGCAAGGTAATTGAATTTTGTATAAAAAACAATGTAAAATGTTGGATACTTGCTTGCATTTCTTTCAAAGTTGGATTAAATACAAAAATGTTTACCTTCCACCTCCTAGGAAATAGAATTAATTATTCTAGTGATTCTACGTCTTTTTTCAGAAACATAACATGAAATAGGCTTCATGTTCTTTTCACAGCTGTACTTTTCTAAGGCTGCAATGACACAAATGCAAAAGCAAGAAAATTATTTACAAAGATTAAAACATGTTTAATCTATTTCGTATATTGGATCAATGAACTATCTAATTATTTATAAGAATATCTATTTGTCAGTGGTATTTTGACTGAGAGTAAGGATGAAGCCAGAGCCTTAGAAGGTAGGGTAAGAAAGGGTGTAGCAATATTCCTTATAAATAAGGTGAAAATCTTGTATAACCATGTGATTCAGCTTCTACACTAACTAAAATAGGTGTGTTCTGAAAATTCTGGTTTAATCTGAGATGAAACAGAATAGCTGGAGAGTTCCCTACCGAACATTTTCACACAATTGTCTTACTCTTGTTAATATTTATTTTTAAATACCACTATGCTTGGTTACATCAACTCAAACGCAGTGATAAGTGTGTGTTCTCAGCCTGACTCCCCCAGGTGTTTTGTCCTGTATCCCCCAGAACCTGCTGAGGCAGATCGAGCTCTCAGGCAGTCTGTACATCATGGAGTCGGCTGTCAGCAGTTTATTCAGCCTTGCCCAGGAGGGTGCTCACCTCTGCCGCATCATAGCCAAGGTAAGGGGTGCATGGAGTAATCCAGAGCAAACTAGCAATACAAGGAACTCATTCCACTAAAGAGCAACAAAATTTACTCAGAGAAACTCCTTTTTTCTCTTCTTGTGGTACTTTTGCAAGTCTTTCTCTATGGAGTTTACCACCACAACTATCACATTAGAGATTTTATTTTTTTTCCTAAAGAGGGCCACATCCCCCCAATCTTTAATTAAATGAAGCTCAATACCTGTCAAGCAGCTTCAGTAGGATGGTCAGCTCCAACAGGCTTCTCAGCATTGCTTCAGTTGCAGTTGTCTTTGTGCCATCTGTGGTATTATCACTCCATAATTTGGGAACTTTTTTCCTGTCTCTCCTGATAGTACTTTTAAAATACCAGCCATGTAAATGGAGAGAAACTTTACAATAGGCCATGGCTGTGGCAGACTGTGCAGAGAAACAGGGAGACCTCTTCAGCTGTGTGTTCAGGGGTGTTAGAGATACTATTAAAGATGCAAATTTAGAAATACTTTGCATTCAGTATTATCCTTTTGCAAAAGACCCATCATTGCAGTTACTTTTGTCTGTGTGTGTTCTCATTTTCTGAGCAGTTGGTGCTAACTTTTGGTATAAATGAGTCATTCTGTCAAGATCCATGACACAGGAAATCCCTGCAGTTTGCACCTTAGAGGACACTTGGATCTTGAAAACATGAGAAGGGTGGGACATGGTGTCTTGTTGAGGATAGGATAATCAGGGCATGCAGAAGGAGGAAAACCTCCCTCCCCCAGCTACTGCTTGTGGACTGCTGTGCCAGTTCCTTGTCCTACTCAGAGGCAGGGTTAGACAGCAGCATTTAATTACTTCTATGTGCCTTTAGATGGATAATACACCATAAAAAGTACTCCTCTGTTCTGAAGGCTGAGAACAAGCCAGACTCAGAAACCTGTAGTGGATTCTGTCAACAGCCTGAGAGGTTTGGGGTTTTTTTCTAAATTGGTATTTGAGCTCCACTCAGTGGTACCCAAAAACAATGTTAAAATGTTGATTATTGAGGAAGTGCAGAATTAACAATTTAAGAAAATTGGTCTTGGGCTTTTTATCATTTTACGACTTCCATAACAGTTTAATTTAACAGAAGTGAAGTCTGACCTTTCGTAAATCACTAAGCTAATATATTGCTAAAACCTGGGTGTGTCACAGGTTTACAACTGAGGAAATGCATCTGTTTATGCAAAGAACCCTAAGTGATGTTTGGCTGCCAAATTACAGCAGTGATTGCATTACCTGTCCTGTGCCTCTGTCTGCCCTGTGTGCTGGGAAATGCATTTGTCTGGACTGACCATTACCCTTCACCCTCTGCACTGCCTCAGTTACCTGCATCAGTGACCAAGGGGGCAGAGGAACTGTAACAGACCAGAATTTCAAATGGTAAAAAGCTCTGTTCAGACAAAGAAACTTAACAGCACTGAGCTTTGGTTGCTTTGGAGGTTAACTTGCATCTTTCCAAAAGCTCCCAATGTGAATAAAGTACGCTTTTATTTCTTGTTTGCAGACTTTGTGACATCCAGTTTTTGACCAGATAACACACGAAATGTTGCTCGTGCTGTAATTCAAGTTTCATTTGTGACAGGTTTCACTGTCTCTGAAGCAGAAAGGAGGAGACAAGCACTGGCTTTAGTTAGATATGACAATAAAAATTAAGGGTGATTTCAAAACAGAAAATAAAAAAAAACCCTCAATTTTTTCTCATTCATTATAAGGGTGAGAAAGGATTGAAGTCACGCAAAGATTTCAAAATCTTTTATAGAATCCATAGTTTCCTTGAGAGCTGTGATAGTATCCTTGATAAAAATCTAGCCAGAGAGATTCAACAAATTTGTCCACGTAACCTTGAAGTTTTACTCTCCATGGCAAAGTGTGATCTTGTGGAACACTGCTGTTAGGTTTTTTCCTGTCTCAAGCTATAAGTTCCACCTCTAAAGCACACCAATCTTGGATGTGCAAAAAAAAAAGAACCAAGACAGTGTTGTAAAGCTGCAATATTACAGGAGTTGATCTCTCATTTTACATTTTGGTAAGGGTTTCAGTCTTCTCTCTCCTTCTCCCCCATCCCCTGCTAATATTTTACAGAAATTAAAAAAGGCTACCAAATGCTCCTCTCTATGCTGAAGCATCACCCGTAATTTTATTCCACCTATAGGCATTCTTTGACACCTTTTTTTTAGCATGTAAATTTGTAATCTCCTGCGAAAAAATCATGTTGCTGACTCACCCGGACAGCCAGTAGTAGTTCTCACTAGCTGTCAGAGACATAAAACCCAAGGTATCTAACAAAAATGAGTAGTAGCATGGACAAGATAAGAAAATTAGCAATACATGGAGCAAACGAGTTATAAATAGATTTGGATTTGGGACAAGCAGAAGAATTGGTAAAAATGTGTTTATGAATTTCAATAAATAGGTCATAGAGTGATAAGGAAAATAGTACTTTTTAAAAAAATTCATTTTACTGACAATAGAGTCCAATACTAACTGTATTGAAAAGAGTGCTGTGACAACAGGCTTGTAGAAGAGAAAGAAGAAATGAAGATATTCATACCTCATAACATATGAGGTATGAATATTCATACCTCATAAGATATCTTCATATTCTTATGAAGATATTCATACCTCATAACAGCCCCCTTGGAGAATACTTGACTATTGGAATTCCTCATGGCAGTACAGCAGATCACTTGCTCTATGAAGTTTCTAATGAATCCTGCCTTACCTTTCTTATGCGCCAGTTCCTTTTCTAGCAAGTATTTAGGATGAAGATTTCTTTGGAGATCATCTGTAAAGATAATTATAAATGTTGTCAAAGCCTTTATGAGAATTTACTGCACTTTGTGTCATTTCAGGCTGAAACTGCAAAATATTCCGCCTTAGAATTAGATGCTTTTTTGCTTCCCTTCTTTATTCACTCAATCCACATAGTTTTGGTGATTGTATTTCAGGTGATTTCATTACCTAAACCTAGCCCTTCTGAACAGCCTCCCACAAAATTGAATTCCTGTTAATCCAAGACAGGAGAGAAGTAGGTCAGCAAGTAGTAAAACAAGTTCCCTCTCTTCCTCTGAATGTTTACCCACTTGACCAATTTGTGTATGTCCCTGTCAGGTGGAAAGGTTTAGCACCATTGCAAAAGATACAGGGGATGAATCTTGAAAAAGGTGAATAAATTCTGAGAAATGCTCTGATCCCAGTGAGGGGACTGGTTTTGACAAGCCATGGAATCAGGCTCAGTGTTTTTCCACCCGTCCAATATTTCACTTACACATCTCTCGGTTCATTACTCATGGTCAATATTTTACAGCTTAGTAATGACACACGGGGCACAAAATAAAGAGTACAGATCTCCTGACAAATGCAGTGATAAATCACTTCCTGTCTATCAAAGACAAAATCAGGGAGCCCATTTGGCATAGAAAATGCTTAAAGCAAATGTGCCAACATCGCTTGAGCATTACTAGATTTGTCCACAAACTTCTGTTGTGGCTAAAGCAGAGGATCAGATCATCCCTGATTCAATTGAACTGTGGAAATATTCAAATTGATAATGGAATTTAAGCAAGACCGGCCAGCAAAACAGTCACCTTTGGCTTGAGAATGACAGTGCAATCACTTTTTCACTATATTTTTGATAGATAATTTACTATTAATAATACTGCTTGATTGTAATATCAGTATCCTTTTGTGGAAGGAAAAATGTGACTGACACTTTTTTGTAGTGTACTGCCTATATTTTAATTTAAAGGCTCAGAAATATCCTTCTGTACTAGGCTATATATAGCAGTACTAGATATGAAATAACAGACACATGAACTCCTCTTACAATTTCAGAAATAAGTTTCACTCCTAACAAACTTCAGTGAGCCTGTTGTTTTCACTGATGCCACAGAAATTCCATCTACTTGTGCAAAGACATGATCAAAACCTTCTGTCTGGAAAATATGTTGAAGAGTTAATTTTGTCTAATTCTATATGACTTGGTATAAATTTTTTGTTAGACTGAACAGAGGGTTTTGCTTCCTCTATTATTCTCTACTGCATTCAAGCAGAACTAGTACAAAAATACAGAATTCTGAAAATGAGTAAAGTCTGAATTGTAGCCCAGAAGTTTTAAGTCAGTGTAACCTGTTGAGCTTTCAAATAATGGTTGAGGAAAAAATGGCTGAGGAAAAAAAAGATTGTTTCTGTGAATCTAAAAATATTTTAAAACAGAGTCTACTGAAAGAGGCTTTAAAAAAAGGATGTACTTTTCACTTCGTACATGATTTGAACTATTTTTAATTTACTGCTGTAATCTGAACATTTTAGTCTCAGATCTTTCATTTGTCATCAAAAATTTAAATGCTTTTGTCTTCATCATACATCTGATTCTACATCATGAAGGACATATGTGATCTACCTGATAGCACAACATTTTGAAATGAAAAATAATTAAAAAAACCTCCACCACACAAAGGGCAACACTGTTGGCATTTATTTATATATTTACATTTGTTATATGAAATGTGCTAAAACATATGTTTACAAGCTGTATTGGAAATTAATTGAGGCTAGCTACTCTAATACATATTAGTCTCAAGTCTTTGCCACTATATTATTTAAAGAAACACTTTTAGGAATGCAAATTTTATTCATTGGAGGATGAAGATTTGGATTGTATCTGTTTAGAATTTGACATCTATTTGCACCTTATTTTCTGTACCTTTTCAAACATGTGACCTTACCCTTCATAATTTTAGCATTAAGCATATTTTGTGTGGAGCTCAGAAGTGTAGAGACACAGGAAATATATGGTAACAAAAATCTATTTTATACTAATAATATGGCTGAAGGACCAGTTAAATGTCACTCTAATTGCCACTTATTGATGGTTCTTTGTAATTTTTGCAGGAATGTCAGGTTTAATTTAAATGGAGCTTGTAACTGCTAGAAGTCAATCACTTAAGCATACCTCCTACTGAGGTTGTATTATTTTTTCATCACTTAGTGTACAAGCATTAATCCACTTGAGTTCTCTGTGTGAGCTTAACATCTTCTTTGTTGGTGTTATGATAGCAATTTTGGATGAATTACTAAAGGAATCTTCTCCCTGTCCCAATCTTAATTAAGTACTGGGGAAACCTCTAGTAGTACTTTGCTGATTGCTGTTTTTCTCCTATAGGAAGGAGGTGTCGTTGTTCTCTTTAAGATCTGTCGCCAGGATTGTTTCAGGTGCCTTTATCCCCAGACCCTGAGAACGCTGGCATCAATTTGCTGTGTAGAGGAAGGGATGCACCAGCTGGAAAAGGTAAGCACTTCAGGATTCCTTACTGACTGTGTCAAAAAATACAGAAGCCCCATCTTAATCTCTTCCAGAAACTGATAATTTGGTGGTGTTTCATACTGAGTTGCTTACTATGCTCACCTTTTCTGTGCTGAACACATCTTCAGTCTCCAAAAAATTAGCCCCAGCAATAGCATTATCCTTGCACAGAAAGCTTTATAAGTGGGGATAATTTTGTAAAACAGGTAAACATGTTAGTGACTACATTAAAAAAGGAGAACAAACTAGAGAAATTATATTTTCTGAACTCTCTAAAGTATTTAGAAACTGCACTGGTCTTTAAAACACAGAAGGCTTTCTACCTCTTCAAATCCTTTTCTGATGCTCTGATAGTGCTCTTTCTTGTGGCAGTGTGGCAGCTTGTGAGAGTTGTAATTGCACAGAAAGAAGTGGATCAGATACAGTCGTTAGTCAATCAAAAACTGTCTGCTAATCAGCAGCAGCTTTCATAAAAGCCACTTTTAACTGTGATGACCAACATCAAAACACTATCCAGATAAAATTATATCAACTTCTTAGGCTCCTTTCCTTTCCCGCATTCACTTCATACTGTTATGTTTTGGAAAGTGAACACTTTGGTCACTAAATCATGATCTCATCCTTTGTATTTCATAAAGAAGTCATCTTCCTCAGCTGAATAATGGCCTCTTCAAGTTAATGATAAATGATTTCACTGCCTCTTTACATTGACGTGTCTTGTAATTTACTGCCCCGAATTCAAGCAAACTGTGACAGAACACCTGCAGCAAAAAAGCAAGTCTCTTGAGTTTACAGTAAATGAAGATGACTTAAATTTTTTTTGACATAATGCTGGTTCAGACTGACACCAGAATCAGTTTAAAAAGATCTTTCATTATGTCCACTATAATGGTGGAGTTAATAGAGTTAGAAATGAAAAAGATTGATTCATGTCACCCGGTCCAATTCTTGGCAGAGTCAAGATGTGTTTAACGTGGCCCATGTTAAAGCTGATGGAAGAGGAGCCCCAGAAAAAGCAAACACTCTCAAGCTCATGTTTCTTTGATCTGCTTTAATGTTGGCCACAAGTAAAATTGTTCAGGGTAAATTTGATCATGATCAGGATTGGAGCAGGCTTTCAGGGATTTTTAACTGAAACCCTTGCTTTCAAGGACTTTCAATTCTTAAAACATTGTCTTTAAATATGAATAGGATTTTTCTTTTCAAAATTTGAAGTACTTTTCCAAACAACCCAAAAGAGAGTTAAAAGTATTAGGAATCTTATAATTACAAAAGTTTTCATAGGACTTCTTATCTAGCAGAAAGGGTGGCTTCTTCTATTCAACAAAGTATCTGGGTGCTGGTGAATCATTTGATTTCTCTAATATGAATATTGTTATGCCACCTAGTGCATTAAAATATCAGTGCAATTTGAACTGGGTTTTTAATGACAGAAACTTCATTAAAAAAACCCCAAACTTGGCTACCAAGCAATTCAAATTAGGCAAATCACGATAAAAACAACAACAACAACAACCCTATGCAAGCCTTCCCCCCTGTATTTTTCAATTAGATTGCACGGCCATTGAAGTGTTTAAAAGACCACTTAAAAGAAAGCAGCAAGAGCTATAATTTCTTATGAAACAGGTAAACTAAAAAGGGGTGGTACACTTTCTGCAGTGCTAAAGACATCAGGAATATTGTTTATTTATCCAATGCTCTTTGATCTTGCCAATTCAGAGCTCATTTCTAAAGACATAGAAAATTGCCTATTTTAATAACATTTCTTTCAATTTTTTTTAACAATTCTTGTTTTTCCCAGTCACACATCTATAAATATATCACACTGGAAAAAGCTATTATTACCTTTTTTTATCATCTTGATAAACAAGCTGATCTTTGCTATAATTGCAATTATAAGGTAATTGTTGCAATGATTAGTTTTTACTCTTTTAGGTGAAACTAGTTGGGTCTGTGTACAATGATGTAAAATCATTGGTTAAAAACTGTTGGTTAAAAATTGAGTTTGGAACAATTATTTCACTTGCAAGTACTTTACTGAATTTTGATAATATACTGGTACTCTTACTTTGTTGTGCATTGAAGTGCAGAGCTCCAGGAACTCAAGAGTGACAAATTAGGCAATTAAAGTAGAACAATGGTGAAGAAATAGTCTCATTGTGTGCCTGAGGACTGCATAAATAAATGTTCTCTGTAAGCTGTGCTCAACAAGTGGTAATTTTGGTGCTTCAAGCTGCTTGTGGGCATCTGTTTGATACACCTTAATTTTGTAATCCACTCTGACACCAGCAGGTTTGAGATCATTATTTGGTCTGAGCTTCCTAACCAGTCCTACTTCAGAGTGGAGTGGAGAGACCCTGGAAAAAGCAATCAGAATATACTATTTCTACAGCTGTTTGTCCCAGTACCCAAGAGAACTTTGTCATCTGTGTCTTGTGGCACTCAACCATTTTTAGGGGAAAACTCACTGCACCAAAAAAGGTAGTTATTCTTGACCTGGGCATACCAGAGTTTGTACAGGCACAATATGCAATACAGGTAATTGGGAATAGAGAAAATAGGTAAAATCCCTAAACTCTCAACTGAAAGAGAGCTGAGAGTAAAAGCTGAGCATGACTGAAACTGAAGAACAGTGTTAGTGCTGCACATGCAGACAGACCTGGTGGTGTGTCCTGCTCTGAGGTTGAGAACAGAAATACAGGGATCTGAACAAGAGAGAGAAGTGGGAGATTGGTTCTCAAGATTTGTTGAGAGAAGAATATCTGAACCTTCATGAATGTGTTTTGCAAACTTAATTCACCTCAGTGTAGCAAGGAGAGTTGGAGGCACAGAGTTGGGATAGATTATTGTGTGTATTTAGTGACATTTAATGTTAAGAAAAAGTAAAAATTGTGATCTTGGTGACGTATATCCTGCAAATTGCATTTCGGAATAACTGTACTTCAAGTAATATTTTCGTTATGAGGACACACACAAAATCTAACAGATATGGTCTTCAACATGGAACAACCTTGCCTGGAAATGAGGTTTGTTTGAATAGACTTTTCTAGTTTTCTAGAGCAATTCTTCAGGCCTTACCCCTCTGATAATACATTAGGTTCTTGTTTTGCAGAGATGTCTGAACAAAATGTTTCTCATACATTTGGCGACATGCAGCCTCATTAAAGTCTAAAATCTGTGGCAGTTTCTCTGCTTCAGGGCTGTCTGTACAAAAGTGGTTGGTGGTGGTAGGAAAAGGCATGGCTTTCCAATTTTTGCCCTACTGAAGCTCAGTTGAGTGCTTTTTCACTGAGACTTCTGTGGCAATGAACTTCTTGCTGCAATGAACGAACTTCAGAGCTGTTTCAGAAATAAATAGCAAACAATGCAACGTACTGCATTATTTTACTGTGCATGTGAAATGTTACCACATGAAAAAATGCTGCTTAGATGGGACCTAGATCAAGGGTCAACTGCCACAAAAACAGGATGATTATGCAAACTGCCAGCTGCCTAAATTTTAACAGTGTGCTGAGTATGGTTACTTGCATTAAACTACTCCAGAAAGCAAGACACCTGGGATCATCTCATCAAGAGGAGATAATCCAGAGACACTGGTGACAACAGCTGTTACTTTCATTAATAAAACCTTTTAAACAAATGATACAGCTTTTATCATTGTGTTTTAAGCAAAATTGCCCAAGAATAGATTAAAAATTACTTTGAATCCTTCATTTAAAGGACACTAAAACAAATTACCTCCAGAAGAAGAAAGGTAAAGAAAGTATGAAGTGTACATTATTTGTGGCTGGGAAACTATATGAATTTTACAAAGTTTTCTAAAATATGAGTGACATAAAAATCTATTACTCATTATGAACCCAGTCTGAGTCTTAGAATAACCGTATTCTTATACACAGTAATAATTTCTACATGATGGTAATGCAGTCCATCTATGATACAGCTGAAAAAAGCAACGTTTCTGGGGAATGAAGTAAAATGTGTATTACAGAATCTCCTACTACAATTTATTAACAGTTTTTGGGGGTGTGTGTGTTCATTACTTAGTTCAGCTCTAACCACTTTGAACTTTCAGTTTCAGACATTACCCTCAGTTAAAATCATGGAGTAACTTTGTCTCAGGTGAAGTCTCAACTACTGAAACCGCTGAAGTCCATTTGACTGTAGAAAATGAGAAAAAAAGAGACAGAAATGAGAACTCTGTATTAGAAAAAAATTCCTCACTGTGAGAGTGATAGAGCACCAGAACAGATTGCCCAGAGAAGCTGTGGATGTCCCATCCCTGGAAGTGTTCAAGGCCAGACCAGATGAGGCTTTGAGCAGCCTGGTCTAATGGAAGACGGTCTTGGCTATGGTGGGGAGTTGGAAGTAGATGATCTTTAAAATCCTTTCCAACCCAAACTATTCTATGAATTATGGACAGACAGGGCTTTGATTATGAGAGCTTGGATGGTATGAAGATAAAGTCACTAATTCAAAGGCTGAATGTAAAAGTCAGCTGGTGGCCCATGGATTTCATTGTCGCAGCATGAGAATGCTCCTCAATAATGAATGTTTTAATTTTCATAGTACCTGGTATACAGTGGAAGTAGCTTTGTACAATGCAAGAGATGGAAAACTTTCCCAACCTGAATGAACTATATAGCTGCCTTCATATTTCATTATTTCAAATGCAAAATGTCAAGGGATGTTGTTAATAACATTCTTCTAGAAAAGGTATGTGAGATTGCCAGTTTAGGTAGGAGAAACCCTTAGGTTGCTACATTTAAAAACATGTCTGCAGGTTGTTTGTTTCTTTTAAGAGGTGCAGGTTTTCTGAGAAACAGGGAAATGGGTGATTTTTATTATGGCAAATGGTGACTTATTTACAGGATTTCCAACAATGAGAAAATTTCAGAAAGTGCGTATTTCTGCCTCAGCCTGTTAGCCCTTATTACTACACAGAGAAGAGCTTTGTGTTAGAGTTTCTTGGCTTCTTAGATGAAAAATTCTCATGGCCTATTTTAGTAGTTTCAGAACAAGGATTAGATGGTCTCAAAGATTATAAAAATTCATGATTATTTTATTTTAAGATGAGTTGAATTCAAGAACTCAAATGATTAAGATAAAAAAAATATTTCCAAAAGGGCCATAGTTTTCAAAGTTTTGTTTTAATACATAGAGAGTCATATTTCATGTTATTGTTCCCTGAGTAAGACAGGATAAAGCTGGGTAATAACAAAATACAGGATTCTTAGAAGCCCTTAGAAGGTGTCAAGTTGTCAAGGAGCCCTTCTCTTGTCTCTTTTCCACAAAAACAGGTAACGTGCAGTGTTACGACCCTTTCTGAATTTTTCACGGGTCATGTTGGCAAACATATTCTTAATGCTGTTTTATAAAGAGGACTACCATTCTTTTAAGTTCCCTAAAGCAGTGTTTGTTTACAGGAGAAACTTGTGAACCTTCATGGCTGGGAAGAGCCGGAAACTTACTTTCTGCATGCTCAAAACCACAGAGCACTGGCTTGTGTGCTGAAAACATGTGAAATGATTTAGGTGGATAGAGTTCAAGTGATGCACTGCTTTTACAGCCCTTTGGCTGGAGAATCAACTCTTCTGGTCTGCATAACTCATTTCTTTTCATCCTGGAACACTCTTTTGGCTCATCTTCCATGGCTGTTTGTAGCCAGGCTTTGAAATCTTACTTGTGAAGTTACAAACAGTAAGCAGGGATGGATAGGGAGGTTTCTGAATTTTGAGACAGAAGGATAACCTTTTAAAGACTAATTCTGGCAACTTTTGGCACACAGAGCACAGCACACTGAAAGTTGGTGGCATTGATAGCTGGAGCTGAGAACTGTGTCTCACTGCTGTCAGTGGGTAATTGTGGAAGTCACATGAGAACAAAGAGCAATGAGAAAGGAATATAAGTCAAACTTAAGAAAGAGCAGCAGGGACAACATATTGAATCTGCTTTTCACATAGTCTTTTAGATAACCAGGCATATCTGTTTCAGTAGCTGAGTTTGTGGTACAATTAGATAATGTGAAGTTCTACGCTTGCAGCTCTTTAATTTACTGGATACTTCTTCTGAGTAAGGCTGTTTAATTAATTGGCAGTGAAAAATGTGCTGTGTTTGGCAAATTACATTTCTGTCAAAGCCCTTGCAAGATTCATTAAATCATATCTGAGAGTGCAGAAGCTGCCCTTCCTCAAGTGCTCCGTGTGTATTAGGTGGCTCAAGTTTTACCTCTGATTACATAGCTACGTACATGAAATTAGTAAATGTGGCCTCTTTCAGCATCTTCCCAGGCAAGAACAGCAAGGCTTCTTAGGACACTGCAGAATCTGACCATCTTGGATGCAACAGGCTGCAGTTCTAAGGCGAAATAAGGAAGTCATGGAAGTCATAATTGTGAAAACTAAAAAACAATGTGAAAAGAGGTTTAAAAGACCCCCATCCCTACCCCCAGAACCTCACAACAACAACAACAGAAGAAAAAAGTCACAAACCAACTGGGAGCCAATCTCTGAAGCAGCATTTGATTTGTTGAAAACCTTCTGCCTTTTACACAGCAGATTAAAATTTGTTCACTTTATGGTAGTACCCATTTCATCATTCGAAAAGGAAAACAAGGAGGTTTTTTAATGCCTCATTCAAGAGACGTAGAATTGAATAAAGACAGACAAGTTGGTGCAGGATTATGGTGCATTGCCAGATCTCTGTAAGAAAACACTGCTTTGGCTGAGGTCATGGCCGTTATGTCAACTCTGTTAAAATGACTAATGAAATTAGAGTGGTTGTGTTGTTGTAGTCCTGATGCTCTAAAGAGATATGTATCTGTTGCTCTGATAAAAGATATTACCTCTCCTTACAAATCTTGCTTCACTTAAATCATATTACAGATTTTAAAAGAGGGAGAAAGGAACAAGCAAGTGTAGCACTAAAGATAAACATTTTGATAATACTGGTGAAGGAGGACAATGTGAGACTTGGCTAAGGAGTTCGTGAATATATGCCTTGGCCTTTGGAGGACACAGATTTTATTGTTTATCAGGAGATCCTCATTTAGATATCTGGCCTTGCCCAGATTCTGCAAACATATAAACGTGCACTCAGCCTTAAACATCTGAGTAATGTAATTGAAAAAACAAGAGAACCACTACCTGCTAAAAAATGTCAGCAGACATGCACATCTTGTTGGTCTGTTCATGACTGAGATTTCCAAGGCAATAAATTTCATTAAGTAAATATTAATTTGTTGACTACTGAACACAGTGGTGTGGCACAAAGGAAAGGTTTTAGAGTTAAATCAAATAGGTGAAAGATCTTTTTGATAAACTTTGTCTGCCTCTTCAATGGAGTGCAGCAGGCAATCTATGAGTTGACGTAATAGTCTATCTCAAAATTGTTAACTTCTCTTAACAATTTATGGATAGATTTGTATGTCAATTCAAAGTGAGCTGTCTTCTAACCCAACTATGAATACTTAAAGTCCTTTCCCTGTAGTGTGTCCTTCCACATCACTCACAGATTTAGGCTTTGGGAGGTTTGTCCTGTACTTAAAGTGATATATTGCTTAAGCACAGATGTATGATAATGTGTCCATATGCAAAAATTTCATAGCAGTCAAAGCAGCCCTGTTTTATAGGGTTTTTTTTTCATATTTCAGCAAGACTTGGTCAGAAGGCATTGCAGCGGCATTCAGGTATTATCGCTGATGTGCTGGGAGTAAATCTTGCCACTGTTACACTTTTTTCATGGCTCCAGAGTAGTGTTCAGCAAGTGAGAGCTGATAGAATGAGCTATCATTCTTTGGCATTTGGTTTCCATACAGGATGTAGTTACTGAAGGAGGAGCAACTACTCTTCTAATCTAACCCTCAGCTCTGCTTTTTCATACACCTTGATTCTATTAATTGAGATGCAGGAGAGACTCTACAGATCTTTTTTTTCCTTCTTGTTCTAAAAAGATAAATTTCATTGAAATAGGTTTTAAAAGCTGAAAAGGAAAGCCCCCAGGCTGTGCCAGGTTACAAAGGTGTACACTTCAAATGGCAAGATCAACTTGGAGCAGTGCCTGTGGATTGCCATCCCCTCCAACTTCATTTTGAAAGTTTGGACTGGTGCCAGGTTACTGCTCTGAACTTGTTTGGCTCCCATATAATTTACACATGGTTTTTGCAGTCAGTTCTGTTAGTATTTTATGCTATCTATTGATTTTATATTTCACTAAGTATTTTATTTCAAGCACTCCAAATAGCTCTAGATTTATGTTTCAAAAGTCAGGATGTTAAGAGAATTTTATAAATGAAAAATAATTTGGAAATCACCAGATGATGATTTTTCTGTAACAATTTAAAGTATTACCTAAAGTGATGACAGTGATCAGGGCAGTGAATGATCTGTGAATGACGTCTGAAGGAACAGAAGCCAGCACATCAAATAACAGGTGGTTTCCCCTACCTAATAATAATAATAATAATAATAATCATCTATCAAGCAAATTTAATTTTAAGATGAAAGAAATAGCTTACTCAGCTCCTAAACTGAAGGCAGAGATTAATGAGAATCAATTGAAGCATTTAAAAAGAGTGCAAGCAGAGAGCTATTTTGGACCTCTAATATTCCCCTTGTCCCTGACAGAGGCAGAAAACTGGAAAGAGATGGCCTTACAGAAAGACCTAACAGATGATAAGCCTTTGATAAGCCTTTTCTCCTCACTCAGCAGAAGAATGTTGCATCTTATATTTGCATTTGTAGACAGGTGTAAACAAATGTACTGAATGTGTTTAGGTTGCACTTTCTAAGTAGCTTAGCTGTAGCCATGATAAAGGAGAGATAGGAGTGAAAACGCTTTCACTCCTAGAGGGGAACCATATTTGTTCCCCTCTACAAGTAGAGAGTTCCCCTCTATAAAATCTCTGCTAATAATAATAAGTCATGCTGATCTAACCAATCCATTCTTCTGCAGATTTTATGACTCAGTATTGTGCATGAATTTTCCGGATTATAGGAAAGTCCAAAGAGTTTACTGCTCAGAGCTTCCCTTTCTTGTTTGGCTGATCTTTGAGCTTACCTAAAACCTCACTGCTCTCTGAGACCTCTGCAGAAGGGAGAGCAGGTACCTTCCTGCAGAGATCTGGTAACATGTCAGGGATTTCAATGCCTCTGGAGCCTGAGAATTCACTACCAGCATTAGTTTTCCTTTTAATCCTTCTCTCATGTTTATTCTCCCACCTTAATTAACTATCACTCTTAGAGTTTTCTAGTCCTGTATATATTTTCTTGTGTATCTATTCCTGATTGCATAGCTTTAATTTTCAAAATTGTTAATACAAATTTAATTTTGAAGAGCTGAATTCTCAGATGCACATTACCAGAAAAGCAAAAGGAGAAAATCCTTTCTTCATTCATCTAGCTGCAGCTATGACATTCCTTACTAATATAAAACTAAACTCACAGAAGTACTGAATGACCAAAACTCTCAAAAACCAGAGAATTATTTCTCCTGCTTCCAAGTGATTTATATTTTTTTGGGAGTCATGCCAGTTGGAAACAAATAGCTCTGTATGTTCATAAATGAGCTGATCTCAGTTGTACATAAGGGTAACATGATGGAGGCTTCTAGACAAAGTGACCAGCTTACTTGGTCTGGAAATAGATATTGGTCACGTATTGGGGTTACAGGATGTGAGAGCACTGCAGAAGATTGGTTTTCATCACCAGAGCATCCATATTCTAAATCAACTTCTCATCTTGACCACTTCCTTATGCTTGCTTTTTGGTAGTAGTTCAAACTAGCAAAACACAGAAACCTCAGCTTATGTTCTGCTTACAACTTGGCTGTTTTCCAAAACCATTTTTGCCATTCTTGTATGCCCATGAGTGCTTCTATCCTTCCTCCAGTTCAAAGTGGTGCTTACAAGCCCTTACATCACAGTGCTTCCCAGAGTTCACACTTAGGCAGGGGGGCTCTAAGGGTCCTGCTGTGACTCAATTCAGTGCAGCTATAACCTGGGAATCTTTTCTAGCTGCTGGTACTAAGGAACCTTTGCAAATCAGGTCCAAGAAGGGCTCCCAGAATGCAAATGATCTGGATATTGTTATCTAGAGGGAAATCCACAAGTTCATATTTTGCAAATTTTAATTTTATACAGTTGCTTGTGGTTTTTTGTTTGGTTTCACACAATGTTTGCCAAAATGACAGTCAAAATATTTGGTCAAACTCTCTTTTCTGTTTCCTCATCTCCAGTACCTATCACTGCAAGAAAGTGAGAAAACTCTTTAGAAAACAGGGAAAAATACATGAAGGAAATGTATACAATACCAGCTTTGGTCAGCTCTAGCCCTGGCTGCTATTAAACATTCTACCAGTAGGTTTGCTTGGTTTAAATGTGTGCTTAGCAGTTTGACTTTACCGCTCAAAACAGCCTTATAGAAACAAAAACCTCAGGGTTTTCCTGGTGGTAATATTCTGACTCTGCTACAAGGGCCAAAAACTAGCCTTTAGTGGAGCTGATTGTTTTCCCAGAGGTAGTTGTAAAAAAGAAACAGAGGAAATCAAACCCAGTGTAATCCAGCTGGCTAATTAGATGAAACCTGGTATCCTTGCCTTGTGATGTACATTTGAAGTCAGGGCTGGCATTACTCAGGTGTCTTGCATGTGCTCCTAACAAGCCAAAGCAAGTTAATCATGTGAGATTTTTCTTACTTTGGGTTTGTAACGAGCTCAGACCTACCATGTGGCTTAACTGGAGCTCACCCATGATATGTAGGAGTCTACATGTATTTCTTAAAATAA
Organism: Pycnonotus jocosus; assembly: GCA_013400435.1. Taxonomy (NCBI): domain Eukaryota; kingdom Metazoa; phylum Chordata; class Aves; order Passeriformes; family Pycnonotidae; genus Pycnonotus; species Pycnonotus jocosus. The sequence continues at coordinate 295,481 of VWYP01017676.1, read as the reverse complement.
GGAAGGTTAAACAGTAATTAATGGCAGATGATGTAGAGATGTGTTTGTGTGTCACTGTAAGGGGATTTTTTTGCTTAGGCTTGTTTTCAGGAAACCACTTAGGTCTGGCACACTGCCTGATTTACTCTAAAACTTTCGTGTTTCATAAAGCATCTTTGAGAACACTTAAAGAGCTGTAGGAAAAACAACCTCTTCTGGTAAAGATCATAATCCTGTTAGATAAACATCTAACAGCATTGCTTGTATATTTACCTGGCCTGTACCTTTCTTCTCTTGCCTATCATTAAGTTCCCAGACAGTAGCTCTTTCACTGACTGTTCCTTCCCTTGCCAGTACTGTCTCGAGCTTTTTCTTTTTGAGGGCTTTCAGTTTGTTCCTTTGTAGTCCCTGGGAATGGATGACCAACCTTTTGTATGGATCAGGCATACTCATATGCTTGTCTGACAAGGATCTTCAGCAAGATGAAGAAGGAATCCTTATGGAACCAGCGGGTTGAATTAAGAAGACAGAAGCCTTTCCAGTTTTTGTAGGAGCTCATCTTTGTCACTTTGTTCTCACAGAGGAGGTGTGGAAAAGTTTTCACAGTAACTTAAATTAGCCAAGGAGCAGTCCTGCCTGACCAGCCTAATGCTTCTGTGATGGAGTGACTACAATTGTGGACAAGGGAAGATCCACTGATATAATTTATCTGTATTAATGTCTTATCTTCTGTAATGCTTTTGACATGATGTCCTTGTACTGAGAATCCTGTCACACTGGATGTGTACACTTCCTTTATACTTCATATATAACTGACAGATAACCCTATTTTGCTGTCACCATGGTTTATTTCAAGCTCAAGAAAATAATATTGAAGGGAGGTGTCAAACAGTACTGTTCCAAATATGGGCTCCTGAGGGACCCACCCATCAGTGCTCTCCATCTGGACACTGAGGAGTTGACTGCTACTTTCTGGTTGTGACAATCCAGCCAATGCAGCATCCAATGAACAGCCCATGTCTAATCTCAAGTCAGCTGGTGTAAGCAATGTTTCTTTCTGTCTTCTGTTGTGTCTCCATAATGACAAACTTGTGTGTCCCTGCCAGAGTCCAAATGTCTTCTTGCCTGTCTTTGCTTAAAAATGGGCTTAGCTGGATTGCAAACAGTGGACATTTCTGGCATGAGCATTTCAGAAAATTGGATTTGGAAGGGAGGCTAAAGTTTTCTCTTACATACATCCCATGAAGACTTTTTGACACTGAACAGGGAATCTATAACACCTGTCAGTGAAGTAGATTTTTTTTTCTATTTAATGTACCATGAATTTCTGTGATGTCACTACTACAGTACACTACTGTCACAGTACAGTACACTACTGTCACTACTACAGTACACTACTACGGTACTACACTACTACAGTGGTATCTGACAGAAACTGTCCTATTGGTTTTACTAGTCCTTACACTGTTGTTCTTAGTTACAACAGAGAGGTCAATATACCAGCTAAAGGTGCTCCCTCTGTCCCTCAGGACTTTATATCCTTTCCTCCCACTTATATGTACATCCATATTTTGTAAGGAGACAAGCATCTTCTATGTATATCTTGAATTTTCAAAGAAGCTCCTTGTGAGGAAGGTTTGTGATAGCCTCAGTCTGACTGAAGGCAGTGCAGAGCTGGATACTCATGAAGCCGAGCCCTGGAGAGACTGTGTCACGTAAAGATGTACGTCAAGAACCATGAAAGAGCAGCCTGTGATGATACAATTTCCTGGTCACTCTGTTGTCTATTAATCCTCAACTTTACTGGCCAGGGTCCCTGATTAACTATGATTGATAAAATAAGGAAAGAAATTAAACCTAAAACAAAGAAACATATCAAACCCTAAAAAATAAGTAAAATTGGAAAGCTATGCTGAGGTTAAAGCCCAGAAGAATTCTAAAGGCAGAAAAAATCCCCTTGAGAAAGTATTTCTGGTGGTTGTGCACAAGCAGTTTCCTGTTGGTGAGGTAGGAAAGACCATGCACATCCTAGATTCCTGGAAGTGGGACTGGGATCTCCTACCTAGCAATTTTTAGTTCAGCTGTAATTAGAAAGACAGGGATTTTCCAGTTTTTGATAGTACAAATTGGTTTATAAACCTGAACTTCTTTTCATCTGTGACCTTTCCTTTACATCCTCATACATATGCCTAATAGACACACATCAATTTAAAGAGCAAGTAGGTAGTTCTTTTGTCCTGTTGCTGTTTCTAAAATGGTTCAGTGAGTAGGCATGATGGAGGCAACTACATGGGTGATGGTAACTCCTGCAGAGTTTGCCATGTCTGATGAACAGCAGCTGGAATGCTGAGAGAGCCCTAGAGCAGAGGTGCTCTAATAGAGCAAAATTCTGCCTCTGTCTCAATCTTCTTTTGCAAGTGTTTCTATTCCCTGCCCTGGGTGAATTTCTTGAACTTTTGGCAAGTTTACCTTGTCAAATGAATAGCTGTTTCTCCTTAGCCACGAACAGCCACTTTTGAGTCTCCAGCAATGCAGGAATGTCCAGGCTGCAGGGCACAGGTCCTACCTGTTGCCTCCAGACCTGCACCACAGATCTGTTTAGCTGCTGGTGCCAATGAATAACTTTGAATAACTGTGGGTCAGATAAAGATTTAGTCTACTTGCCTTTGCTTTTGTTGATTTCCCTGCTTTATTGCGTAGTCTTGTTCTCCCTTGCTGCTGTATCTTCAGGCCTTTAGAAATACTAGAGTGCCAGACTAATGCTTAGATGTTCTATTTTGCCCATCTCCGTGATAATATAAGCAATGTTGGACAGAGGTGCTCAAGCTTCTGTTTACAAGCGTGTGTCAGAATATAGCAGATTTTCAAGAAAGTATTTTGGATCTCTGCTAGAAAAGGCATAGATCTTTTCAAAGGCCAGTGACTATAGACATTTCTGTACTTATCAGTGTCACTGTCTATAAGTGTTGAGAGGAGTGAGAGGAAAGAGCACATTACAAAAGTAGATTTCATGAATACTGAGACACCACTTCCCCCCTCTTCAGCAACTTGAAACAACTGTGGTCATGTCAGCTCTGCCAAATGAGTAGGATAAGAAATCATTCTAGGATGGAAGGATGGCATGAAAATCTCCCTTGTCCACTAGTGTAAGACTGGCATGAAAATCTCTTTGCCTGGAAGAATTTTGCATGTTTTCTGTAAAGTCTCAGAATACTCCATTAGGTAATATTTATTTATATAATTATATAGATTAATATATTAATATAATGTATATATTTGAAGATTTTATTTATTAATATAATATTAGTTGATATTACTTAGTTATTTAGTTCGTTATTTATTTGAAGCCTGGAAAAGGAAATAAAGCAAAATACAAAATCTGGGATAATGTGAAATAGACCAAAGGTGATTGAATTTTCTGCCCAGGATTTAAAAAAGTGATTAATAACATTAAATTTCAATCTTTTTAGATTACATCTTGAATCATCAGAATGGTATCTATCAAGTTGTGGATATCCATGCACCATCAAATGTCAATTAAATCCACTCCATAAAACTAATACTTAATTGCAATTAATTTAAAAGTTGGCTGATAATGTATTTTCAGTGTTATTGGCATCCTTGGGATGTGCACTCCAAGTTTAAGAGCCCTGAGTGAATGTTTTTAAGGTCTCTGCAGGTCTGTGGTGAGATTTTACCATTGTGCTGTCATCAAAGCACTTCAGAGGGAGACATAGAGCAATAGAATAATTTGGGCTCGAAGGGACTTTTAAAGGTCATCTAATCTAGGCCTCTGCAGCGAGAAAAGATAGGGCAAAATAGAGGTCTAAATTGATCATCAGCATGGAGGAAGAGATCCACACATGGGGCAAAAAGGCTTATTTAAGCACAAAATCAGGGAAGAATCTGAACATTTTTGCATTATACTTTTCAGCTGTAGTGATCTAGAAAGAATTAAATCATCCTCGTATTTCTGTGCTAAAATGATTATCACGGGGAGTTTCAAGGTCATAAAAACCAAGTGACAATTCTCTGCATATGGTCTGAAAACTTCACGAGAGGGAAGCACAAGTTAAAAATCAGTTTTGCCAGGCTGTTGACTCCCGCAGTAAATGCACATTATGCTGTGCAATAGTGGCACCCAGTGGAGGCTGAAATTACAGCAAATTACAGCTGCTCCTGGGTATGGTCTGCCCAAATCGATTCTATGTTTAAGAAGGCAGCAGAGGATTTGGGAAGACAGGTTTGTGAGGACCAAAGCTATGCACCACTGAAGCATTCTCCTAAATAAAGGCAAGCTGTGTCAAATGGGTTTTTAATCTGAAAAGTTTAAACTTATCTGTTCACAGCAACCTGGATGGTGTGAGAACTGTTTTCCTACTGGATAGACCCTCTGCCTTAACTGCATTAATTAAAACAAAAATCCTTTAGCAATATCTAATGCAAGAGCATCCTTGGGGCAGTGGGGAAAAATGCCTTCTGTTCCTGCTGCCCTGAGAGTACTGCCTGGATAGTGACAGTATCAGCCTGAAAAGCTTGGAGAGAATGTGAGGAGCAGGATGTGTGCACAGGGGAAAGGGGCATCCAAAGGAAAGCATGGCTTCTTGTTCATTTTCAGTCTGGAAAGCCTGTAAGGTGCATGAGAGAGGAGTTGAGAACAGGAGGAAAGCCAGGAGTTTCAGGTAGGGAAGGGAAGACATTATCAAGGGAACACATCTTCAAGCTTTGAATTCAGATAATAGTAACAGCAGCACCACAAAAAATAAATGGACACTAATAATAAGCTGTAAGCAGAACAACCCCCCTCAGTGTGGAGTCGTCAACATGTTACAAAATTAATGGACTATCAGCTTTCTGTAAAGAGTATATTATTTACTATAGGATGGTCAACATGCTGCTCTGTGGGGAATGAGGTTATCTGTACTTGTCATCTTCTGCTAATTGCTTTCTCAGGCATAACAGAATGCAAATAGTTCTGATGAACAGGGACTTGGGAATAACTGATGTGTAGTGCTAAAGAGAATGGAGTGAGTTAGGATAATGTTCCTGCGCACGAGGTGCTGTTGAGCTCAGATTTCAGTTCCTGTTATATGTAGGCCTACTCACCACAAAACTGTGATGAATGAGAATGATGATCTGAGTTCCTAGAAAATGCCCATTTTTAATTGCTTTAGCACTCTCTGCCCTCTGCATTTATTTTAGCATTTTGTTTTAAACACCGGGTGCTTTGGCACTTTGTCCATGCGGAATTATTCTAGATCTGCAAAGAGTGGCTGGATGCAGGAAAACACCTTCCAGGACTTTCTGCTGATCTGGTTATTATTCAGTCTGAGAAACACTCAGTTTCTGGAGAAATGAAAGTTCATTTGAAGGATAACAAATAGCATTATTGCAATGGCCTATATCCACGCTATGGGGCTGTAGGTAAGTGAGTTTTTATCGTCTTTTTTTTATCATAGCACAGGATATGAGAGGGAAATGAAGTCACTCAGGAGTAAAAATCTCCCCCAGAGATTCTTCATTATTAATGTCAACTTCAGGGCTGATCCAAACATGATGTTTTACTACTGTCTAGGCTGAGGAAGCACTTATAACAAAATAGAAGGCAAAAGAGCTCTTAGAATAGGTTTGGGATTTCTTTTTGAGCAGATACTTGATTTGTTCTGAGAAAAAGAATTAGAAGACATAAGTTACCTTTTAGTTGCTAAAGATTGCTCCTGTCTCATCCTGTATCCTGGAAGAAGAACTGGGTTATGAGTCACAGGATCTCACCTAGGAAATATTCATGGATGAAGACACATGACTGACTTCCTGCTCCTGTTAGCTAAATTTTTTTATGTATTTAAAGGCTGTGACAAATTGCTTTCTTCCTCACTCAGTAGAGGATTTTTGGTGATTTGTGCCTGAGGGAACTGGCAGTTTTTGAATTTTCCAGCCCATGGATTTCTGTGTGGCTGTATCAGAGGAGGTTGAGAAACACACCCTGCACCTTTATTTTACCAGCTTTGCCAGTGTATTAATGATATTGATGTTACTCTGAGTGAAAATTCTTTGGTTCATCTTCCCTTCAAGCTCCTTTAAACATGAAATAACACACATCTAATTTTTGGTACATTTCTCTGCTAGAAGAATTCATGTCTTGTATTAACCAGTAAAAATGAATCACATGCCATAAAATGTATGAAGAAGGTAAGGCACTTAGGACCTGGGGCATTGGAGAAGACATTAGGACAGAGAAGTCTAATTAGTCAGATCAGGACTTCCAGTCCAAAAACAGGACAGGTAATTGAGACATACTAATGTAATTACAATTGATTTTTCTTACAGAAAAAATACCCCAAAAGACAAAGAATGACAATTGCTGAGAGTGGCAATGGCAAAGGAAGTGATTTTAAGTTGAGATGACACTGGCATTTTTTCCTTCTTTTTCTCTCTTGTTTTTTAAAGAAGCTATGAGTGCTGATTTCTGATCCTTCTAGTCCTAAAAAGAAGAGTAAGCCTATATCAATAAGTAGTATTTTATAGTTGAAATAAAGAGAAAATAACAGAGAGAGAGAGATGGGAAAGGATATAACAATCAAGGACCTTTTAAATTACATGGATTAAGATTTATAATTGAATTAAGAGAAATCAGTTAAAACTCATTAAAAGCTGACTGATTAGACTGTTGATGCTTGGTTTCTTTTTTTTTTTTTTTTT